>SJYX01009257.1:52079-102360 GCA_006410675.1 Oreotragus oreotragus | reverse complement strand
TGCTCTTAGTTATAACAATGCTTTTAGCAGTTATAACTGCTATTTGACAAATGAGAAGATTGAGCCTCAGAGAGGTCAAATCTGTTGCCCAAAGTCACCCAGCCGTGAGATGCAGGAGCCAGATTCAACGTCAAGACCACCGGGTTCTGGAGCCCCACCCAACTTACTACACCCGGCCCATCTACTGTTGAAACTGTTAGAACAGCGTTGACCTGAGCCCAGGTTGGATCGACACACCCCAGGCCATGCCTGCTGCTTTCATGACCCTATGGGTCCTGCTCTACCCTCAGCTCTGCTTCAGAGGCCCTGCTGCAAAGCTTCATCTTCTGCATCCGGGGACCGGAGGCCTTACCAGCGGGATTCGAGCACCCAGTCCTCAGCAACCTAGTGGACTGTCGTGATGCCTCAGAGGCAGCCTTGGACAAATTAGATGGTGCCAGCCTCCCTGTAGTTCGGGGTGCTGGGGCCCAGTGCCCTGCCCTGAAGAGAGGGCACCCTGCAGCTGGGCCCTGCCAACTGGGCCTCCTACAGGGGTGGTTTGGAGGAGTGGGGGATGGTTATGGAGGCAGGGCCATTAGCAAGCCCTAAACTGCTCTCCTCCTCCTGATTAGGTTAAAGAACCAAAAAAAGTGTAAAAAAAGAAAAAGCAAACAAGCAAAAGTCTCCACAGATCCCAATTTCCAGATAACCTGTTAATTTAAAAAAAGTAATTCAAACAGCATGGAGAGGCTGAAAAGAAAAAGTGCAAGCTACTTTCAAATTTGCACTGCTGTGTGGAATTTCTTCAAGATTTTTCTTTTGCATAGATCACACAACACAGTCACATCACAGGAATAACACACGCACTGATGTACACGTATTTACAACTCACACAGACGAGGTTGCCCTACACGCACGTTCAGCCTGCGGCTTTTTCTCACTTGGGGTGCTGTGGACTCTCCCTCATCTGGCGGGAGCCACAGGCTTCATAAGGGCTGCTCCGGGCTGAGCTGTACGTGCCAAGTTTGTTTTAAGCTGCCCTCTAAAGGGCGGTGGTTTTGGTCGTTGCGGTGCTTCCTTCAGCACTCCCAGCCATGGCCCCGCGCCCCAACAGCCCATGCGGGGCTGAACTGACAGGGAGGGGCCGGGTGAGGATACTGGGGTGGAGCTTGCTGACCCAGCAGCAGCAGCCTCACCCAGCCCTGCGCCCCTCGGGTGGGCGGGTGCAGGGAGATACTGCCCCCTGGTGGCCTGGTGAGGAGGCGCCTCCTGTGTCAGCCTGCGTGAAAGGGAGTTGCTCAGTCTGTGACCCCATGGATTGTAGCACACCCGGCCTCCCTGTCCATCATCAACTGCTGTCTCTTATACACATCTAGATGTGTATAAGAGACAGACGTGAGTCTGAGTGAACTCCGGGAGATGGTGATGGACAGGGAGGCTTGGCGTGCTGCGATTCATGGGGTCGCAAAGAGTTGGACATGACTGAGCGACTGAACTGAACTGAACTGATTTACTTTCTGATGACTAGTCCCCCTGCCCCCCTACCTTCTCTTTCTGCTCCTTCCCTTCTTTCTTCTTCTTTCAGTAATGCAATTACTGTTGTTTAAATAGACTAAGTAGAACCTTTTTTTTTTTTGACTGCACAGTCCATCACGTGGCATAGTTCCCAACCAGGAATGGAGCCCACATCCTCTGCAGTGAAAGCTAGGAGACACTAACTAATGGACCATCAGGGAAACCCCTACTTACTATCATTTAAATTGAACAGATAAGATTGGGAAGATTCTGGATTCATGTATTGTTCCATGAGTTTACACAAAGAGGATTGTTTTATTTCTGTTTTGAGGGTAAAAATGTTGATGTGATTTGAAAGTTACTTCCATCTAACCTTAATCTTCTCACCCAATCATGCTTCTTTATTTCACCAGTCAGACACTGCTTTCATCAGCACTGTAGCTCTGCTGCAGAGATGGTTTTAAGTGTTGGCTGTGTGCTTTACTCTGGAGAAGGCAATGGCACCCCACTCCAGTACTCTTGCCTGGAAAATCCCATGGATGGAGGAGCCTGTTGGGCTGCAGTCCATGGGGTCCCTAAGGGTCGCACACGACTGAGTGACTTCACTTTCACTTTTCACTTTCATACATTGGAGAAGGAAATGGCAACCCACTCCAGTGTTCTTGCCTGGAGAATCCCAGGGACGAGGGAGCCTGGTGGGCTGCCGTCTATGGGTTCACATAGAGTCGGACACGACTGAAGTAACTTAGCAGTAGCAGTGTGCTTTAATTTGATTTTTTGAACATTGGTTTTCTCATGTGTAATGTGGGCAGAATAACATCCTGAACTCAGACTATTATTATGGGAAGTGGATGAGGTATAGAAAGAAGTACTGTAGACTCCAAATGATACATTTTTAGTCTATAAAGCAATGTAATATTTATTTTTACTTATAACGTGTTTAGGCAATTTCCTGTCCTTTCATTCAGGAAAATGATGGAACTTTACATTATGTGTGTCATCATATTAAATGTCACAGAGGAAATAATAAACTAAAGACAGAGCTCTGTCATCACCTTTACAATACTTACCTCTTCTTTCACTCAATAGCTTGAGGAAAGCAGCGCATTCAGAGTTAAGAGACATATTCTAATGCCGGTTCTGATCCATCTTTGTGATCCCAAACTTTCCGTATCTGGGAAATCAGATGTCATGCAACACCAGCACACTCCTCTCCTTCTCAACAAACATTAGTAAATTTATGCCTGATGCATGGTAGCATATGTGTCCCCTAATTTGGGATTGCACTAATTCTAAATGTATTTTCTCTCTTTGAGTAGAATGTAGGTTTCTTAAGAGCAGAAGCCAAGCCTTAGAATAATGTATAATCCTCACCCCTACCCCAGCACCCACTGGGATGTCTATCCCAATATCTGACACAGAGTAAATATTTCTTCCATGGTTGTCTCGCATCTCTTCACTCAGTGAAATATCATTCTCTCAAGTGTGGTGATGATATTCCAAGGTTTTCATGAACTCTTGTTATAGTAAGAGTCTGAGCTTGAGAATGTGGCCTATCTTTGTGTTCATGTCATGTGAACATCATTTTGCTTTTGTTCTGAGAGCAGTATTCATTTCCATTAGCTTATATATATTGACAGTTTGAGCCATTTGACACCAACCTTGTTATTAATTGCAACTTATCTTTAAAGGGCAATTGGTATATATTGGAAACTTAAAAAAAATAGCTACTTGCTATCTTTGTATGATTATACTTCCTCATAAAATATTCTGAGAGCAGTATTCATTTCCATTAGCTTATATATATTGACAGTTTGAGCCATTTGACACCAACCTTGTTATTAATTGCAACTTATCTTTAAAGGGCAATTGGTATATATTGGAAACTTAAAAAAAATAGCTACTTGCTATCTTTGTATGATTATACTTCCTCATAAAATATTCTGAGAGCAGTATTCATTTCCATTAGCTTATATATATTGACAGTTTGAGCCATTTGACACCAACCTTGTTATTAATTGCAACTTATCTTTAAAGGGCAATTGGTATATATTGGAAACTTAAAAAAAATAGCTACTTGCTATCTTTGTATGATTATACTTCCTCATAAAATATTCTGAGAGCAGTATTCATTTCCATTAGCTTATATATATTGACAGTTTGAGCCATTTGACACCAACCTTGTTATTAATTGCAACTTATCTTTAAAGGGCAATTGGTATATATTGGAAACTTAAAAAAAATAGCTACTTGCTATCTTTGTATGATTATACTTCCTCATAAAATATTCTGAGAGCAGTATTCATTTCCATTAGCTTATATATATTGACAGTTTGAGCCATTTGACACCAACCTTGTTATTAATTGCAACTTATCTTTAAAGGGCAATTGGTATATATTGGAAACTTAAAAAAAATAGCTACTTGCTATCTTTGTATGATTATACTTCCTCATAAAATATTCTGAGAGCAGTATTCATTTCCATTAGCTTATATATATTGACAGTTTGAGCCATTTGACACCAACCTTGTTATTAATTGCAACTTATCTTTAAAGGGCAATTGGTATATATTGGAAACTTAAAAAAAATAGCTACTTGCTATCTTTGTATGATTATACTTCCTCATAAAATATAATTATATATAATTCATTATTATAATAGGTAAATTCTGAGTGCCAGACAGAGAAAAGTTCATCAGAATTATGTGAATCACCTTTTTTAGCCCTTAGCTCATTTCACACATGCTGTCTTTCTTGTAACTTTGTCTGATTCTCTAGCTTGTTCCTTTTCTTCACTTGTCTATCCAATTATTCTTATGAACATAAATAGATACAGTCATTCATTTATTCATGCATTCAAAGGTCCCTACTAAGTGTTAGACACTATGATTGGTCTCAGTAAGTACCTTTAAGTTCCCTGTGAGCACATACTTGACTGTGAGCTGAATGACCAATCTTACTTTGATCCCCTGCTGCTGCTGCCTGCTGCTAAGTCGCTTCAGTCATGTCTAACTCTGTGCGACCCCATAGATGGGGGCCCACTGTCTCTGGGATTCTCCAGGCAAGAACACTGGAGTGGGTTGCCGTTCCATCTCCAATGCATGAAAGTGAAAAGCAAAAGTGAAGTTGCTCAGTCGTGCCCGACTCTTAGCAACCCCGTGGACTGCAGCCTACAAGGCTCCTCCGTCCATGGGATTTTCCAGGCAAGAGTACTGGAGTGGAATGCCATTGCCTTCTCTACCTTAATCCCCTACTTCCAGGCTTTTCCCCTTTATGTGTATTTGAGTTTCAGTCCTCTCCACATGCTGGCAGAGAATAATGATCTTGCCAGATCCAGAATTATTATAACTCCCATACAAAAGTGTTGCTTTTGTATTGTTTTTGGCTTTTTTTCCCGTGATACCTAAAGCAATCTCTTACTATACCTCCTTGGAGGGAGTTTAAAGAATGTATGATATTAAGTAAGCCCAGGTGGCACAGTAGTAAAGAATCCCCCTGCCAATGCAGGAACCCCAGGAGACGTGGGTTTGATCCCTTGGAGGAAGAAATGGCTACCCATTCCTGTATTCTTGCCTGGAAAATCCCATGGACAGAGGAGCCTGACGGGCTATAGTCCATGGGGTCACAGTGAATTGGTCATAACTGAGCATGCACACACTCACATGGTATTAAGTGCAATCCATAAGCTCTAGCTAATGCCAGACTTTGATCTCAGAAAAGGAACATTGTATTATTAGACTGTTTTATTGAGAGGATACTACTTGTTCATGATTTTTAAACTACTTATGTTATTTTGTAGTGATGAAGATATTGCCACTCATTCTGTTTCAATTTAATTTTGAGTCAAAGAATCAATAATAAATGTTGACAGGAAAGGGCTTATTTACTCCTGAGAGTATTGGTTTCACTTGGTCTGAAAAAAATTATTTTCATACCCAGCAGTTTTGATTAGTATATTTCACTTCTAACACAACTGATATTTGATACCTTAAGTAGAGGTAAGGAATGGAAATCTGTTGATCTCTTAAGGTGTTACTTCCTGTATGATCAGAAATGGGGCAGTTTATTAGGAAGCATATTAAGGAGCATGACACCAAGAGAGTGCAATGTGTTTAGGTAATGCAATGTGAAAGTAATTGAACAGGAAGGATGCTGATAGAATACCATGCAGAATTTTCCCCAAGGGAGACACTAAAATTCTGAGGCTCAGAAATGAATGCTGGGCTCTGTCATTGAGAGAAAACTGTTCCCAACTCTGAGAACCACAGTTCCAGAAATACTTTTACCTCCTATTCATTATTGCTAGTAGACTTTGTAGGTAGGTGCAGAGACAGTATTACTTATAAAGCATTCTAGTCATGTATGGATGTGAGAGTTGGACTATGAAGAAAGCTGAGCACTGAAGAATTGATGCTTTTGAACTGTGGTGTTGGAGAAGACTCTTGAGAGTCCCTTGGACTGCAAGGAGATCCAACTAGTTCATCCTAAAGGAAATCAGTCCCGAATGTTCATTGGAAGGACTGACACTGAAGCTGAAACTTCAATACTTTGGCTATCTTATGTGAAGAACCGACTCACTGGAAAAGACCCTATACTGGGAAAGGTTGAATGTGGGAGGAGAAGGGGACGACAGAGAATGAGATGGTTGGATGGCATCACCGATGTGATGGACATGAGTTTGAGTAGGCTTTGGGAGTTGGTGAACGACAGGAAATCTTGGCCTTTTGCAGTCCATGGGGTGGCAAAGAGTTGGACACAACTGAGTAACTGAGCTGAACTATATTGTATATTTTGAACCAAACAGATGACAGAGCAAAAATGTTGAATATCTAAAGTTAAAAAAAAGGATAATAATAACTTTTTTTCTTAACATAATTTGAAGAGCACAGACTAGTCACTGTCTTTATATACCAACTGTTTTAACATCCTGGCTTCAACTGGGATGTTATTGTTCAGTTACTAAGTCATATCTGACTCTTTTGTTACCCTATGGATGGTAGCTGGCCAGACTCCTCTGTCCATGGGATTCTCCAGACAAGAGCACTGGAATGGTTTCCCATTTCCTTCTCCAGGGGAATCTTCTCAACCCAGGGATCAAACCTATGACTCATGCATAACAGGCAGATTCTTTACTACTGGGAAGCCCTCAACTAGGATATTCCATAATAATTTAGAAGAGGGAATTTTTCTGCCAGTGGAAAACCAACTCCAAGAATAAAACTTAATTTTGATCAACTCATCATTCTAGTGAATAGAAGCATTCATTGTTAGAATCTATTCGACATCACTATGTTTCTTTTCTTTTTTTTTTTTTTAAGACAACTATCCACATTCATAGTTTAAAGAGGTCAGCAGACTTTTTTTTTTTTCCTGTAGTTACAGATAATAAATATTTTAGGCTATGTGGGTCATAAAGTCTCTGTTGTAACTATTCAGCAGCACAGTTGTATAAATAGCCATTCAGTTCACTTCAGTTCAGTAGCTCAGTCATGTCTGACTCTTTGCGACCCCATGAATTGTAGCACACCCGGCCTCCCTGTCCATCATCAACTCCCAGAGTTCACTCAAACTCATGTCCATCAAGTTGGTGATGCCATCCAGCCATCGCATCCTCTGTCATCCCCTTCTCCTCTTGCCCCCAATCCTTCCCAGCAGCAGAGTCTTTTCCAATGAGTCAACTCTTCCCATGAGGTGGCCAAAGTACTGGAGTTTCAGCTTTAGCATCAGTCTTTCCAAAGAACACCCAGGACTTATCTCCTTTAGAATGGACTGGTTGGATCTCTTACAGTCCAAGGGACTCTCAAGAGTCTTCTCCAACACCACAATTCAAAAGCATCAATTCTTCGGCGCTCAGCCTTCTTCACAGTCCAACTCTCACATCCATACATGACCACTGGAAAAACCATAGCCTTGACCAGATGGACCTTTGTTGGCAAAGTAATGTCTCTGCTTTTCAATATGCTATCTAGTCATATTGGTCATAACTTTCCTTCCAAGGAGTAAGCATCTTTTAATTTCATGGCTGCAGTCATCATCTGCAGTGATTTTGGAGCCCCCCAAAATAAAGTCTGACACTGTTTCCACTGTTTCCCCATCTATTTGCCATGAAATGATGGGACCAGATGCCATGATCTTAGTTTTCTGAATGTTGAGCTTTAAGCTAACTGTTTCACTCTCCTCTTTGACTTTCATCAAGAGGCTTTTTAGTTCTTCTTCACTTTCTGCCATAAGGGTGGTGTCATCTGCATATCTGAGGTTATTAATATTTCTAGAATTATAGAAATAAATGAGTGTGTCTGTATCCCTAAGACCTCCTTCATTTTTTTAAAATGAAGCCCAGACAGATTTGGCCTGTATGCCATATTTTTCCAAGCCTTGTTAGAAATGTCAAATAGCACACCAGACTTGTTATTAGAAAAAGAAAAATAGCAGCCACCACCCTAACCATTTTTCAAAACTTTTATCCACAGTTTTAAATGACATGCTTATCTTCTGAGATTTTATCTTTAATTTTTATGTTTTATTAACTTCTCACTGTAGAGGATCAAGAATTGATTTTAGAACTTTCCCAATCCTATTTCTAACATACAAACTTCCATGTCTCCAAATATTTAAAAATTATAATTGTAGCAAGATCATTATTTAGATTTGACATTATCCAGTTCTATAAATGCTATTCCTGGCTGGAACATATTGAATATGGTCTTCACTGCAGACTTAACTGAGGATGTTGTTTCTTTTGGAAATCTTGGTTGTCAACCTCTTTATGACTTTTTTCTTGAATTCTTCAGAGTCACTCAGGGAAGGCTTTTCTAACTATTCTCTGGGGAGTTTTTGTCTGACTGACAGAGTTCTAGAAATAAGCTTATAATGCCATAGCCCTCAGTTTGCCTGGGAAATGTCTACAGTAAGCCCCCTACATACCAATGTATTCTGTTTTGATAATGCATTCGTTAAGTCCAATTAGTTCATAAGTTCAACAAAGTTAGTCAAGGCACCCAACTAACACAACTGGCTATATAGTACCGTGCTGTAATCGTTTATAATACTTTTCACATAAAGAATGCATAGAAAACAAAAAATAAAACATTTTTAGTCTTATAGTGCAATACCTTGAAAAGTACAGTAGTACAGTTACAACAGCTGGCATACGTGGGCAGGCATTGAGTGAACCGCCAGGAAGAGTTCCTGGCTGGAGGGGGTAGAGGAGGCGGGGGATGGCAGAGCTGAAGGGTCATCAGCAGTAGGAGGTGGAAGACAAGCTGTGATTACACTCACCCTTGATGCTGATGGAGCCAGTTCTAGTCCTTGCCTGGATTCAGTTCTGTAATCCTCTGGCCAAAACTATCCAGTTATGTCTGCATAGTAGCTCTTTTTTTAATTTGTTTTTTCTTCATTATTGATGCCATGGTAACACTGGATTGTATTCTGAGTGGCTACTGCCACCTTTTCATACTGCTCTGCGTTCAAGTCCCGTGCCTCAAAAACTAACAGTACTTCCTGAAATAAAGAGAATCCCCTTGACCTTTCCTGCATCATCCCACCATTTCCTGCCTCATGACTCTCTTCTTAGCAGTACCAGCTACATCACTGTTTCTTTTACTCTTGCTTGAGGACATCTTGGACTTGAAATAAATATACCNCTTTTTTTTTTTCCTGTAGTTACAGATAATAAATATTTTAGGCTATGTGGGTCATAAAGTCTCTGTTGTAACTATTCAGCAGCACAGTTGTATAAATAGCCATTCAGTTCACTTCAGTTCAGTAGCTCAGTCATGTCTGACTCTTTGCGACCCCATGAATTGTAGCACACCCGGCCTCCCTGTCCATCATCAACTCCCAGAGTTCACTCAAACTCATGTCCATCAAGTTGGTGATGCCATCCAGCCATCGCATCCTCTGTCATCCCCTTCTCCTCTTGCCCCCAATCCTTCCCAGCAGCAGAGTCTTTTCCAATGAGTCAACTCTTCCCATGAGGTGGCCAAAGTATTGGAGTTTCAGCTTTAGCATCAGTCTTTCCAAAGAACACCCAGGACTTATCTCCTTTAGAATGGACTGGTTGGATCTCTTACAGTCCAAGGGACTCTCAAGAGTCTTCTCCAACACCACAATTCAAAAGCATCAATTCTTCGGCGCTCAGCCTTCTTCACAGTCCAACTCTCACATCCATACATGACCACTGGAAAAACCATAGCCTTGACCAGATGGACCTTTGTTGGCAAAGTAATGTCTCTGCTTTTCAATATGCTATCTAGTCATATTGGTCATAACTTTCCTTCCAAGGAGTAAGCATCTTTTAATTTCATGGCTGCAGTCATCATCTGCAGTGATTTTGGAGCCCCCCAAAATAAAGTCTGACACTGTTTCCACTGTTTCCCCATCTATTTGCCATGAAATGATGGGACCAGATGCCATGATCTTAGTTTTCTGAATGTTGAGCTTTAAGCTAACTGTTTCACTCTCCTCTTTGACTTTCATCAAGAGGCTTTTTAGTTCTTCTTCACTTTCTGCCATAAGGGTGGTGTCATCTGCATATCTGAGGTTATTAATATTTCTAGAATTATAGAAATAAATGAGTGTGTCTGTATCCCTAAGACCTCCTTCATTTTTTTAAAATGAAGCCCAGACAGATTTGGCCTGTATGCCATATTTTTCCAAGCCTTGTTAGAAATGTCAAATAGCACACCAGACTTGTTATTAGAAAAAGAAAAATAGCAGCCACCACCCTAACCATTTTTCAAAACTTTTATCCACAGTTTTAAATGACATGCTTATCTTCTGAGATTTTATCTTTAATTTTTATGTTTTATTAACTTCTCACTGTAGAGGATCAAGAATTGATTTTAGAACTTTCCCAATCCTATTTCTAACATACAAACTTCCATGTCTCCAAATATTTAAAAATTATAATTGTAGCAAGATCATTATTTAGATTTGACATTATCCAGTTCTATAAATGCTATTCCTGGCTGGAACATATTGAATATGGTCTTCACTGCAGACTTAACTGAGGATGTTGTTTCTTTTGGAAATCTTGGTTGTCAACCTCTTTATGACTTTTTTCTTGAATTCTTCAGAGTCACTCAGGGAAGGCTTTTCTAACTATTCTCTGGGGAGTTTTTGTCTGACTGACAGAGTTCTAGAAATAAGCTTATAATGCCATAGCCCTCAGTTTGCCTGGGAAATGTCTACAGTAAGCCCCCTACATACCAATGTATTCTGTTTTGATAATGCATTCGTTAAGTCCAATTAGTTCATAAGTTCAACAAAGTTAGTCAAGGCACCCAACTAACACAACTGGCTATATAGTACCGTGCTGTAATCGTTTATAATACTTTTCACATAAAGAATGCATAGAAAACAAAAAATAAAACATTTTTAGTCTTATAGTGCAATACCTTGAAAAGTACAGTAGTACAGTTACAACAGCTGGCATACGTGGGCAGGCATTGAGTGAACCGCCAGGAAGAGTTCCTGGCTGGAGGGGGTAGAGGAGGCGGGGGATGGCAGAGCTGAAGGGTCATCAGCAGTAGGAGGTGGAAGACAAGCTGTGATTACACTCACCCCTGATGCTGATGGAGCCAGTTCTAGTCCTTGCCTGGATTCAGTTCTGTAATCCTCTGGCCAAAACTATGCAGTTATGTCTGCATAGTAGCTCTTTTTTTAATTTGTTTTTTCTTCATTATTGATGCCATGGTAACACTGGATTGTATTCTGAGTGGCTACTGCCACCTTTTCATACTGCTCTGCGTTCAAGTCCCGTGCCTCAAAAACTAACAGTACTTCCTGAAATAAAGAGAATCCCCTTGACCTTTCCTGCATCATCCCACCATTTCCTGCCTCATGACTCTCTTCTTAGCAGTACCAGCTACATCACTGTTTCTTTTACTCTTGCTTGAGGACATCTTGGACTTGAAATAAATATACCGTACTACTGTACTCTACATAGTACTGTAAAGAACACAAAGGCACAACCGCTTGGAGAGGACACACACACAAGAGGATACACACACATGACAAGGCACAACCACTTGGAGAAGATACACACACATGACAATACACGCAGATGACATGGCATGACTTTTGACTAACTTATGTGATTGGACATGTGAATCGCATCTTTGAAAGCTCGCGACTTAAAGATTCATATGTAGAGGACTTACTGTAGTTTAAACAATGTTCCAAAGTAGATAATTATGAATAGAGACCTTCCTGCTGTTTTTCAGTCGCTGAGTTGTGTCCAACTCTTTGCGACCCCATGGACTGCAGCACGCCAGGCTTCTCTGTCCTCCACTGTCTCCCAGAATTTGCTCAAATTCATGTCCACTGAGTCAGGGATGCTCTATAACTGTCTCATCCTCTGCCACCTGATGCAAAGAGCCAGTTCCTTGGAAAAGACCTTAACCCTGGGAAATACTGAAGGCAAAAGAAGGAGGCGGCAGAGGATGAGAGCCCTGGTCTGGATGGTAAATTATAAGATCACCCTGCCTGGTGGCCAAGTTGGGGAAGAAAGTTGGACAATATCAGCAGTTTAGTTCATTTGACTGTAAACTTGGTTCACACATCCTGTTTTTCAAGCCATGAGCACTCAGTCATAGAATCCCTCCGTGTACATTTTGGTACACCAGGATCTACTGTGTCTGGTATCTCCCAGCACAGAAACTCTCTATTTATACTGTAAAATAATAACCCTCCAGGCTTCCACATGAAGAGAAAGGGAAGCTGCTAGACTATGATGGCCATGGGAGACTCTAACAGACTTTTCAGCCTGTTTTCTGGGGTTTCAGCCCTGCATTAAACCACAGAGGTTTAATGGACCACAGGGAGTTCTAGGATCTTTAGTTTATTTATTAGTGTTTCCCACTGCCAGCTTAGGGGTCGGCTCATCAATTACCACTTGTCTATAGACTTTCTAGCTTCCTGAGTTTTGTTTTTGTTATCTCTCATTCTCTCTTTCTTAACAGACGATTACCTTTCACAGAAGAAATGTATGTATCATACTGTCCTTATAGTGCTTAGAGTGGATTTGGGGGGAAGCAGAGAATTAATGCCTAGGTTCTGCTCACCATCCTTAACCAGAAAGTCATACAGTTGCAGTCTCGCCCTCTTACTCCTTTTCTCTTGTCTTCATGGGTGGAAGGAGGTGATCATCATTCCATCTCCTTATCTTTATTTCCAAAAAGACACTTTCACCCCCACAGCCACCCCTGAGTTTACTGCTCAGTTTCAAGTGACCTAGTTCCTTTACACTTCCTTCACACACCCTATTTTCCAAGTCGTTACCTTTCCCTGCAACTCTCCAAGAACTGTTCTGAGTGCTCCTAAGTTTCTGAATTGCAGTCTCTAGGAAAGGCAAGGTATTTTTGCATTGTATATTTTGATGGAGGAGTGCAATCCAAGAAAAATGGAGGGAATTGAAGAATATTATTTGGCTGCATTGGGTCTTGGTTGTGACACCTGAGACCTTCTTTGCTGTCTGTGGGCTCAGTAGTTGCGCCATGCCTGCTGTCTACTTCCAGGACCCTGACTCAGCTGCCCCACAGCAGGTGGGATCTAGTTCCCCAACCAGGAATTTAACCCACGTCCCCTACATTGCAAGGAGGATTCTTAACCTTCAGATCCCCAGGGAAGTCCCGAATCATATTAATGCTCAGTCACTAAATTGTGACTGACTCTGCAACCCCATGGACTATAGCCCACCAGTCTCCTCTGTCCATGGGATTTCCAAGGCAAGAATACTGGAGTGGGTTGCTATTTCCTGCTCCAGGGGATCTTCCTGATCCAGATCCCATAGGGGAATTGTTAATGGCAGATGAATGAGTACTAAATGAGAGACATTATTTCCCCCACTTAATGAATGATAAAACTGCTTTTCAGAGATTTTAAGGAATTTACCCAAAGGGGTAGTAAACTTGATATTTAAACCCGTGGGTATTAGGATGAGAAACTGAAGTCCACTCTTTTCAGTGCACCATTGGATTGCTAGACTGTATATTAATAAATGGCAGAAAAAGAGGTTCACAAAGACCTGTAGACTTAACCTCGAATAATACTTAAGCATTTAAAAAGCACATATTGATATATTCTTTATCTCATTTGAATTTTTCAAAAATACCATAAGATAGCAATGCTATTACTCACTGTAAGGAGAAAAATGAAGTTGATATGTAAGTGAATAATTCAAGGCCACACAATCAGTGAGCGTCAGAGACCATTCTGGAGCCCAGGTTGTTGGCCTAGTGCCCTGAGAAGCTTCTGAAAAACTCAGAGTAGGCCACACATACCTCATACATCAGAAAGAGACGATGCTCTGTGTGTTTTACAAAAGAATAGCTTGTTCTAGAGACTGAACTGTACTTGGGCATAACATGGTTAAGCAATATTTTCCTCTTGTACATCAGATTGTCAGGCTTAAGATACAAAATTCAAAACCAAAAAGAAATAAGATGAATTCAGGTGTTCCTTAAGGTCAGGGTTCCAGATAGAATTATTTCCCAAAGGTACCTATAGAGAGGAGTAAATTAATCTGATCATGTACCTATTTCCAGAATCTGTAGGGAATGTAAACATTAGAAGAATGATGTAATTGCTAGATAGTCTAACAACACAACTACATCCACTAGGAAACAACCAATGTTGAATTAAATGTGTTGGTGTTTTTTATAGAGGAAAAATAATACAAAGCACTAGAAGGGAGGTTTGGAAATGCTCTTTAAATGGGAAAGGGAATATGAATTTGTGAATAACAAAAAGTCTCTGAATTCTCTCTCCTTGGGAAATTAGAGCTTTGCAGAATTTTAAGATTCTTTTTCTGTAACTTTTTATAAACTCTTCCTACCTTCCAAGGGAGAAAAAACAGCCTCTTCAATAAATTGTGCTGGGAAAACTGGACAACTACAAGTAAACAAATGGAATTGGAACACTCCCTAACCCCATACACAAAATTAAAATCAAAATAGATTAAAGACCTAATTGTAAGCTGGGTACAGCAAAACCCTTAGAGGAAAATATAGGCAAAACAGTCTTTGAAGCAAATCACAGGAAGATCTTTTTCAATCCACCTCCTGGAGTAATAAAAATAAAAACAAAAATAAACAAATGGGACCTAATTAAACTTAAAAGCTTTTGCATTGCAAAGGAAACCATAAACAAAACAAAATGACAACCCTCAAAATTGGAGAAAATATTTGCAAAGAAAGCAATGGACAAGGGAATAATCTCCAAAATATGCAAACAACTCATGCAATGCAATATCAAAAAAACGAACAACCCAGTTAAAGGGCAGAAGATCTAAATAGATATTTCTCCAAAGAAGATAGACAGATGGACAATAAACACATGAAAAGCTCAGCATCTTTGATTTGCATCTTTAAAGAAATACAAATCAAAACTACAATGGGGCATCACCCCACACTAGCCAGAAAGTCCATATTCAAAAATCTACAAACAATAAATGCTGGAGAGGATGTGGAGAAAAGGGAATGCTACTACCCTGTTAATGGAAATGTAAAAATTGGTACAGCCACTATGGAGAACAGTATGGAAATTTTTTAAAAAATAAAAAATAAAGATACTGTATGATCCAGCAAGCTTCCCAGGTGGCACTAATGGTGAAGAACCTGCCTATCAATGCAGGAGACATAAGAGATGCAGGTTCTGGATCAGGAAGATTCCCTGGAGGAGGGCATGGCAACCCACTCCAGTATTAACCTTCTGAATGGGAAGCTTAATTAAGATGCCAATAACTCATAATAATCTTAAATATTTGGTATACTGAAGAGTGATTTGTTCTGCAAATCTTGGAGCTATTCTTATCCTCAAACTGGGTTAACATCTTGGGTATTCAGCCAAAAGACACAACCAAGCTGAAGATTGGGTGAAGGGAGGATTTATTACTTGCAGCAAGTAAGGAGAACATTGGGGATCTTTCCTAAAGTGGTCTATCCATGAGAGCAAGATGGGAAGTTTTAAGCTAAGGGTGTTTGCCTATGGATAAGGGGGCTTGGACAGTAGGCAGAGTCCAAGTTTTAGCTGACTGAAGTCATCAAGTTCAGAAAACTTCAACATCATTATCTCTTAGATTACACTTGATCTAATGGTTTGGCTTCTAATGTTGTTTTTCAGTCACTTAGTTGTGTCTGACTTTTTGCAACTCCATGGACTGCAGAATGCCAGGCTTCTGTGTCCTTCACTATATCCCAGAGCTTGCTCAAACTTATGTCCATTATGTCAGTGATGCCGTCAAACCATCTCATCCTCTGTCATCCCCTTTTCCTTCTGCCTTCTATCTTTCCCAGCATCAGGCTCTTTTCCAATGAGTCAACTCTTCTCATCAGGTGGCCAAAGTATTGGAGACTCAGCTTCAGCATAGTCCTTCCAATGAATATTCAGGATTGAGTTTCTTTAAGATTGGTTTGATCTCCTTGCAGTCCAAGGGACTCTCAAGATTCTTCTCTAACACCATAGTTCAAAACATCAGTTCTTTCATGCCCAGCCTTCTTTATGGTCCAACTCTCACATTCATAAATGACTACTGGAAAAATCATAGCTTTGACTATATGGACCTTTGTTAGCAAAGTAATGTTTCTTCTTTTTAACATGCTATCTAGGCTTGTCATGGCTTTTCTTCCAAAGAGCAAGCATCTTTATATTTCATGGCTGCAGTCACCATCTGCAGTGATTTTGTAGCCCAAGAAAATAAAATCTGTTACTATTTCCATTGTTTCCCCATCTATATGCCATGATTAGTTTTCTGAATGTTAAAATTTAAGCCAACATTTTCACTCTCCTGTTTCCCCTTCATCCAGAGGCTCTTTAGTTCATCTTCACTTTCTGCCATAAGGGTGGTGTCAGCTGTATGTCTGACGTTTGATATTTCTCACGGCAATCTTGATTCCAGTTTGTGCTTCATTCAGCCTGGCATTTCACATGATATACTCTGCATATAAGTTAAATAAACAGGGTGACAATATGCAGCCTTGATGTAATCCTTTCTCAATTTTGAATGTCTGTTGTTCCATGTTCAGTTTCAGTTTTAACTGTTGCTTCTTGACCTACATACATGTTTCTCAGGAGGCAGGTCAGTTCTTCTGACATTTCCATCTCTTTAAGAATGTTCCACTATTTGTTGTGATCCACAACAAATAGTCAAAGGCTTTAGCATAGTCAGTTCCACAGAAGTAGATGTTTGTCTGGAATCCTTTTGCTTTTTCTATGATCCAGTGGATGTTGGCAATTTGATGTCTGGTTCCTCTGCCTTTTCTCAATCCAGCCTGTACATTTGGAAGTTCTTGGTTCACATATTATTGAAGCCTAACTCGGAGGATTCTGTAGCATGAAGCATGTGAGATTAGCGCAATTGTGTGGTAGTTTGGACATTCTTTGGCATTGACTTTCTTTGGGATTGGCATGAAAACTGAACTCTTCCAGTCCTGTGGCCACTGCTGTATTTTCCAAATTTGCTGGCATATTGAGTGAAGCACTTTAACAGCAGCATCCTTTAGGATTTGAAATAGCTCAACTGGAGTTTCATTAGCTGGAATTTCTTGGCCTCTTCTAGGTTTGTTCCCTAGTGAATGCTTCCTTAAGCCCATTTGATCTCACACTCCCGGATGTCTGGCTCTAGGTAAGTGATCACAGGATCATGGTTATTTGGGTCATTAAGGTCTTTTTTGTATAGCTCTTCTGTGTATTCTTGCCAGAAGGGGGATTTAAATTGTGCAAAATAGCTTAAGTGCTTTAGGCTAGTTTTCACCATTGAATTAGAAGAGGAAGTCTGTTCAGTTGATTTGTTATCTTTGCCTTTGTTACTTGCCTTTGTAAGTTTCCCCTTTGATTCTCTAAGATCTTTATTCAGTTCAGTTTAGTTCAGTCACTCAGTGTTGTCTAACTCTCTGCGACCCCATGAATCGCAGCACACCAGGCCTCCCTGTCCATCATCAACTCCCAGAGTTACTCAGACTCACGTCTATTGAGTTGGTGATGCCATCCAGACATCTCATCCTCTGTCCTACCCTTCTCCTCCTGCCTTCAATCTTTCCCAGGATCAGGGTTTTTTCCAAAGAGTCAGTTCTTCATATCAGGTGGCCAAAGTATTGCAGTTTCAGCTTCAGCATCAGTCCTTCCAATGAATATTCAGGGCTGATTTCCTTTAGGATTGACTGGTTGGATCTCTTTGCTGTCCTAAAGACTCTCGAGAGTCTTCTCCAACACCACAGTTCAAAAGCATAAATTCTTTGATGCTCAGCTTTCTTTATAATCCAACTCTTGCATCCATAGATGACTACTAGAAAGACCATAGCTTTGACAAAATGGACGTTTGTTGGCAAAGTAATATCTCTGCTTTTTAATATGCTGTCTAGATTGGTCATAACTTTTCTTCCAAAGAGCAAGCGTCTTTTAATTTCATGGCTGCAGTCATCACCTGCAGTGATTTTGGAGCCCAAGAAAATAAGATCTGTCACTGTTTCCCCTGTTTCCCCTTCTATTTGTCTTGAAGTGATGGGACCAGATGTCATGATCTTAGTTTTCTGAATGTTGAGTTTTAAGCTAACTTTTTCACTCTCCTCTTTCACTTTCATCAAGAGGCTCTTCAGTTCTTCTTTACTTTCTGCCGTAAGGGTGGTGTCATCTGTGTATCTGAGGTTTTTGATATTTCTCAGGGCAATTTTGATTCCAGCTTGTGCTTCTCCCAGCCCAACATTTCTCATGATGTACTCTGCATAGAAGTTAAATAAGCAGGGTGACCATATACAGCCTTGATGTACTCCTTTCCCGATTTGGAACCAGTCTGTTGTTCCATGTCTAGTTCTAACTGTTGCTTCTTGACCTGCATACAGATTTCTTAAGAGGCAGGTTGGGTGGTCTGGTATTCCCATCTCTTTCAGAATTTTCCACAGTTTGTTGTGATCCACACAATGGCTTTGACATATTCATAGAGCAGAAGTAGGTGTTTTTCTGGAACTCTTTTTCTGTTTCAATGATCCAACGGATGTTGGCAATTTGATCTCTGGCTCCTCTGCCTTTTCTCAATCCAGCTTGAACATCTGGAAGTTCATGGTTCACGTACTGCTGAAGCCTGGCTTGGAGAATTTTGAGCATGAGTGTGTGAGATTAGCAGTTGTGCGGTAGTTTGAGCATTCTTTGGCATTGCCTTTCTTTGGGATTGGAATGAAACTGACCTTTTCCAGTCCTGTGGCCACTGCTGCAATTTCCAAATGCTGGCATATTGAATAGAGCAGTTTCACAGCATCGTCTTTTAGGATTTGAAATAGCTCTGCTGGAATTCCATCACCTCCACTAGCTTTGTTCCTAGTGATGCTTCCTAAGGCCCACTTGACTTTGCATTCCAGAATGTCTGGCCCTAGGTGAGTGATCACACCATCATGATTATCTGGGTCATGAAGATATTTTTTTTCCTATAGTTCTTCTCTGAATTTTGCCACCTCTTAATAGCTTCTGCTTCAGTTAATTCCATAATATTTCTGTACTTTATTGTACCTATCTTTGCATGGAAAGTTCCCTTGGTATCTCTAATTTTCTTGAAGAGATCTCTAGTGTTTCCCTTTCTCTTGTTTTCCTCTATTTCTTTGCACTAATCACTGAGGAAGGCTTGCTTACCTCTCCTTACTGTTCTTTGGAGTTCTGCATTCAAATGGGTGTATCTTCCCTTTTCTCCTTTGCCTTTGGCTTCTCTTTCCATAGCTGTTTGTAAGGCATTGCCAGACAACCATTTTGCCTTTTTGCATTTCTCTTTCTTAGGAATGATCTTGATCACTGCCTTCTGTACAATGTCAGGAACCTCCATCCATAGTCCTTCAGGCACTCTGTCTAGCAGATCTGATCCCTTGAATCTATTTGTCACTTCCACTGAAGATCTTTATTACTGATACCTTTTCAAGGAGAAGCCTTGCAGCCAGGTTAGATCACAAAATGGCCTAGACCGAAAAATGGTTTCTCTTATGTCAAGAAAGCCATGCATGTTTGTTTGTTTGTTTGTTTTCCTCTGGACACCTGGACCATTTCTGCTTACTTTATTTTTGTCTTCATGGATGCTAAGTCATCTCCACTGTGTCGACTCTTCGCAACCCTAAGGACTGTAGCCTGCCAGGCTCCTCTGACTATGGGATTTTCCAGGGAAGAATACTGGAAGATGTTGCCATTTCCTCCTTTAGGGGATCTTCCCCGGGATCAAACCTGAGTCTCTTATGTCTCCTCAGTTTGCAGGNCTTGTTAATATGCTGTCTAGGTTGGTCATAACTTTCCTTCCAAGGAGCAAGCGTCTTTTAATTTCATGGCTGCGGTCACCATCTGCAGTGATTTTGGAGCCCCCACAAATAAAGTCAGCCACTGTTGCCACTGTTTCCCCTTCTATTTGTCTTGAAGTGATGGGACCAGATGTCATGATCTTAGTTTTCTGAATGTTGAGTTTTAAGCTAACTTTTTCACTCTCCTCTTTCACTTTCATCAAGAGGCTCTTCAGTTCTTCTTTACTTTCTGCCGTAAGGGTGGTGTCATCTGTGTATCTGAGGTTTTTGATATTTCTCAGGGCAATTTTGATTCCAGCTTGTGCTTCTCCCAGCCCAACATTTCTCATGATGTACTCTGCATAGAAGTTAAATAAGCAGGGTGACCATATACAGCCTTGATGTACTCCTTTCCCGATTTGGAACCAGTCTGTTGTTCCATGTCTAGTTCTAACTGTTGCTTCTTGACCTGCATACAGATTTCTTAAGAGGCAGGTTGGGTGGTCTGGTATTCCCATCTCTTTCAGAATTTTCCACAGTTTGTTGTGATCCACACAATGGCTTTGACATATTCATAGAGCAGAAGTAGGTGTTTTTCTGGAACTCTTTTTCTGTTTCAATGATCCAACGGATGTTGGCAATTTGATCTCTGGCTCCTCTGCCTTTTCTCAATCCAGCTTGAACATCTGGAAGTTCATGGTTCACGTACTGCTGAAGCCTGGCTTGGAGAATTTTGAGCATGAGTGTGTGAGATTAGCAGTTGTGCGGTAGTTTGAGCATTCTTTGGCATTGCCTTTCTTTGGGATTGGAATGAAACTGACCTTTTCCAGTCCTGTGGCCACTGCTGCAATTTCCAAATGCTGGCATATTGAATAGAGCAGTTTCACAGCATCGTCTTTTAGGATTTGAAATAGCTCTGCTGGAATTCCATCACCTCCACTAGCTTTGTTCCTAGTGATGCTTCCTAAGGCCCACTTGACTTTGCATTCCAGAATGTCTGGCCCTAGGTGAGTGATCACACCATCATGATTATCTGGGTCATGAAGATATTTTTTTTCCTATAGTTCTTCTCTGAATTTTGCCACCTCTTAATAGCTTCTGCTTCAGTTAATTCCATAATATTTCTGTACTTTATTGTACCTATCTTTGCATGGAAAGTTCCCTTGGTATCTCTAATTTTCTTGAAGAGATCTCTAGTGTTTCCCTTTCTCTTGTTTTCCTCTATTTCTTTGCACTAATCACTGAGGAAGGCTTGCTTACCTCTCCTTACTGTTCTTTGGAGTTCTGCATTCAAATGGGTGTATCTTCCCTTTTCTCCTTTGCCTTTGGCTTCTCTTTCCATAGCTGTTTGTAAGGCATTGTCAGACAACCATTTTGCCTTTTTGCATTTCTCTTTCTTAGGAATGATCTTGATCACTGCCTTCTGTACAATGTCAGGAACCTCCATCCATAGTCCTTCAGGCACTCTGTCTAGCAGATCTGATCCCTTGAATCTATTTGTCACTTCCACTGAAGATCTTTATTACTGATACCTTTTCAAGGAGAAGCCTTGCAGCCAGGTTAGATCACAAAATGGCCTAGACCGAAAAATGGTTTCTCTTATGTCAAGAAAGCCATGCATGTTTGTTTGTTTGTTTGTTTTCCTCTGGACACCTGGACCATTTCTGCTTACTTTATTTTTGTCTTCATGGATGCTAAGTCATCTCCACTGTGTCGACTCTTCGCAACCCTAAGGACTGTAGCCTGCCAGGCTCCTCTGACTATGGGATTTTCCAGGGAAGAATACTGGAAGATGTTGCCATTTCCTCCTTTAGGGGATCTTCCCCGGGATCAAACCTGAGTCTCTTATGTCTCCTCAGTTTGCAGGTATTTTCTTCGCCATAGAGTCGCCTGGGAACTCCTGTGTATATTCTTCTGCTTACTAGCTGAACGTCTAGTAGCGGTCACTCTTGAACTTTGAATTTTTGATCAGTTACATAAAGAAGTGTTCAGTTTGCACAGGTTTAAGGGCTCTGGGCTTAAATTGAGGTGGCTTTTCAGGGTGATCTGAGCAGACTTTCACCACTTTTTCCAATGTAAAACAACACACATCAGTATGAGAGATTATTATGTTTTTAGTGTTATGTTTAATGTTACTGTTTAAGGAACTATTTATTGTTTAGAACAGGAGGAGCCTCATTTCTACGTTTGAGTTAATTTATGTGGGTTGTTGTTTAGTCACTAAGTTGTGACCCCATGGACTGTAGCCCACCAGGCTCCCCTGTCCACGGAACTTCCCAGGCAAGAATACCAGAGTGATTTGCCATTTCCTTCTCCAGGGGATCTTCCCAACCCAGGGAAGTGGATTGGCAAATGGATTCTTTACCACTGAGCCACCAGGGAAACCTAATTTACATGGATCAGTTCAGTTCTGTCTCTCAGTCGTGTCCAACTCCTTACGACCCCATGAATCGCAGCACACCAGGCCTCCCTGTCCATCGTAAACTCCCGGAGTGCACTCAGACTCACGTCCATCGAGTCAGTGATGCCATCCAGCCATCTCATCCTCTGTCGTCCCCTTCTCCTCCTGCCCCCAATCCCTCCCAGCATCAGAGTCTTTTCCAGCGAGTCAACTCTTCGCATGAGGTGGCCAAAGTACTGGAGTTTCAGCCTCAGCATCATTCCTTCCAAAGAAATCCCAGGGCTGATCTCCTTCAGAATGGACTGGTTGTATCTCCTTGCAGTCCAAGGGACTTTCAAGAGTCTTCTCCAACAAAACAGTTCAAAAGCATCAATTCTTCAGCGCTCAGCCTTCTTCACAGTCCCAATAGAGGCTAGTTATTAATGTTCTCCTTTGGTTTTTTCTAATCTCTGGGTTTGCTGAATCTATTTTTCTTTTAAAATTTACTTTTCATTTTTTATTTCTACCTCCGTGCAACAGAACAGATGGGGCACTGTGTATGTAACGTGCCATTTGATGGTTGCAGTGGTTGATTAAACAATACAATTATCGTTTAATCTACCCACACTGGTAGCAGAATGGAGTGACATTGGTTTACTGATTTGGATAGAGTTTGATAGAGTAAAAACAATAGTGTGTTATTTTTCCTAGTGTGGGAGCCTGCAGACTGTGACTTGCTGATATTCCTGGATTGACTGACTGACTGATTACTCTGTACACAGTCCTTAGTTGCATTATTGCCCAGGGTGACTGAGCATGCGGGAGTGTTGGCAGTGATGCTGTGTTCCTGTGGAAGGTGAGGATGGCTTGCAGAAAGAAACAAACATGCAGGCCAGCCTTTCAAAAATCACTTTGTTTCTATTAAACAATATTTTTTAAGATACATTTATCATGTTCAGAGCTTTAGACATTAAACTTCTCTGTTTCTGGTTATGGGTGTGCCAAGAGACTGCCCCTTTGTTTTGTTTTCTTTTCTTTTCCTAAAATTAGCCTCCAGTTTTGTATCTTTGATATTATCGAACTACTCTGCTTCTTGAAGCAGACATTGTGTTAGCTAAAGTCAGTTTGATAATGTGGCTTGATTGCTTGGAATGAGTCTGGAGAATTGAGGTGTTCCTACACACCTGATTATCAGCACACTGAAATCTAACAGAGCTATTGAATCTGTATACTAGCATTCCCTTCCACCTGACCCATTGCTTTTCCAGGGTATCAGGAGGAAGGAACAAATACCACTGGGGGTCGGATGAGAGAGGGGAAGACTGCAGTGCCACTAATATTCTCCTTTACAACCTCATCTCTGGCTAGAGCAGTTTTGCCCGGCATATGACATGCTGGCTGGCACAAAATGATGAATACAGGGGAAAAAAAGATCCAAGAGATTAAAAGGTCAGTGGATTATCCATTAAGCAATCAAGACTCAATATGCCTCAATTTGTCTAGGTCATGATTTATTTCCTGGGATAAATGGACCCAGATCTGTTAGTTTTCCTCTGGGATGATTCTCTTTCAAATCTTGACTACAGTCATTTCTTTGAGTCCTGGTCACTATTGTGTAGCTTTTTACTAGTTGACAGCATTTTAAAATTACTTTTAAGTACCACCCAGCTGGAATCATTTTAGCTGATAAGAGCACAAAGCTTTTTGAAGGTTGAAGGTAAATAACTTGGGGGAATTTAATTCAACAAACAAGGGAAAAAAATTATGTGTTCCATCCATAGCCTGTTCATTGGAACTTTGCTGGCAGGGCTGGGGGTGGGACAGTGGAAGGGGGAGCCGAGTTTTACTGAACTTTCAAGCAATGGTGCAGCATTTTTACTTGCATTACCTATTTAGTTTCTAATGGGTTAATTCCACCCTGCATTTGCCTCAGGAAAATAGGCAGTTTCCTGTGCATACTGAACACAAAGTAGCTTTACTCCAACTGTTTTTATGTTTTGAAATATTCCCAGGCTCAGATATTATACAACCTTGGTTTTCCACGTGGGAAATGAGTGCCAGAATGCAGTCTACTGCCTGGTATATTTTATTTGGCAGGTTTGGATGATAAATGTTCATCAGTAACCAACAGTCTGATGAAGTAAGGCCAGGAGGTAAAAATCAATTCTAAGGAAAGAAGCCATGGGGTTCCCAATGAATATGGCATTTTTTGGGAAAAAAAAATCTATGCCATGGAGCATGTGACATTTTAAATATTTTCTCTAATAGGTTCAGTAGTGGCTTTTCCAGACAGTCCCACCCCAGAATTTTTAGGCATGGCTTCTCAAAAGGAGATGCTTTTAGAGGAAAGAGAAGATTGAAAAATGATGAGTTACAGATTCTGTTAACTATTCACCATGCATAATAACTTGTATTAAGTTCCTCCCTTTATCCAAATATACTCTAAGTGGTTCATTTCACAGATGTCTGAAGGAAAGTATGGTTCTCTGGGGTTGCTTGCTAAGAGCACAACTTATAAGCTATGGTTTCTATCCTTTGAACAATTCTGACCATTGAGTGTGTCACAAAGGAATTTTTTTTTTTTAAATGAACGATTCCTTTTATTCAGGTTTGGCAATTGCATTTATGCTTGCTCAGATTTTAAATGTGGTTTAAGCTAATTAATATTTTAAGACTATGAAAAACATCTTCCTCTCCAGAAAGTCAACCTTAGTTCTAATGCATGGAGAACTGTGATTGCTCACTATGGAAAATGAGGAAATTGGGGGGAGTTGTGGGTTTATTGTAAAGGGTTTCTTTATTCTGTGCACAAAGCAAGCATTATATACCACCTAAATAAGTCATATGTTTCCCATGCTTTTCATTTCATTTCTTTTTCAAATGCATGATGTCATCCAAATGCATAAAATTAATATAAAGCATTAATAAATGTATAGCAACTTCCCTCATTATATATTTTTGCTGTAAGTGGACACTAGGAAATATGATAGCACAGGTATGTTTTTTTTAAATCGTGGAAGCCACATGGCCGTTATAGCAACAAATTAAATTGCCACTTAAAAACTCAGCTGTTACTGTCCGTTGAGGCTTACCAACATGATCATTTCTGTAAACGTCCCATAGAGGGAGTTTAGGAAAATTAAAAGGACCTCGTTCTATAAAGAGTGCGAGACTGTTGTTTTTGTTGTTTATTTGCTAAGTCATGTCCAACTCTCTGTGAAGCCCTAGACTGTAGCCCACCAGGCTTCCCTGTCCATGGTATTTTCCACGCAAGGTTCCTGGAGAGGGTTCCAGGGTGTCTTCCTGGCCCAAGGATCAAACTCACATCTCCTGCATTGGCAGGCAGATTACTTACCACTCAGCCACCACGAAGGAAGCCCTTGCTGAGATGGTAGATCCTATTCTAAAACTGCTGACATTATTCTTTTGCATTGTGTAGGACAGAGAGAGTGTATTTTCCTCTAAACTTGAACAAACATATACGAACATTTGTCCCACAGTGGTCTTGTGAGATAACAGAATCATGAAAAATTGAAGATGAAGGAAGTTTTTTAGCAGTTTTGAAGGTTAATCCCTTCCTGCTACTGATTTGTATCCGTGATGTTTGGCCAGAGACAAGGCAAGATTTCATCAATGTTATATGCCTATTTTATAATGAAGCTGAGACAGGAAAGCAGCATTCTTTATCCTTGGTAAAGATTTTCACTGTTGTCACTTGGATTCATGGAAGATGAAATGCAGGTTAGCATAAATGTTCCTGGGCAAATAGCTGCTAACTCTACAACACTGCCAGACTCAATATTTGGATAAACCAGAATTCCTAGAAAATGTTATTCAAAAGTATATATATATAAATACTTACAGTGAACTGAGGGTGTCAGAAAGTACTTGGAGGAGTTTAGCTCAATGAAAGTTGAGATTTTAGTAGGAAAGATAATTAGAAGTAAAGAGGACCTAAGAGATTTCTGAGGTCTCCTCTCTTGGTTTTAACGATCCCCATGTGCCTCAGACCCATCTAGCAACCTGATATTTCACTTCCTGAGGAACTAGAAGACTGTAAGTGGGAGCAATGAAAATCCTCATATTTGTTTCACTGGAGTCTTGAAAAAGTTGGTTTCCCATAGGGACTGTTGTTACACTTAACCAACTTTACAAGATAAGATTCAGTGGTGAAATAGGCACATAGGAGATAGGCTTGACTGTTTTGCCTTAAAGTAACATTTTGAGAAGTTCAGAATGTAATAAGGGAGGCAATTTTTGCTGCCTTGTTTTAGATTTTAATTATAGAAATAATATAATATTACAAAAATAAAGTCAGCAGAAAAACACCACCCATATTCTTGACCACAAAGGCATACTCCTCCCTTTACTTTGACTAAATTTTATGCTGGTTTCCTCCTGTCTTATATGCTCCCTTTTCTTAGAGCATTTACTTTAGAAAACTTGCAGTAATAAATTCTTTCTCTGCCCTTTAGGGATGTAAATCTCCTCCCAGCCTCTTGCCAGTTTTACAACCCAGAAATTTCTTTCTAGAGACCTGGAGCCATGCCTTTGAAATGTTGTCACCAAGAAAGATAAGACCCCTATTCCCCAGTTTCTGTTGAGCTTAGCTTCAGTAAGTGCAATTGGCAAACATATGTGCCCCAATCATATAGGCTTCCCACTAATAAGGAAAAGGATGATAATAATATGCACAATGTAAAGTTTAAAATTTGATGTAGCAGAAAACTTTGTAACTTGGTTATCACAGTCAGAAGGCAGAAAAACAGAAGCAGTTAACTACCCTCAAGCTAGGCAGCAAAATAGCCCAAATGAACTAGACACGCAGATTTGAACTGTATTAAATCTTTAAAAAATTAAAAAATTAAAAATTAAATTAAATTAAAAATAATTCCAACCTCCCTACTAATGTCCCCCTGTACTTTCCCACCGGTTTACTCAAGTGCTTAGAAACTCTGCTTCCTTTGGTTTCAGTGGAGTTGGGTTTAATCTGTGCTGTGTTCCTGCTGCCCCCAGTTCAGCCCCAGCCTTTACAACAGTGTCTCTCTTTTGTTGCAATAGTTTTGAATAAAATCTTCTTACCTGTTTAACTCTATCCAGTGCAATTTTTCTTTGACATCCTACAATCCTAAAAGAAACATTGTTTTTATTTTTTTCATGTTCTTGTTGAGTCTTTTTCCATAAACACTTGGCATGCCTAAATCCAAAGCATGTATACATTTTTAAAAATTTATCTTAAAAATTTTTTTGGTTGCTCTGTGATGGTCATAATTATCACATGATATCCTATAAATATAACGCTGATATTATTTTATTTTTTTCAACTTGAAACAAATGCTAGCTGAACAGCATAACAGCACACATTTACAATGTTTGTTCAGACGCATAGCCTTTATCATCAGATGCTAAGGCCACAAGAATGTATTCATTTTTGTGTTATTTTGGTAATATGAAGGCCATGAAAATTAAACTCAGCTGTAGTAAGGAGGCAGGGCCTGATAATTAATACTCATTTTTGTCAGTCAGTTCTGGTAGGTTAGCTCCAAATTAGTCCAGGCTGCTTCACAGTCCTTAATTGCTCCCTTCAAAATGCAACCATGCACATTTAGCTATATATTATTGAGGATATTGTTTCCAAAAATACTTGTATTAGGCTCTGAGTGTTAAATGACTTGGAATAATACAAAAGGAGAAATAAGTGATAAGCAAGGAGAAACAAGACATATTCCAGTGTTCACAGGCACACACTTTTTGTACAGGGACATATTAGGACATCACAAGTAGGAAAACAGAATGACAACCTGTGAGGGAAAGAAATGTACAATGGTCAGGGTCTCAAGTGATAGGAGTAGGCAGTGAGCTGTACAGAAAAAGAATTAGATGCTGGTGATGAGGTTTAGAAGAGACTTCATGTTGTGACATATTTCTCTTCTGTCCTTATTTGTTGCATCTCATGAAATGAAACCTTCTTCTTAAGGATGCACCTGAAATACTCCCTCAAGACATTTTGAATTCTAAGGTGTGATTTGTCAAATTGCTGTTCAAAGGGTAACTGAAGTGCTTTTGTGAAATGAATACTAAATGATCTTCATGCTTTTAAAAAATTGTTTGGTTTCTTTTTTCTTTTTTTTTAAATTAAATCCAGGTAAAGATAAGAACTAATAAATATAATAAAGTTCAATAAAATTTGGCACATTTTTCCAGCTCTATCTTATTAAAAAAAATTGAAGAACATTCTCTGTAAAGGCTAGAGAAAATGCTGCAGAATATTTAAAAGAATTTGCTGAACTGTGAAGACTGACATTTGAATCATAAAATCAGATTTTGTTTAACAAAGTTAATACATTTAAGCGTCTTCTGTCTCTAGAATTAATAAAATGAGAGTGATGAGTGATTATGGAATTGAAAACAGATTGGCTTGCATTTTGAACCACGTCAAGTTTAATTTAGCAGAGATTTTAATTTGAGCTGGTTTTATGTTAATAGTTATGGGGAAACATTATTGGGACCAGACCACTCAGCCAGACGTACTGAACACGTGCCCTATGTATTCGTGCAAGCTAAAAATGGATTCAAGCAAACTAGAAAGATGCCAAGTCATCATGAGCCTGTGATTCTTGGCTCTCTATCCCTGTATCTCATAAAGCCTGAGCCATCAGATTTCCTAAATCAATATTTCTTAATTATTATACTGGGACTCACTTTCTTTTGTCAAGGAAAATGTTATTTCAAATATGCATGACCTTTACCACGTGTCATAAGCTAGTGTCACAAGGTGTAATTGGTGTGACCTTGTTCTCTATCCTGAGATTCTATCACACTTTTCATATATTTGCATGTCAAGGGACCCCCAAATTCTGTCATTCTTATTTTTAGATGTTCTTTGAAATAAGGTGAGAACAGTTCAATTTTGTTAATGCTGGCTGAGCACCGAAGAATTGATGCTTTTGAACTGTGGTGTTGGAGAAGACTCTTGAGAGTCCCTTGGACTGCAAAGAGATCCAACCAGTCCATTCTGAAGGAGATCAACCCTGGGATTTCTTTGGAAGGAATGATGCTCAAGCTGAAACTCCAGTACTTTGGCCACCTCATGAGAAGAGTTGACTCACTGGAAAAGACTCTGATGCTGGGAGGGATTGGGGGCAGGAGGAGAAGGGGACAACAGAGGATGAGATGGCTGGATGGCATCACTGACTCGATGGATGTGAGTCTGAGTGAACTCCAGGAGTTGGTGATGGACAGGGAGGCCTGGCGTGCTGTGATTCATGGGGTCGCGAAGAGTCGGACACGACTGAGCAACTGATCTGAACTGAACACTTTGTTGTGAAATAGAAAAAAAAAACTGTTCAGGTTCTGGAAAATATTAAAAATCTTCCAAAGGCCAGGAACTATTTTTTTCACTCAAGATATAGGTGTAAACAAAAGAAAATGCATATTACGTTCAAGTTTAATCTGGGAAGAGAACCAGTGACAAATAAATGCAAACTATTTGGTAAAGAAAAGTAAAGCAGGATCAAAGGACTAGGAGTGATGTGGGTAGGAATGCAATATCTTAGGAGTCACAGAAAGTTTTTCTGATAGAGACATTTGAACCGAGTTCTAAAGGAAGCACAAGAGTGTTCTGAAGACCGAACGTTCTATGCAGTGGGAGTCGCAAGTTCAAGTACCTGAGAAGGGAACTTGCTGTAACTATTTAAGGACAAATTATGAGCTTGTTGTTGATACAGTATGTGGAGTTTGTGAGCTAATAGCAGCAGAAGCAAAAAGAGGTGGTAAGATGCTATGTCATAACGAGTTATCTGGATTTCACTCTGAATAGGATAGGGAGACAGAGATGGGATCTGAATAGAACAATCATTTGATCTAAGTTGGATGTTTGAAGAATTGCTCTGATATTTATATTCTGAATAAAGTGTAGGTGAAAATAAAGAGAATGTTTAGAAGTCTCTTGCAGGAATCTGAACATAAGACAGAACCTTGGATTGGGGAGGTACGGGGGTGATAGTAGGAAGGAGGCAGATTTTGAATATATTTTGAGTGTAAAAATGATAATATTTGCTGATGGACTGGAAGAGGAATATGTGAAAGTCATGTAGAGGCTAAAACAAGGTTCTGGTTGAGTAGGATAGAATTGGTAGTTAATGACATGGAGAGGACTGNATTGGGGAGGTACGGGGGTGATAGTAGGAAGGAGGCAGATTTTGAATATATTTTGAGTGTAAAAATGATAATATTTGCTGATGGATTGGAAGAGGAATATGTGAAAGTCATGTAGAGGCTAAAACAAGGTTCTGGTTGAGTAGGATAGAATTGGTAGTTAATGACATGGAGAGGACTGAATTGAGGATTGAATGCAGGAAGGTATTAATGTGTATTTGGAAAACTTTCATTTTAAGATATGTCCTAGTGTTGAACCGCACGGTTCCGCCCTGGAGTCCGTCGCCCAAGACCACCAAGACACAGGATCGATGCAAATAGCAAGAGGATTTATTGAACCGGCGCGCCGGGGTTCCGTCCTCCTTAAGCAAGGAGCGAACGAACCCCGATGACAGTTACAGAACAGTTTTTAAGCACAAAAAACCATATTGGGCGGGGAGGTATAGATATATCATGATTGGTCACAATACTGCTGACCTTTACAAGGATAGGCTTGTGAGGGTTTGGCGACATAATTCTGCGGATAACACACAGTTTACACAACTTGTTTTTCTGACTCTCTGGAAAGTTAAACCTTCCAGGTCAGGGTCTGTAAGCCTCCAGGTCAGGGTCTGTAAGCCTCCAGGTCAGGGTCTGTGAGTCACAAATAACAGAGATAACCTTTCAGTTGGCCTGGAAAAATCCCTAAATCTTACAGGTTACTTCCTCACATTAGGATTTAACTGCAGTTATTGAAAAACAAGCCTGGATTTCAGGAGACAGGCTGAGGCTGGGGATGCAAATTTAGTCATCAGTATAGGGGTGAAAATTAAACCCCATTATTGAATGTAAACATCTAGGCAGTAAGTAAAAGACAAAGAAGAAAAGAGATCTAAGAGTGGATCCTGAAATGCTGGATCAGATGCAGATTGGAACAATGGGGTAGACGGACCCAACCCCCGAGAGGCAGCAGCATTTGTGATAGTATGAAATTCAATAGAAAGGACCATCTTAGAAGCCAAGTGAAGAACACCTTCTAAGAAAAAGGGAGGGATTAATTCTCTCAAAAAGTTTCTGATAGGCCCAAAAAGCTGAGGACTGAACAGTGATGATTAGGCATTTCAAAATGGAGCTCAGTGTTGATTTGTTGACTTATTTGTGTGTAATCAGAAGGCCTTTACCTGTTAGGGCTGGATCCCAGGGAATAGAGAGAAGAGGCATGCAAGCTGTTAGAATACACAATTCTTTTTAGCAGTTTGCAGTAAGGAGAAAAAAAAAATCAGTAGTAGAGATATTACTGAAGAAGATGAGCCAAGAGAGATTTTGTTGAAGATATTCACATGCTGGTCCAGTGGCTAAGACCCTGCACTCTGCATGCAGGAGGCCTGGGTTTGATTCCTCATCAGAGAACCAGATCCCACAGGCTGCAGCTAAGAGTCTGCATGCCACGATGAAAGATCCTGCTTGCTGCAGTGATGACCTGGTGAAGCCAAATACATATTTAAAAAGATATCAATATGAAAAGGAGGAAATTTTATTTTAAAAGATGCATTTAATTAGCTTAGGAAACACTTGACAAAGTTATAGTGCTAGACACAATTATTTCCACCACAGCTTTCTTTCCCTTTGGCTAAGTGATTCTCCTGGAGGCAGTTTATCCAGCTTGAACAAAGCTCATCCTAGCATCACACCTCCCCAGGGCAATCAGATCTCTTTCGAACATAGATCGCGGCAACAAGAATCTAAAGAGATTTCTGTCTAACAGAAAAATATGTCTCAGGCCTTGCGACGCAATGTCCTGCAGCCTCAAAATGGGCCAGCCTGGAACTCTGAGTTGATTAAATTGGAATCAAATGGTCTCATAATTCTTCACAGCAGCTTTCTGCACAACGGAGTTAGATTTACTACAACTCAGCCAAGGGTAGCACGTGCCATATAATTTTGCCACCCGGACCTCTTTGGGCTTTGATTTATTGGAAAGTGGTTTGCTGTTGAGTGAAATGCAAACAAATGTTCCCTTCTAAAGGCTGAGGATAATGGTGGCACTTTTCCCTCTTTCTCACCTGTGCAGTCTCTCTTTTTCAAACTTTAGTACCACTTCTGAGACAATTAAGATAATTTGGCCATTTAAGTACTAACAGTCACAGCAGTCTTAGAACTACTTACTTTTTCAGTACTGAAATGCCATAAAAGAACATTATTGCTTATTGGAATGTTAATGTCCTTTTATCGGGCTCAAACTGTCAAGAGCACTGGAGTTGACTTTCTGTTTGTTCTTAAGTAGACATTGAAAAGCAGGAAGCAAGGAAAGAAAGTTTATTAAAATTCATCTCAAGTGACTAATTTTGAAACCACCTTGGTGGTGGCTTTCGGAAACACTGTCTTGACTTGGACTGAGAAGCTGGCCAACAGCTTGAAAGTGAAAATGAAAGTCACTTAGTTGCATCTGACTCTGCGACCCCATGGAGTATACAGTCAATGCAATTCTCCAGGCCAGAATACTGGAGTGGGTAGTTGTATCCTTTCTCCAGGGGATCTTTCCAACCCAGAGGTAGAACCCAGGTCTCCCGCATTGCAGGTCGATTCTTCACCAGCTGAGCCACCAAGGAAGCCCAAGAATACTAGAGTGGATAGCCTATGCCTTCTCCAGGGAACCTTCCCCACCCAGGAGTCGAACCTGAGTTTCCTGAGCTGCAGCTGGATTCTTTACCAGCTGAGGGCTGACAGCTTAGGAGGGATGTTTTTGGAAATAGGAAGACTTTGAAATGAAAGAAAAGGAGGGAGTGCTAGTCATTTCCAATGAAGGACTTTCTCTTCAAAGATCAAAAACTAGTTGTATTCATTTTGTGGTTGACAAGTAGCCACTAATAAATTTCAAAAGCTAGAAAAACAGCGATACCAAACACATACAAGACTCTTTGCTATTGTCGTTTAGTTACCAAGTCATGTCTGACTCTTTTGCGACCCCATGGACTGTAACCCACCAGGCTCCTCTGTCCATGGGATTCTCCAGGCAAGAATATTGGGGTGGGGTGCTAGTTCCTTTTTCAGGTGGTCTTCCTGACCCAAGGATCAAACCACATCTCTTGCTTGGCAGGTGAATTCTTTACCACTGAGCTACCTGGGAAGTCCTTATTAGACTCTAGTTAGATGTTAGTCTAAATTCTATTTATTAGATATCCTAATCACCAGCAACTTAGGTAAGTAGGTATTAATTTTATCTCCAATTTTTGGATAGGGAAACGGAAGCATAGGAAGGCTAAATAACCTGTGAAAAAAATGTCAGATGTAGTAGGAGGTAGAGACTAGGTTTATACCCAATGATGTGATTGCAGCTTCTGTTCCTTCAGTCTCAGCTTGGTTTTTGTAAGGGACCATGAAAAGTAAAGGGGATGATACAGGTTCTTCCCTGACAGTCCAGTGGCTAAGATTCCATGCTTCTACTGCATGGGAGTGCAGGTTCAATCCCAGGTCAGAGAACTAAGATCCCACATGCCATGTGGCCAAACATTAAATCCAAAATAATTTTAGGGCAGGAATGCAAAGTAGAGAAAAGTAGATATTTAAAAAATTAAGGAAATGATGTAGGCAAACTTCCTAAGATGTTGTAGATATTTAATAAATGCTAAATATTATTGTTGATGAAATTGAGATGTCCCACTATCTTCTAATTTCTAACAAAAGTTGGAAGGCCGATAGGATAAGAAATAGGACAGTTAAAGCCTTGGAAGAAAAAGCAAGAAAGGCCAGTGTCTTAAGACAATTATCTAAGAATTTCACCTAAAAAATATCCCCAAATCCAAACCAGAAAGAAACATTTATAATTCAAACAGTGTAAGACTCTCTCTTTTGATGTTTTCTTGATCATGGTAAAATTGCTATCTTTATTTTTTATCGTTGCTCTTTGGTTTCATAACTGCATTCAAAACCTTCACTGTTATTTCAACATCAGTACATATGACAGCCTCAGCTGGTTGCAATCCACTCTTTGTTTCATTTTTCTGAGACAGCTGTTACTGGTTAAACTTTCAGAAAGATCTCCCCCATAACCAATAAATGTGACTCTTTTTCTCCTGATGTAAAAGATATTGTATCTTTGTCTATTTATGCCCAGGTTTACAAGTTCCCAGGTAGTTAAGAATGTTAAATGCTTGACATTTATAAAAGTGTTCTTCTTAAAAATTATTCTCCTTTCCCCCCGCTTTTTAAAAAATAATATAAGAGTTTCTTAAAAGCAACATGCTGACATGAAATACACTAAATCCTTAAAATCATCCAATTTGCCCTGTTGTTGGAATTCTCTATTCTTCTTTCATAACCTGACAGTAAACTGAGTGTATCTCATTAAGTACAGTCCCCTCTAGGTTGGTAAATAGGCAAATTTATAGGAACCATTATTCAATAGAAAGCAATCTGGAGCTGTCCTAGGAAATGTGATTCTAAACCTTGGATTTTATTGTGTCCTTCTGTCAGTTACTTAGAATCCCTGAAACTTTGTATCCTTTTCTTCAAAATAGAGATATTAATGCTTACCTTACAGGGCTGTTATGATATATACATTAATCTTCAAAACTTAAATCTGAAATTCAGCAGTCCTGTGCCGATAAAGCAACTCTCCCAATTCTTTCAGAAATTCTGTCTTTCTCTGTACATTGAATCGTCATCTCTAGACTGTGCTTCTGATCCTTGTGACCCAAGTTGGTTGCTAGAATTCCAGCCATTACATCCACCTCCAGGAAGCATAATATAAAAAATAGTTAAAAAAAAAGACAGGTCCCCACTGACCTGCAGGGCTGATTTAAGGGAGTCAAATGCATGTGATATCTTAGTCATCTAGTCACACATAGCAGTGAGGAAGAGTGAGAGAGGACTATTATTTTTGTACTTGGGCACCAATGGGCCTAGTTAAAAATTAGTCTTTTGGTTTTAACGAAGGAAAGAATATTAATAAGCAGTGAGATTGTCTGCTACAGATGGCAATTACAACTGTGATTTTATCCTTTAACTTGAAAAATAAAATAACCCAAGAGGTGAAAATATTAACTGAAATATGTTTCTATTCTGATAGTTTCTCTTTTAGCTTAAACAAGATATTGCTTGTGGAAACTGTTAAAAGGAGTAAAATGACTAAATAATTCTAAAGAGAGATTTTTTTTTCCCCTCCTTTTATGGTGAGTGGCTTTGAAAGTACCCGTGTATCAGGATATTAAAGAATCACTGAGTCATGAGCTAAAGGATCATTTTACATGAGTTTAAGAAATATTTAAGAAACACAGTTAAGCAGAATATCAAAGGGATTTGACGTCAACTTTGTTGGTTGAGAGTAGGTACTTTTGAGGCCAGTACAGAGCCACAATTTTTGACAGAATATGCTTTTATTTTCTTTTTTTAAAAATTTTTATTTTTACGTTATTTTGCTTTACAGTACTGTATTGGTTCTGGCATACATTGACATGAATCCATCATGGGTGTACATGAACTTCCAAACATGAGCACCCCCCCCGAAACAAGGAGCAGGTTTATTTTGTTCTTTCACAAGACCCATTGTTAAACTCATTCAGATTATTATGTATATGAAAAACAAAGATAGTTAGCTATGTATATAATGAAAAAATAGCATTAATCATTCAGTGAATTGATAAAATGTAGATTAATATCTACATAGTAGTGTATTCTATACTAGGTATATTTTGTTAACATAATTGAAATTGGAATGCTACGTAATAGCAGTTTGTCCCAAATACATTACCTATAAAGCAGGAATAGTAGTAAATAGTTAGTTCCCAAGGTGATTTTTAAGCTCGAGGATAAAGTGAGAAAGAGAAAGATGATAGAGACACATATAGAGCATTAACACCTTATACATGATCAAAAAAATTACTTGTGTGTTGCTTAATAATTGATAATTTCTATTATTTTACTTGCTTCTTAATGATATACATGAGAAATATTAATAAATATACAAGATATTTGAGGGCTTAATGCATGAGGTATCTGACCCTTCAGATTTTTCTGCATTTTATACGTAGGTGCTGTGTATCTCACATTCCTTCAACTTCCCTCTGCAGATGGCTCAGTTGGTGCAATGCATGCCTGAAGAATAACTGGGTGTCTCATGAAAAATTGCAAAGGGAAGTGAAAAGTACATACAGAAAAAGAAAAAAAAAAACTAGAATGTGAGAGAAAGTGCATGAAATATTTAGACTCAGCCTGAAAAAGTGATTGTACCCTGGAGATAGTAATTCAATAGCTGAGGTTATAGGTATGGCTAAGGAAAAAAAAAATCAAAACTAGAAAATCAAAGTGGTGTCCTTATTTTATTCTGGTACTATATCAACCTGAAAGTGTCATACTCTTAAATGGGATGGGTTGAAGAGGGCAAAATACTACATCTTAGAGAGTTAAATCAGAAAGACTTCTCCCTGGAATGATTCTGGAAAGGAGAAATGATCACACTTGGAGGACTAGACAATTCATGAGAAAGTTAGCCAAGGAACAATGATAAAGTTGAGACACACTGACACATCTCTTTCCTTATTAACCAAAGGTGGGCGTTGATGTAGCAGAACCAAAACAGCAGTTTGTGAGGGACTTTAATCTGGACTCTTGGTGGAATTCCTTCTGTAAGTGAAGAGGTTCATTCTGTCTTTCTCTGACTGTGGCCACCCTGAGCACGGATGGAAAATCAGGGGCCATTTCTACCTGTGGCAAGACCCTACAGGTCAGATCAAAGGAGCAGGGGGAGAGGAACAAAGCTCAGATCGAACACACCTGAGCTCTGCCCAGAGGATGTGATGCAAACAAGAGCATTTGGCGTTGTTTACTCTCTAAGTCATGTCTGAGTCCTGGGGCTCCGCAGACCGGAGCGCATCAGGCTCCCCTGTCCTTGGAATTCTCCAGCCAAGAATACTGGAGTGGGTTGTCGTTTCCTTCTCCAGGGGATCTTGCCAATTCAAGTATCAAGCCCACATCTCCTGCTTGACAGGTAGATTCTTTATCACTGAGCCACTTAGGAAGCCCTCTGCCCCAAGAAAAGTGGTGCCTATAAGCTTTCCTACAGAGTCTAAACAACCGTCACTCCTATTATCGTGATCATCCTCTAGAGCAATAAAGCAGGGAGTTGGCATAATGTTTGACTTCCTTGGTGGCTCAGATGGTAAAGGCATCTGCCTACAATGTGGGAGACCTGGGTTCATTCCCTGGGTCAGGAAGATCCCCTGGAGAAGGAAACGGCAACCCACTCCAGTATTCTTGCCTGGGAAATCNCGTGATCATCCTCTAGAGCAATAAAGCAGGGAGTTGGCATAATGTTTGACTTCCTTGGTGGCTCAGATGGTAAAGGCATCTGCCTACAATGTGGGAGACCTGGGTTCATTCCCTGGGTCAGGAAGATCCCCTGGAGAAGGAAACGGCAACCCACTCCAGTATTCTTGCCTGGGAAATCCCATGGACGGAAGAGCCTGGTAGGCTACAGTCCGTGGGGTCTCAAAGAGTCAGACACAACTGAGCAACTTTACTTTCTTTCTTCTTGACTTCCCCAGAACTATCCAGTTTTTATATCCTATCACTCATACTCTCTGATCCTTCCATCATTTCTTGTCCTCAGATTCCTGACCCCCCTTGCTTGTCAGCTGTCCCGGTGTATTTTACCTCTCTTCCTTCCCCACTCTGTCATATACACCTACTTTTGACCTGGCTACATGCCTAGACTCTATCTTTCTTTATCTCTCTTGCCCAAATTCAGCATGATGCATGGTCATTTTCAAGATCTGCCCTTTATGGAAAGTGTTACTGCTTCTAAAAACTGAATCAATCATTCTGGAGAACATCTCTCAGAAGATTTGAGCTCCAGGAAATGGTGGATTTTAGAGAAGTGTCTGTTTTTCCTGGGTAGCTGCAGAAATCTACTCTCATTAAATAGGCATTGAAGTGATGCTTTATTTTGGGACAAAAATGGATTCTTCTATTTACTTTCTCATTTTAAAGAGACATCATTCAACATGATAAACATAAGATACTTGGGATAATCACTAACCCAATTTAGTAGCTTAGAAAAGTGAATTATATGAAGGTACCTTACCATAGATTGAAAAATAAGGTCCTTATATGCCATGATCAAAGACCCAGGTCTCATGACTTTTAATCCTTGGTTATCTAGGTAACATACTGGCCCCCTTAGCGTCCCTACCAATGATTATGGGACAGACAGTGGATCTCAGTGCATCCATTTTTGAGACTGTTTCCAACCTAAAGAGAATGAAGTTCTATGTTTTACTGTGGTTTCTCAAAGATTTGAACATTTTTTGGTACCCACCCTCCCCCAGTTTAAATGCAAGGGCTTCCCTGCAATGATTACCACATGCATATTGCAATCCCCTTATATTGTTTCCAAGAAAGCAGGATGCTAGACATCCCAATCACTCAGCAAGGAGATTATCCCCATGCAGGATCCTTCATGCTACCCACTAACATCAATTAAGAACCCATTTATACAAAACTGTGACTTGGAGAAATTCTTTTTTGGCTACTAATTCTAGTTTTCCCCAGAAGTGAGAGGACAGTCTTACTTACTGCAGATTCTCACATATATAAAGCCAGGGTACTTTCTAAAACAGTATTCCATTATGCAATTAAGAATAATAGCCTCTTTCTCTGTGTTGCTCTCCTTAAATATTTCCTCCTCAGGAATCTGTGGTTTTCCAGGCTGTATATTTCTAACTCGATTGATCTTTCTCACAGTCTGGTGTATCAGTGCATTTTATCACTGTGATAGGGACTGTCTGAGCTTCCCTGATTTCTTTATATTTCTCCCAAAGCATGGCATCAGGAATTAGACATGGTAATGCCTGGGGAAAGATGCAGTTACCTAAGATATCCTTTCAGCAACCAGGGCTAATTTAGCCTAATAGCCTGCAAATCTCATGATATACAAAAACCAAAAATCTATTTTCTTTTTCATTTGTGCCAACACAAGACTGATTTCAAGGACATATTTTTGAAGTAACGTAAATGTCTATAGTCTAAGTTTTGGTTTCTTAAAAAAAATGACTACCTGCCCTTTATTAACTTAAAAGATTGTTTCATATGGACACAATTTTAATGGCCAGAATAGATAGAATTATGTGAGGTCCTGAGGTTTCAAAACCCATTAAGAAGATTCTAGCAACTAGAATTGTGACTAACAGTCATCAGTCCATAGAGATGTGTGTATGGGAGGATGAAAAGAAGAATAGATGAGCAGTTCTTCACTCATTCATTCATTTAATCAACAAACATCTGTATAAGATATTGCTAAGTGCTAGGGATTATAGCAAGGTATAAACACACAAAATTTTTCTGATCTTGGAGCTCATGTTTTAGTGGGATGGAAAAGAAAATAAAAAATGTATGTCATGAGTTAATTATATTAGAAACAAAAAATAAAAGAGGGTGAACAAGATGGAATATGTATATTTATTTTGAAGTAGGATGGCCAGTGCAAGTCTCAGTAAGAGAGTGACAGTTGAGGCAAGGGAGAAAGAGAGCCCCTCACCCTTGTCTGGAGGAGCGATTCCGTGTAGAGGGAATGGCCAGGTCAAAGGTCCCGAGTGGAAAGCTTGGCAGCAACACCACTGTGGTTGGGATGCAGTGAGTATAACAGAGTAGAGAGGTGGACAATGAGGGTAAATCTTTATAGACCACGAATGGTATTTCAGCAATTGCTCTAAATGAAACAAGGAAATATCTGAAGTCTTTTAGGGACAAGGAATCTTTTTCTAAGGCAATCCACCAGGTTGGGGAGATATGATACACCTATGCCTAAACAAATACACTGTGGGAAAGGGGTATCCTGAACCCTAGAATTCTACCCCTGTAGGCGACTTTATAGGTTGAGATGGTGCAGTCCAAGTCTCCTTGTTCATAGCTAAGGAAATGGTTTAAGGAAGCTATGATGTGTGCAAGATCATGCAATTGAATCCTCGTTCTTTTATTTGTTTTTTTTACACCCAATAAAGTCATGTTTTAAGTAGTTTTGTAAAGAGGCTTGGAGAGTGAGGAAGTTGTAGGTTTGATTTCCTCAATTAAGCCTAAGTTTTTGTGTCATGGCACAGTTGTTTCATATCTAGATACTAATCCATGTCCGAAGAGAAAGGTTAAAATGGAGATTGTTACTTCAGGGTCTCTTAAGGAAAGAAGGCGCTACATTTAGTGGCTGAAGCTTGGGTTTCTCCTTCAGCTTAATTTCAAAACCCTGATCTTTAACGTATTAGTGTATACCTAAGGCAGGTCACTTGACCTCTCCAAGTCTCTGTCTCCTCATCTGTAGATTAGAATTAATAGCGACTTTGTAGTTCTTGTGAACTTGAATTAGCATTCAACAATCTTATCTAAGCTGTTGATATGTTATTTCGGTTATTATTAAATATAGGGCAATGAAATAAAAACTTATTGACAACTATATATTTCTGACACTTGGATACAAGCATTGGATAGACCTCATCTCTGTCCTTAGAGAAACCTAAGCAGTTGAAGAAGTGTCATAACTCAGTGTTATAGCAAATTATTAGTAGAATAAAAAGCGATACAAAGTCCAGGGGAATGCAGGGACAGAGAAGATCCCTAATGTATATATTAATGTCTGACATACTTTTTAACATAAAGTAGGGATTTGGAAAATGAGAGAAGTAGTGAAATAGCGGTGTTTGTAATTTGTTGGTGAGAAATGGACAATTATCTTTTGAGAAACTGACAGATGAGCTAAGACATGACTTGCTGGTCCTATTTATATACTTGGAATTAGGAAGGGGATATTTAAGGTAAGAAAGAGCGTAACAAAGCAACAGAGGTAAGGAAATCAAAGTCTTATAAAAAACACACCCTTACTTTAAATTTCCAAAAATACAAGTTTCTAGGTCTCACCTCAAATATGCTAACTTAATTGGTCTGAATTGGGAACAAAATGTTTACAATTTTAGCAAAGCATCACAATGATCAACATCGGTGATCTGTGTCATACTGAAAGGTTGTTGAATTACGATGCCGGGATTCTTGGCCTCCGGAGGAGAAGAATTCAATCCGGGGTCAAAGAGTCGGACATGACTGAGCGACTGAACTGAACTGAACTGTGGTGCAGGAGAAGACTCTTGAGAGTCTCTTGGACAGAAAGGAGATAAAAGCAGTCAGTCCTAAAGGAAATAAATCCTGAACATTCATTGGAAGGACTGATGCTAAAGCTGAAGCTCCAGTACTTTGGCCACCTGATGTAAGGAACTGACTCATTGGAAAAGACCCTGATGCTGTGAAAGACAGAAGGCAGGAGGAGAAGGGGTCGACAGAGGATGAGATGGTTGGACGGCATCACTGACTCAATGGACGTGAGTTTGAGCAAACACTGGGAAATGGTGAAGGACAGGGGAACCTGGTGTGCTGCAGTCTATGGGGGTCACTAAATGTCAGACACAACTGAGAGACTGAACAACAGTGGAATGGAGAGAAACTGGATTAAACAGATATAACTGGTGGAATCTGGTGACCAATTTCAAGTAGTTGTAGAAAGAGTGGAAACAATTCACAGTATATTCAAGATTTCCAACTTTGAAAAAAGTGAAACTATGAACTAAACAGAGTTAGGAAGAAGGCAATGGCACCCCACTCCAGTACTTTTGCCTGGAAAATCCCATGGACAGAGGAGCCTGGTGGGCTGCAGTCCATGGGGTCGTGAAGAGTCGGACACGACTGAGCAACTTCCCTTTCACTTTTCACTTTCATGCATTGGAGAAGGAAATGGCAACCCACTCCAGGGTTCTTGCCTGGAGAATCCCAGGGACGGGGGAGCCTGGTGGGCTGCTGTCTATGGGGTCGCACAGAGTCAGACACGACTGATGTGACTTAGCAGCAGAAGCAGAGTTAGGAAGGTGAAGCTTTGGGATCAAGACTGGTAACTGTTCACCAAATCCACACTCCCCTTCTGCCAGGACATCCCAATGGACTACTTTCCCCATCTTCTTTGCAGTTAGTAGGACCCTAAAACAAGGGCAGTTGAATATGGACTCAGAAATTTGGAGCTCAGGAGAAAAACCATGTTGAAGATAGGACTGAGGACCATCAGTTTATGATTCAAGTCATCAGAATGAATGGAGAACACCCTTAAGACCACCACTAGCCATAATCCATTGCAAGACATCAAGTATTTATTAGATTAGATTGTTCCTGTAACATTATATATAAGATTAATAAACACTGAAAATACGACTGAATATGTGATATTGAAAAATAACATCAAGGAACATCTAACACTATTCTTTATCTATTTCTGTGATCAGATACAGGAAATGTCAAGGACAAGACAGGAAGTTAATGCTGTTGCTTTATTCTACTCTATACCACATAGCACACATGTACAGTTGATTTCCTCTCTACTATGAGTGCCTACTAAATAAAAAGTTCAGATATGGTGAGTCACATTTATTGTTTTAGATCCTGTGTGTGCATGCTTAGTTGCTTCAGTCCTGTCCAACTCTTTGCAACCCCATGGACTGTAGCCTGCCAGGCTCCTCTGCCCATGGGGATTCTCCAAGGAAGAACACTGGACTAGGTTGCATGCCTGCCTCCAGGGGATGTTCCCAACCTAGGGACTGAACCCGTATCTCTCATGTCTCCTGGATTGGGAGTCACGTTCTTTACCACTAGTGCTACTTGAGAAGCCCATTTTATATCCCATCACTTTGCAAAAGGAATTTGAGACATCTCAAATGCTATATCCTGCAACACATAAAAATTTTATCTGTTGAAGAACTATAGCTGTATCTATATACAAATATGTATGTAAATAGTACATATTTTACTATATTTCTGTGAAAAGTGTTTAGAATATGCATTAATCTACTTCTTTACTCGAGACATGAATTTTTTAAAAAAAGGAAAAACAACTGAAATGCAATTTCTAAAAGAAAAAAAAATCACTCTACTAACATTTAGAAATGTTTCCATTAATTCCTAGCAGATTATTTTAGTCAGACTATAAAGATTAAATAGTTTGTGTCCAAGCAGCTTTATTTTGTAGTCTCTGAACTAAGATCACCTACCTTCTTTCATCTAAAAACTAAAATGTACCATCTGAAAAATTCCTACTCACTGCAAAACAATATTAATACTATACCAGAAACTGCTCCATGAAGACTGCAAAAATACTGGGAGGAGGGGAAAGATTCCTGTTGCTTTAGCCATCGCTGGTTCCATTCTTTATTTGACTATTTCCCATGCAAGTACTGACCAAGTTTGCCTTCACTTAGTGTCAGAAAGCCTGCAGTCAAAAAATTACAAGGTGTCTGAATTATTTATTTCAAAACTTTAGAGGCATCTGAGGCATCTCCTATATTTTATAGACTTTGAATGGATCAGTGTCAACTACTAGAAATGTAGGCTCAATGATCCTACAAGCCCAAATGGCCATTCTGTACCCAAATGAAAAATGTCACGTGAGCCCTTTGGCCTTGGAGAATCTAACCCAGAACTTATTTATGGGAATTATATGCTTCAGTCACCAGTAAATCTTACAACCCTAATCTATGAAGAAACAGATTTTCTTTATATTAAGTTATGGAAGTCAATGATGGCTGTGAGGTGAGCTGCTTAGAAAGTAGTCTGTAAATCCAACTCTATGAGGTAAGCCTTTTAAGAACATTTTTCTCTTAGCAACAGAAGGAACGGTACTTCAGTTTAGATTTTATTTCCTTATGGAACATATTCTAGTGGTAAAAATGACTGAGTATTTTGTGACTCTGAAATGCAATAATTAAAACATAATCTGTTCCTTAAGAACTTGAAATTTTTCTAAATTTGAGATGCTCAACTGGGATATCCCAAACTAAATTGGAATAACTTAAAGAGTAAATCCAAACCTTTGTGCCAAACTGATGCACGCACCTACAATATCTGTACAACATGAGAACATAAGCTGAACATAATACCCAGATACAGACTCAAACTATTTATATCTTCAAATTCAAGGTGCACCTAAACCACACCAAAAAAAATCTTAGTTTCTTGGAATGTACAATCTTGACATCTTTTAAAATCCTATGGGTTTCCAGATTAAAATGGCAGACTATACACATTCACCTTTCTTATTTCCTAAAATCACATGAAAATAATAGAAATATGAACTGCTGCTGCTAAGTCACTTCAGTCGTGTCCGACTCTGTGTGACCCCACAGACGGCAGCCCACCAGGCTCCCCCGTCCCTGGGATTCTCCAGGCAAGAACACTGGAGTGCGTTGCCATTTCCTTCTCCAATGCATGAAAGTGAAAAGTGAAAGGGAAGTTGCTCAGTCGTGTCCGACTCTTCGCGACCCCATGGACTGCAGCCCACCAGGCTCCTCTGTCCATGGGATTTTCCAGGCGAGAGTACTGGAGAGGGGTGCCATTGCCTTCTCCGAGAAAGATGAACAGAAGGGACTAAATGTCGAATAGTACTGCAGTGAGAATAGCAGCCATCAGTAGACCACAGAATTTTCTCAACTTAGAGGCTAAATAGAGGCAAATAAGAGAGCACAGGCTGAAAAGCTGCAGAGGACCACCGTGGAGGTGTCGAGTTTTGAGTGAACAAGAGCAAGGAGCAACAGAGTGCAGCGGGGCTGTGATCAGGGAGAGAAAGGAAAGGACTTTGCACGGACCAGTCACTGAGTTCTCCTCTCAAGCCTCTCTCTTCCTTCTCTCAGAGGACGAGGTAGCAGCAATGCCTCAGAATAAAACCGCAGAAGCGCTTTCTAAAGAAAGCAAAGGATCTCCTGAGGCGGGCTAAGACTCCTGAGACAGACACAGAGAGGACACGGAAGTAAATCCAAACGGTATAGACGACTACATATGGAGAGACGCAGCACATATGGAGAGAAGCCTAACCATGGATACAATCACAGTTTTTAACACAGTTTGCTCTTCTCAGAAATAAAATGCTCTTTACGAGTCAAATAACCAACTATATCTTATCAATTTTCCTATAATCGTGATCGACTGACTTGACTTTTGCTATCATTAAAAATACCTGCATTTTTCCTACTGTACAGTACAGGGAACTCTGTTCAATGTTATGCAGCAGACTTGATAAGGGGGAGGGGGGGAGTTTGGGCAGTAATGGATACATGTATATGTATAGCTGAGTGCCTTTGTGGTCCACCTGAAACTATCATGACATTGTCCATAAGGTATACTCCAACATGAAATAAAAAGTTAAAAAAAAAATAGTACCTACCACATTATGCTGTTGTAACTGAGTTAACACCTAGAAAGCAGAAAATAATACCCACCCTAGTACATAGTAAGTGCTCAATAAATGTTAGCTGTTATCATTACAAAAAAAAAAACTTGTGTCTCTTATAAGGACTCTATTAAAATCTGTAAGGGTGATAGAAATTTACCAACAAAGGTCCTTCTAGTCAAGGCTATGGTTTTCCCAGTGGTCATGTATGGATGTGAGAGCTGGACTATAAAGAAAGCTGAGCACTGAAGAATTGATGTTTTGAACTGTGGTGTTGGAGAAGACTCTTGAGAGTCCCTTGGACTGCAAGGAGATCCAACCAGCCCATCCTAAAGGAAATCAGTCCTGGGTGTTCATTGGAAAGACTGATGCTGAAACTCCCAATACTTTGGCCACCTGATGCAAAGAACTGACTCCTTGGAAAAGACCCTGATGATGGGAAAGACTGAAGGTGGGAGGAGAAAGGGGCGACAGAGAATGAGATGATTGGATGGCATCACCGACTCGATGGGCATAAGTTTAAGTAAACTCCGGGAGTTGGTGATGGACAGGGAAGCCTGGTATGCTGCAGTCCATGGGGCCGCAAAGAGTCGGATAGAACTGAGCAACTGAACTGATAGAAATTAGAATTTTTGTCTTTCAGAGGTGAAGGATAAATTCTGCTTTTTCATTATTTCTAAGACACTTCCTTTTCCTTCCACATTAATATCTTTTTTTTCTTTATTCATTTATTTTTGATTGTGCTGGGTGTTCATTGTTGCACACAGGATTTCTTTTTAATTAATTTACTTTTTGTTGAAGGATAATTGTTTTACAGAATTTTGCTACTTTCTGTGAAACCTCAAAATGAATTAGCCACAGGTATACATAGATCCCCTCCCTTTTGAAACTCCCTCCCATTTCCCTCCCCATCCCAATAAAGGGCATCACCTAGTGTGTTCTATCCAGATTAGGTGTGACACAGTGTGGCCACTGCTTTGCCATGTGCTTACTTGGTTGCTATCCCAAGGGGTATGACTGAAAACAGCAAGCCCTCATTTCAAAAATCAAAATATTTAAGGAAGAGCTATGAGAACTGCTTGTTGACTGAAACTTGCCATTGATACCTACTCTCAAGAACAGGAAATCATCAGCATCAAAACTTGCTGAAGGGATGTCAATGGCTTGGAAGAAACTCCCAGAGATAATGAGTGAAGCACATGTCTAAAAAGTGCTGCCTCATCAATACTTTCAAGAGTCAAAAGGGTGGAACTGCATTAAAAAAAAAAAAAATTCAGACCCTGATGACTTTGAGTCAAGAAGTGGCTCAGAAGAATTGGGATGTGAAAAAGTTTTAGTTAGACCTTAATTTATTTTTTTTAGATTTTCCCTGTGTGTATTCACAAGGATTAAAATTACACCTAACCAAGTCTAAATACTCTAAATGATAAGAATGATTTTTGGCAGTGATTTTCTTTTTCTTGGTAGTGTAAAAAAAATGATACATCTTTCATTCAAAGGCACCCCAGATTTGTTGAGATACAGTTACTATCATTTCAAGAAAATTTGGCTGTTTTAGCAGAATTATAGATAATATTTCATAATAACTTTAATTGGAGTATAACCTTTAAAAATTGTGAATCACTGTGTTATACACCTGAAGATTATATAATATTGTAAATCAACTATACCTCAATAAAAGAAAACGAAATTTAGCCATTTTATCACTTTTGCAACGCAAAAGTGATTAAAGTATATTTGACATATGTCATTAATAAACTCGGCTCCTTATCTACCTGGTTGGGAATCCATGGCGGCTCAGATGGTAACGAATCAGCCTGCAGTACAGGAGACAAGGGTTTGAACCCTGGACCAGGAAGCTCCCCTGGAGAAGGAAATGGCAATCCACTTCAGTATCCGTGCCTGGAAAATTCCATGAACAGAGGAGCCTTATGGGCTAGTCCATGGAGTTGCCAAAAGTCCTGACATGACTTAGTGACTAAACCACCAACCACCTGCTTATTCTAATCTCTCCTAAGTGCTTTGTTACAATCCTCTTAGTCACATTTTTCCCCCAGAAATGTATGGCTCACTCATCAGTTTTTATTCTTTCTTGATTAGAGACAGAAAAAAATACATATGATGCTTTACAAACAGACATATGCTTAACAGAACAAATCATTCATAATTTCCTATTTATTTAAATCAATAAAAATCAAGTGTAACTTAGTATGTTCACTGTTCTTTTAGATTATATCTGATTTTATATTTGCCTACTATTTTGCTCAGAAATATAAATAAAACCAATAGCAAAAAGAGAAAGATAAAGGTGAACAAGCAGGGGAAATGACCCATGGTAGAACAGAGATAACTCTGGAAAAGAGGAGACACATCAAAAAATGTAACTGGCTTTATCGGAGGATTTGAAGTGGCTACTGTATTCAAAGCACAAGAGCAAGCTTCTGTGGGCAAAAGAAGCAATCACAGAAGAATCCTTGTAAATTAAAAAATACAATTAATTTGTATTTTTTAAAAAAAGAAAAATACAACTGATGACATGCGAACTAAAAAAAAAAAATTACCTAAAAAAGACCAATATTTGTGTTGAACTGTGTCACCGTTTGGTTCTGAGTGCTAGAGTAAATGTGAGGGGGGGAATGCTTTACGATTCTGATGTTAAAAACGGTCTTGAACCCAAAATCCTTCACAAAAATGAATCAAAGAATTATGAAAATAGACACATTTTTCAGATATCCAAGGAGTCAAAAATGTTCATAGTGGCATCATTTACAATTACAAGATACGGAAGCAGGCCAAGTGCCCATCAACAAATGAATGAATCAAGTGGATCAGTATCTTACAGTCTTTGCCAATCTTTTAAGCAGTTTCTTCAAAGAGGTTGCATGTGAAGCTCATTTTTAAACAATGAGATTTTTCCATGTGCAACAACATAGATGGACTTGGAGGGTATTATCCTTAGTGAGGCAAGTCAGAAAGATAAATACTGTATGATATCACTTACATGTGGACTCTGAAACACAGAACAAACTAGACAAAACAACAACAACAAAAAAAACAAACAAACTCATATAGAGAACAAACTAGTAGTTACCAGTAGGGAAAGGGAAGGTTGAAGGAGCAAATAGAGGTAGGGGATTAAGAGGTTCAGATTATATTCCAGATGTTGTACAATATATCCTTGGAGCTTGTTTATAGTATGAATATTTTTAAGTGTAAAATAACCTTAAAAATTGTGTCTTATACTGAAACATATGATATTTTATATCAACTATACTTATATAATTTTTATATTATTTAAAGTATTTACAGCTCTACATCCTCTTCAAAACTTGCTGTCTTTGATTTTAATTTTTTCCTGTCAAGGTCATATCTTATTCTAGTTTTACTTTCTATTTCTTGATCTTAATTATATTATAAAACATTTTATATTTTCTGATTATATATTTCTGATTTGCCCCTGTGAAATACCTATTCAAATGTTTGGACCATTTTCCTCTTGGGGGTTTTTCTTTTTTCTTTTCATATATCTGAAAACTAATTTTGCCAGCTAAATATGTCTCAAGTACATTTTTATTTTATGTTCTGTAGTTTATTTTTTGACTCTATAATGTCTTTTGATGAGGAAGTAATTTTATTTCATACAGTGGAATATAGCAACTCCAATAAATCATAGAATTTTAAATTTTGTCTTCCAACTAATTTTGAAGGTATGCAGATATGCTCAGCCATGTCCCACTCTGTGGAACACCATGGATGTAGCTGGCCAGGCTCCTCTGCCCGTGGAATTCTCCAGGCAGGAATAGTGAAGTGGGTTGTCATTTCCTCCTCCAGAGAAATTTTGAAAGTATACTTATTAAAGAATAATAACAGAATGCACTTTAGCTTGATATATTGTTTTTCAGTCGCTCAGTTGTGTCCAGCTTTTTGCGACCCCGTGGACTTTTCCCAGCATCAGGGTCTTTTCTAATCAGTCAGCTCTTTGCATCAGGTGGCCAAAGTATCGGAGCTTCAGCAACAGCTCTTCCAGTGAATATTCAGGACTGATCTCCTTTAGGATTGACTGGTTTGATCTCTTTGCTGTCCAAGGGATTCTCAAGAGTCTTCTCAACACCACAATTCAAAAGCATCAATCCTTTGGTACTCAGCGTTCTTTATGGTCCAACTCTCACATACATGACTACTGGAAAAACCATAGCTTTGACTAGATGAACCTGTGTTGGCAAAGTAATGTCTCTGTTTTTTAATATGCTAAGTTTCTCATAGCTTTTCCTTCAAGGAGCAAGTTTCTTTTTTTTAATTTTTATTTTTACTTTATTTTGCTTTACAATACTGTATTGGTTTTGCCATACATTGACATGAATCTTTTAATTACAAGGCTGCAGTCACCATTTGCAGTGATTTTGGAGTCCAAGATAATAAAGTCTGTCACTGTTTCCATTGTTACCCCATCTATTTGCCATGAAGTGATAGGACTGAATGCCATGATCTTAGTTTTCTGAATGTTGAGTTTTAAGCCAGCTTTTTCACTCTCCTCTTTCACTTTCAGTGAGTTCTTCTTCACTTTCTGCCGTAAGGGTGGTATCATATACATATCTGAGGTTATTGATATTTCTCCCAGGAATCTTGATTCCAGCTTGTGCTTCATCCACCTGGCATTTCACAAGATGTACTCTGTATATACGGGGAAGGCAATGGCACCCCACCCCAGTACTCTTGCCTGGAAAATCCAATGGACGGAGTAGCCTGGTGGGCTGCAGTCCATGGGGTCGCTAACAGTCGGACAGACTGAGC
>SJYX01009257.1:32979-51717 GCA_006410675.1 Oreotragus oreotragus | reverse complement strand
GTTGGACACGACTGAAGTGACTTAGCAGTAGCACTCTGTATATAAGTTAAATAAGCAGGGTGACAATATACAACCTTGACGTACTCCTTTAACAATTTGGAACCAGTCCATTGTTCCATGTCTGATTTTAATTGTTGCTTCTTGACTTACATACAGGTTTCTTAAGAGGCAGGTAAGATGGTCTGATATTCCCATCTCTTTAAGAATTTTCCACAGTTTGTTGTGATCCACACAGTCAAAGGCTTTAATGTAGTCCATGATGCAGAAGTAGATGTTTTTCTGGAATTTTCTTGCTTTTTCTATGATCCAACTGATGTTGGCAATTTGATCTCTGGTTCCTCTGCCTTTTCTAAATCCAGCTTGAACATCTGGAAGTTCTTGGTTCATGTACTGTTGAAGCTTCACTTGGAGAATTTTGAGTATTAGCTAGCGTGTGAGATGAGTGCAATTGTGTGGTAGTTTGAACATTCTTTGGCATTGCCTTTCTTTGGGACTGAAATGAGAACTGACCTTTTCCAGTCCTGTGGCCACTGCTGAGTTTTCCAAATTTACTGGCATACTGAGTGCAGCACTTTAACAGCACTTTAACATTTAGGATTTGAAATAGCTCAGCTGGACTTCCATCACCTCCACTAGCCTTGTCCGTAGTGATGCTTCCTAAGGCCCACTTGACTTCACATTCCAGGATGTCTGGCTCTAGGTCAGTGACCACACCATCATGGTTATCTGGGTCATGAAGATCTTTTCTGTATAGTTCTGTGTATTCTTGCCACCTGTTCTTAATATCTTCTGCTTCTGTTAGGTCCCTACCATTTCTGTCCTGTACTGTGCCCATCTTTGCATGAAATGTTCCCTTGGTATCCCTAATTTTCCTGAAGAGATCTCTAGTCTTTCCCATTCAACTGTCTATCTCTATTTCTTTGCATTGTTCACTTAGGAAGGCTCCCTTACCTTTCCTTGCTATTCTTCGTTATTAGTTTGATTAGTAACTTTTAAATATTTAGAAATGCTATGCAGTCCTTCATGGTAAATACGCACCTTGGGCTCTGCACATGTTAGGAGTAGGACCACTTCTGGGACGTGCTCTTGCTGCTCTCCCAGCCTGCCTTTAGCTTCCACTCCTCCTGCTCCCTGACCAGTTTTAATAGCTGGGAAAGGGATCCTGTGTTGAAAGAACTTACAAGGGAGGGCTTCACACAGAATAGCTCTGGCATGAATCTGATATTGTCCCCACTTTCAAAGTCTGCATATACCCTCTATGGAATGCCTTCTATACCAAGATTTCTAACCATTGCACATAGAAAGACACACAGCAGCCAGACCAGTTTTTTTTTTTAATGTAAAAATAAATGTTGCCCATCTCTTGTTCAAAATTCTCCAACAATTTCTCAACATATCAAATAAATCAAGTTCTTTCCTTGGCCTCTAAATCCCACTTGGTTTGTCCCCTGGTCACATTTCTGGTCTCTTAGATGAAACATTAATATTCTCCCCTTTACTCACTCCTCTCCAAGATCCTGACCTTTGTGCAATTCCCCCAAAGCACTATGCTGCTGCCATGGAAATGTGTACTTGACATTCCCTTCAACTGGAATGTTTTTCCTCCTGATGGATCACTTCCTAGTTTCATTCTAATTTCTATTGACATTTATCTCTATCTAAATATACACTATTGTATATTATATTTTTATAGTCCTTTACTCACTCCTCTCCAAGATCCTGACCTTTGTGCAATTCCCCCAAAGCACTATGCTGCTGCCATGGAAATGTGTACTTGACATTCCCTTCAACTGGAATGTTTTTCCTCCTGATGGATCACTTCCTAGTTTCATTCTAATTTCTATTGACATTTATCTCTATCTAAATATACACTATTGTATATTATATTTTTATAGAATTTATTGTTACCTCACACTATAAATTTATTTCTTATTTATTGACAGAATGCTCTATTAAAATGTAAGCTCTACAAGGACAGGTGGTTTGTTTAGTTCATATTTGCATCTCCATAACCTAGAACATGCCTATTTGTGGCTTCATATAATAGATATTCAATAAATGTTTATTGAATTAACGTTTCACCCACATACTTCTTAGTCACAGATGTGCCACAGAAACATAAGAACAGATAAACCCGGGTAACCCTCTGTTGTCTGCACCTGTTACCATGGGCCCATCCAGAGCTATTACAGTTAGAACTCCAGATGCTTTTAACAATGGAAAAATTCTAACCTATGGCTAAGGGTTCAGGCTATCTTGATACCACAGAGCCCTATTATTACAGCATAAAGGATCTCTGTCTCATGGTTTCATCAGATTCAGTGTCAATAAGCTTTTTAATTGCTTCTTGAGTTGGGATTTAGGGAATAAAGGAACATTTTAAAAGGTACCTCTTAGAGTGGGATTGATAATAGGCATAGGATAAGGATCAGAGGATTTTATTTTATATTTGGTACCATTCGATACTGTCTGAATTATTTTATCCATGTGCAAAAATCCCTTTTGAAATTAAAAGGAAAAGAAAGTTTACAGTAAGATAAAATAGTTTAATATCCTCTGGAAATAAATGTATATATGTTAAATGTTTTAAAAACTGCTTCTTCTCTCTCCTCATTTTCCCCTTACATATACAATAGCATCTTTGTATCTTTAACAAAAGGGCTCTAACTCTCCTGAAATACCAGGGTTCATGTTCAGTTCACTATGTCTCACAAGGAAGTTAGAGATTTCTTATTATATATCTTCCTTCTCTTTGCAAGATCAAATACTACATGTTTATGTACTTGCTTCTATTTTAGACTATCCCTTCACAAATTATCTAATCAGAAAATGCAAGTATATCTTCATTGTAAATTACAAAGAAAACAATTTTAACAGTAATATATTCCAAGCACTTTGCATTTACACGGAACAAAAGATTACAAGAATCACTGTTAATGAAAGACCACTACAAGTTTACACTAGCTAATTAACACAAAAGAAAACAGAATGCATTAATAATGACTATAAAAATAGACATAGCTTCGTATGAGAGACTTTTTTTCTAGGTGAAACCCTAACAAATACTAACTATATCACTCCCAAGAAAAAGAATCAAATGTAAACTTGTTTTTATTCATTTTTTGTATGTGTTCAAAACATTAAACTCATATTTTTTTAATTGAAGTATAGTTAATTTATATTATATTAGCTTCAAGTGTACAACATAGTGATTCAATATTTTTATAGATTATACTCCATTTAAGGTTATTACAAAACAATGGATATATCTTTCCTGTGCTGTACAATATATCCTTGTTGCTTATTTATTTCATACATAGTAGTTTGTATATCTTAGTCCCATACCCCTATCTCCCCTCCCCTCTTCACTGGTAACTACCAGTTTTTTTCCTTTTTAATCTGTGAGTCTGTTTTTTATATATATATATATGTACATATACACACACACACATATATATATATTCCTTTGTTTTGTTTTTTAGATTCCATATATAAGTGATATCTTTCTCTGACATTTTACTTCATGTGAGACTGTTTAATATTTCTAATAAATTTAATTTTTAAAGTACTTTATCCCATTTTTACAAGTCAAGGAGATATATATGAATATATATGTGTGTGTGCACTCCTATTAGCAAATGAAGAGGAAGAGGATAGGAAAGAAGCTCATGAAATTATTGACAGTGTTCTCTCTCAGAAAAGGAATGGAGGTAGGGGAGTAATGAAGGGACACTTCCACATTTTTCTGAGTATAGGTATGTACAGCTTGGTTTTTTTTTAACAATGATATATAGTTATACTTTGTATAATATGTTTGTGTATATGTGAAATTAATGACTAATATTTTTAGAATGTTTTAGAGTAATTAAATTTAAATTTCAAAAGATAAATCATTTTAAGGCATTGAGAGCTTAGTATTTAGACAAAAACCATGAAAATATTAAACACTGAAAAAATAAAACGTTTCTTAGAATGAATTAACAATCTAGTTTTTCTGTCTTCGTGCCTAGATTTCTACATTGATATAGGCTGTCTTCAATGTGTGGCTCACTCTTACACCATTAAAACATAAATACAGTAAAGCAAACCTGATTTCTACAATCTCATGATGTTGTAATTTTTGGTTTCTGGTCACTCAAGGGACTGTGGTTGGGAGGAAAAGGATGTAAATAAGATACAAATGTATGTATTTCAACAGATTTTAATATATTGATTTTTCAGGGGAAAAAAGTATATCTAATTTCCTAATTATCTTTTCTATCTTTCTAAATGGCAGAGAACCTTACGGGAGATGGTAAAAGTGCCTGACTGGTTGTGACCTTCCGAATCCATGACCCACTTCCTGAAACCTTGCTGATGGGCAGTCATGTGGAACGTTTCCCATCAGTAGTTGAAATTACCTTTCGGAACCTCCAACATGTTTGAGAATCTTAGGATGAATAATTAATGCAACTGCACTCACAGACCTTTGTAATGAGCACATATTTTATAAGTAAATAACTAATGTTCAATCCCAAATGCATACCAATGGACTAGATTTCTGGGAAGCAAGCTTGGTGTTGTGTGAAGCCTGGAACTGACACTGATAGGCCACTATTCACAGCTTCCACTTTTATTAGTTGGGTTTTAGATCCATTTACTGAGTGTGTCACTTTAATTCTCATTGGCAAATGAATGTTTGTGGATCATGAAAGAGAATGGAATTAGCTGTACCATTTAACCACAGGAAGCCACAAATAATGTTAACTGATCAGCTGGTCATAAATTTATTCTTTTTAACGGTTGAATTATGCATTCACTACTCTGCACCTGAAAGCAGTTTTCTTCTCCTTTCCTGTATTTTGTGTCAGTCTTTTCTACTTTGTGAATCATCTCTACATTCATAGAGGATATTACGTGAATCCAAAGTTTGTATACATATAAAATAGTTCACCCTCATATGCCTGACATGACTTTGAAATATTTTTCCATTTAACTGAATACTGTCTTAACAGCCAGATTTTATAAAATCTAATTTAAAGGCCTTGCATTGCATTAAGGTACATAATTAAAAGGGTATTCATGAAACTGACCATTTTCCCTGGTAAATACCAAAGAAGCAGTACTCCCTGTATCACCTTTTTTTTTTTTTTTTAACAAGTTCGCTAACCACCTACAGACTTTTTTCAAATGAAACTATTTCAAATAATCATGAAACTGCTGATTTTTCCTAGTCACTTAGGACACACAAATTATGCCTCCTTTTCTATTTGCTTTGAGAGCCTCAAGTGAAAAGAGATAACTTGCGTGATAACATTCCCTTAACATTTTACAGAAAACATCCACGAAGCATATTGGCCTAAGGCAAAGAAAGGCTATTGGTTAATGTGAAGAATCTGCTAGAAGAGCTAATCGTATCTAGAAGTGGCACGCTGGGATCAGCAGGGGTTGAGGTCAGTCCTGGACAGTTACTGAGAAGGCTTGCAGAAATAACTTCTCTGTATCTGTTTCCTTATGTGTAAATAGGACAAATAATTTCTCTTAGAGCTGTTCTTAAAATTAAACAATGCATCTGGAGCGCATGAAGTGCAGCAAAGACTCAATAAGCCTTCTCCTGTTCCCTTGTCCAGTTACAAGTGTCACATCTAAAACTCCCAGATATCATCTCTCAGGAAGGGGTGGTGTGAAATTTATAGTGTAAGATCTGCCTGTTAAGACAACAATACTCTGTCACCCTGCTTGTTTTAACTACACTTTTCCTTCATGGCATTTCTCACAACTGTAATTAATTACTCTTAAAATGCAACATCTGTCTTCTCCCCCAGGCTAGGACTCCAAGAAGATCAGGTCCATTTTTATTTACCTTCACTGCAGCCTCAGAACTGAGCACAGGTCCTAGCAGTTAGTTAGTGCTCACTGAATGAATGGATGCCCAACTCTTTCTCTCTAAACTCTCTAAGCTCAACTGCCTTTCATGAGAATCATGGATGGTCACCTATAGCCACATTTCCTGAAACACAATGAAAAATAACAGAATTTCCAAGACAAAAAGCCCAACAGGAATTTTTAACAACACGTAATCAAAATAAAATTCAGCATGTTCACATGTTCCAGAGAGAAGGCTTTCAAAGGGTTAGTTACATCACATAACATCGTTGGTCACTTTCAAAAAAACACACTGATTCCACTTCAATTATTCTACAGCTATTTGTGTGTGTAGGTTTTGCTGAAAAGATCAATCGTAATGATCTTTCTATAAGAAGAACATAAACATAATTCTTTGATTTGTTGCTGGAGCTGTTTTTTGCAGAGCCTGAGGCTGCTAAAGACTACTTTAAACTTAAGTTTCACCTGAAACCTTTACTGAAGAAGGCAAAAAAATTTATTAGCACTCAATTCTGCAAGTTGTCTGCCTCTGCCATTATTTATATTAAACCAATTTTAATACGTTAAAAATAGTTTCAAAAATGATGCTTAAGATTCCCCCAAAAGCAGCACACAAGTAAAATACTGATTTTCACAAAGCCCACAGGAATGTGCTTTTCATTTTGAATGCATTCTAAGTAAAATTCTGAAAGTGAAGGAAATCTGACCACTGAATACAGTTGAAAAAGGACTAAAGTACTTGGCAAACTTTTGAAACATATAAAGGAATGACACGGAAAGATGTTTGCTAGAACAGCCAAGGTGAAGACTGATGAGTAGAGGGAATTCGTAGTAGTTAGACTTACCAGAACCAAAAGATTAACTTAAGGATATGCATACACACCAACAGATTTAATCATAAATATTCCTACTCAGTTTCTGCTTATTAGGTCTTTACATGTCAGACACTTCACTAAGCACTTTAACTTTTTCTTCACATAACTGCTATTTTTTAAAATGATCCTACAATGTAATAATCACCATGCTTATACTATAGATAAATAAATGGAAACCCTGTTAACAACTAAAATAACCAGGACCTGTAATGTATTTCTTTCCAAAATTCCTGGTTCTTAATTGCTACACAATGCTCTCTACATAACCCTAAGGGTTAGATAATCCCAAACTGAGAAACATTTCCTTGGGAAAATAATTTTAGAATCACAAGTCAAAAAATGTCTGGTTAGTCAAGCAAATGTATAATTTATTAATAAAACCTGAGCACAGAGAACCTGGAGGTCTCAGCAATACCTCTGCCTTCCATGGTCCCTCAGGAGTAAGTCAACAACCACTCAAGCATGTTGACAGAGACTAGGGGATGTGTCCACAGTCCTAAGCCCTACTTGAATCTCCAAGGACTATCACGAGAGCTTTTCTCCCAGAGGCAGATGAGAGCCGGGGGGCAGGGGAGCGGGGTGCGGAATCACACACAAAAATAGCTTCTCTTTAAAGCCCAAGGCAGAAAACCGAAATTTATTGGCTTTCTAAAAGGGCAGAGCTACCAAAAGTCAACAGAACCCACTGGCCCATCAAAACCAAAGTTTCTCCAGAGAAAATTATAAATGGAATCCTTGGGCCAACAGCACAACCCCACTGTCCTGGAAGAAACCTAGAACATGAGAAAACTGTTCCCAGTTTCTGTAATGAAAGGACTGGCCCTTCGCACCTTAGAAATCTCAGAACAGAGATTCTTCTTCCCAATAAATCACAGAGCACTGAGAATTGGCCAGCTCATCCATTACTAGCCCAGGAGAACGGAAAGTACACATACAGATGGATAGGAGACAAAGAGTGAATGTAGACGTGGGCACACGTAGGAAGCACATATCCAAACTGCAAACAAATAAATGAAACGATGTACAATCTCACTAATACTCGGGAAAATTAAAGTGAAAACCAAGATGCTGAAGTCCTTAAAAGCAGAAATCTCACTAGGTGAAACATTTTTGACAGTAATAAAAGCATTAGAATATAGGGATATACATACAAAGATTTTTATGTGTCAAAGGAAAACTGAAATGTGATTATTATGTACAGGAAGATGATGAAAAATATAGCATGTTCATTGTGAAATTTACAACACCAGGCAATAAAAAGTGTTTTCTATTAATCTGGAGGCCTATTTAAAAAGCAAAGTCTCTTAGATAGAGAATTTATAAGGGAGGAAGAGGGGGAGGGCTAGATTGGGAGTTTTTGTGACTGAATACACTGCTCTATTAAACATAATTAATTGTTAATTCAAGTAAAAAAAAAAAAAACGTAGAATAACATTTACAGTTGTTGTCTTTGCTCAGTCACTCAGTTGTGTCTCTTTGCAACACCACTGACTGCAGCACGCCCGGCCTCGCTGTCCTTCACCATCTCCCGGAGTTTGCTCAAAACCATGAGTCCACTGAGTCGGCGATGCCATCCAACCATCTCACCCTCTGTCATCCGCTTCTCCTGCCTCCAATCTTCCCCAGCACCAGGGTCTTGTCTAATGAGTCGGCTCTTCACATCAGGTGGCCAAAGTATTGGAGTTTCAGCTTCAGCATCGGTCCTTCCAATGAATATTCAGGACTGATCTCCTTTAGGATGGACTGGTTGGATCTCCTTGCAGTCCAAGGGACTCTCAAGAGTCTTCTCCAACACCACAGTTCACAAGCATCAATTCTTCAGTGCTCAGCCTTCATCACGGTTCAGCTCTCACATCCATATACGACTACTAGAAAAACCATGGCTCTGACTAGACAGACCTTTGTTGGCAAAGTAATGTCTCTGCTTTTTAATACACTATCTAGGTTTGTCTAGCTTTTCTTCCAGAGAAGGCAATGGCACCCCACTCCAGTACTCTTGCCTGGAAAATCCCATGGACGGGGGAGCCTGGTAGGCTGCAGTCCATGGGGTCATGAACAGTCGGACACGACTGAGCGACTTCACTTTTAATTTTCACTTTTCTCTTTCATGCATTGGAGAAGGAAATGGCAACCCACTCCAGTGTTCTTGCCCGGAGAATCCCAGAGACAGAGGAGCCTAGTGGGCTGCTGTCTATGGGGCTGCACAGAGTCAGACACGATTGAAGCGACTTAGCAGCAGCAGCAGCTTTTCTTCCAAGAAGCAAGCGTCTTTTAATTTCTAATATGTACAGTAGTATTTTCTTATTTAAAAACCTGTTTATGTTTACACATATTTGATACCTTTTTATGTACATGAAGATAGGTGGAGAATGTCACGTACTCTGCTATTCATGTGGTTGATTTCAGCGAAGTGAAAACATAAATTCATAAGGAAATCATTCACTTTTCTTTTACATGCTTAGATTTTTCTATCTGGTAGCAATAAGATAATATTTCATAAATTTTTAAAGGAAAAATATTACATATAATTACATTTAATATAGCACAGACTGTAAATTAGATAATATTACGAATTTAGAATATGAATAATATGAATTATTCATATTATGAATTTAGATAATTGCTTTCAATGTTAAAAACTCATCATTAACTCAGGCAAGAAGAGATGACCTAAACTATCGCATACCAGTGGCCACAGAAATAAAAGATACCAGTTCAAGAATACCTAGAATCCTAGATTTATGTGGACAATGAGTAAAAAAAATAAACAGCAATGATCTCAAGGTTTCTAGTTTATGGAGTACATAAGGACTGTACAAATTAAAATAGGGAGCAAAAGACAGAGAGCATATCTGGAAGGGTATATATGAGAAGAGAAATTTAACTTAAACTTATTGTTATGAAATAACCTTGACATCATAAGCAATCACCTGATACAAGTGTTTTTATAAGTTGTCTCTTCATGCATTTTTGCCTATTTTTCTATGGGATTTTTGTCTTTCTTCTCTCAATTTTGAAAGGTTCTTTATGTTTTAGGAATTTTAGACTTTTGACTTTACTTGTGGCATTATTTTTGAAACAAAAAATAAATGTTTATATAGTCAAACTTATCAATTTTTTTCTTTAATCCATCTTTACTTGGAATCATACTTGGGAAATCTTTCCCTAAATCCAGATTTTAGTAGGACCCTATATAAGTCTTTTTACTTTGAAATACAATCTATTTTATTTTTGTTTACTGGTAGAAGGATATAATTTTATCTTTTTTCCAAATAACTGTTCAGTCATCCCAACACCATTTATTAAACAGTCCATCCTTTCTCCAATGATTTGATACTTTTTTCATATAATAAAATTCCACATGTACATGGGACTATTTCTAGATGTTTTGATCTGTTCCACTGATCCATCTACCTATCCTTGCAGCTGGCCCACACCATTTTTACTACAAAGGCTTTTATGGGGTATTTAAAATATGGTCCTTATCATAGCTTTCCCTTCTCAATGCTATCTTAGTTACTCTTGCCTGTTTTTTTCAGTATAACTTTGCTATCAACTTGTCTAACTCCACAAAACAACATATATTGGTATGTTTATTAGGCTCATATTAAGTCTATAAATCAACTTAGGAGCACTGACTTTTGATAAGGTTGAGACATCCTACCCAAAGGGAAGGCATATCTTTGAATTTGTTGAGTCAAGAGTGTAACACTGTTTGCTTCATGCAGGTCTGGCACATTTATCATTAGGTTTGTCCCTAAGGAATCTTCCTTTTTTTTGTTGTTGCTGCTGGAGTTTTCTCTAGATGAAAATTTTAAATTTTTAGCAGGTATGGAATTTCTGCTAAATGGAGTTTTTTCATTATATCTCCTAGCAAGTTGCTACTTGTGTCTCTAAGGGTCTCTCAAACTTGACACTGCACTATTCATATCTTGGGCCCAATAATTCTCTGCAGTGGGAGCTTTCCAGCCCATTGTAAGATATTTGAAGATCTCTGACCACTACCCACTAGATGCCAGTAGCACCAACATCCCCAGTCATGACAAGCCAAACTGTCTTCAGACACTGCCACCTGTCACATGGGGGAGAGGCTGAGATTGCCCAGTTAAGAAACACTGGTGTACAGGAAGGCAATTGATTTTTGCATGTGAATTATGTATCTTGCACTCTTGGTTGTTACAGTTTCTACCTGTGTCCTGAAACATTTGCAAAATAAAGCCAGAGTGAGATGGGAGTCCAAAATATCATCTTTACTAGCAGTAGAAATATGATGGGAGAACGTGACTCATGGCTGCGGGCCTGTGGGACTTTTTAACGTTAACCAAGCATTATACACACCCCCACCAAGTCATGAGTAGTGGAGGAAAACCACAGCCTTGTCTATGTGAGACAGGCCCTTCTAACAGCCCAGCAGGATCCGTACTGCCTGCAACCAGGGTCCTTCCCAAGAGAAAGGGAAATAGGGCATGAAAACCCAGTTTCTCCTTTAAAATTTCTCTAACAGCTTAAGGGGAAAGAGAGACACCAACAGCTTCCTCCCAAAAACAAACTCAAGAGTAGGGAGTCAGTGTGCCCTTGAACACAAAGACCCAGTCAAAATCCTCCCCAGTAATGTCTGAGAATCACCAGAGGTAACGCACAGGTGCCCAGGAACAAGCTGACTTGTTTCTAAGGTACGGTGTTAGCCGCCCATGCCTTCTGTGAAATGAGCAGGGTTCTCACACACTTGGCAGCCAAGACCCTCACGGCACCCAGGGGAACGTGGGATCCACAGCTCAGCCAAGAGAAGGGGGTGACAGAGGATGAGACAGATGGTTGGATGGCCTCACTGGCTCAGTGGACATGAGTTTGAGCAAACTCGGGGAGATGGTGATGGACAGGGAAGCCTGGCCTGCTGCAGTCCATGGGGTCGCAAAGAGTCGGAAACGACCGAGCGACTGAACACAACAGCTCAGCGAAGGAGAGGATAACTCTGTCCTCAAAGGTGTGTGGCACACTTCTTTCCCGGGGGCCCATCAGCCTTGCTTCTGCCCAAGGTACCATAGCTCTTCCTTCAGCTTCTCTCCTGGGGGCTGGGAACCAGTTCCTTAAACCAGTCGGAGAAACAGGTTTCAGCCTGCCATCTCTGCTGTCCCCATCAACTTGGCCTCTTCTCACCAAGAATCTATGAACAATAACATTCCGATTTCCCATTTCAGTCACTCATTTCACCTTCAAAAGCCCTCACGCTATGTTAGCTTTAACAAAGAAATATCCCAAGGCATCATGACAGCACCAGTTCCACAAACAACCAGACTCTGAATCTTGATTTTAGTACTAGAAAACACAACAAATACTTCCAAAGGTGTGCACTGTTCAAAATTTGTTCTTGGTAATTCAACAATAGTTATGAAGCATTTACTGTGTGGCAGGCATTCTGTCAGAGAACTGATAACAAGATTTCCATTGACCAGTACTTCAGGGGTAAAGCCACACTCTAGTTTATGTGATGGCATGCCAGACTGGAAAGTTCTGCTCAAGATGTCTGACTATGTCCATACCCACCATCCTGGAAGATGACACCAGGACCTCAGGCCACTGGGCAATTCAGACCCCTCATTAAGTTCTATCCGTCCAAAATTATTCATTTAGACACCTCCTATCTCAGCATCAGGCAGAGCAAGTCACAGGAATGACAAGTGGAATTGTAGACATGGCCCTACCATCAACCCCAACCCCCTGAAGTCAAGTCATGTTGCCAATAAGAGTTTCCGCCCATGGACGCCTCTGAGGAAGAAAACAATATTATTATTGCAAAAGAGAGTTGTAAGACCTTTCCCTTCCTAAATCTATCAGGTGTAGAAATCATTCGCCTGAAACCACTCACCAAGAAGCTGTATCTGGTAGCTTAGAGATGATTTTGATATTACTTACTGAAAATACACAACCTGGTCATGTTTCTTAAATAATTTGAAACATGCATATATACAGTTCATAAGGAAAAACAAACATGAATTCACAGAAAAGGAGAAAAGAAGTTGTTCAGTGACCGAGTACAAATTTAGGCCCTGAGTTTCCCAGCAGTCATAGAAATAAAACAAAAGGTGATGTATTACTTATATCTTACTAACATTGAGGAATTTTTCTGTAAATATTTATGTTAAGAATGTTCAGTTACATCAATGTACTCAAAAAGTAGTTCTACAAAAGCTGCAGAAATGTGCTTTATAATGCCACGTGTGGTGGGCATGGATAATGACTCCTGAAGTTGTCCCATCCTTATCCCAGGAATGTGGGACTTTGTTACCTTATGTGACAAACGGACTCTGCAGATACAATTAAATTAAGGACCTTGAGATGGGGAGATTATTTTGTATTAGCATGGTGAATCCAATGTAATTACAGCATCCTTTGGAGTCAAAGAAAGAGCTGTGATCATGACATCAGAGGTCAGGTGGTACAGTCACTGGCTTTTAAAGATTGAGGCAGAAGCAATGAGTCAGGGAATGCAGACAGACTCTGGAGTTTGAAAAAGGCATGGGAACAGATTCTCCCCTGAATCTCCAGAAGGAACATAATCCTACCAATAATTTAATCTGAACCCAGTGAAACCTATTTAGACTTCTGACTTCCAGAATTTAAAGACAATAAATCTGTGGGCTTTTTAAGTTTGTGGCAATTTGCTTGCAGAAACCATAGGAACCTAATCTAGAATTAAGTGAGAAAATACATGGAAAATGTTAGTACAGCAAACATGATAAAAAAAATGATAAAAATATTGAACTATTCAATAAATGCTATTGTGATAATGCATGCTCAGTTGTGCCTGACTCTTTGCAACCCCGTGGACTGTAGCCTGCCAGGCTTCTCTGTCCATGGGATTCTCCAGACAGGAAACCGGAGTGAGTTGCCATGCCCTCCTCCAGGGGGTCTTCCCATCCCAAGGATCGAACACAGGTCTCCTGTGTCTCCTGCATTGGCAGGTGGATTCTGTACCAATGAGCCATCTGGGAAGCCCTAACATAATAATAGTGGATTGTAATGATGAATATTTTTGTTCTGATAATTATTTTCAGAAATTTTGATTGTTAGGTTAAAATGCATGAAACACAATATTTGATCATTTTGGCCTATAAAAATAATCATTCCAGATAGTCCAACCTAATATTTCTAAGTCTACTGATGATTCACAGAAATTAAAAAGCAAAACAAAATTAAAGAGAGGGCACCAATCTCCTCATAATTTATCTTATTATTCCCTCGTCAACTCTAACCACCCGATAAGATTGTTATAAAGGATTAAAAGAGATAATGTTTGTAAAGGAGTAACAAGAGAACTAATAGTGAGCCTGAATACGTGTCAGCCATTATTATGCTCTTTAATGTAAATTTAATGTAAAGCACTTCATTTGTTTTATTCACTGCTGTAACTTCTGCTGGAGCAAGATGCATTTTCATATAACTTACTTGTTAAAAAGTTTAAGCCAAAAAGAAATTTCTGTGCAGTTTCTTGTAGTGCTTGACCAGTGTGCCTTTGTGGTTAGCATTGTTATGTTTAAAAGAAAAAAGTGTTGCATTAAAAACTATTGCATGGGCTTTATTTTATCAAGTATCCTGTTTCTCTTTTGCATCATGATTTTTCTCCTTTTGTATATTACACATTATTTCTATTTGTGTAAGAAATACACAGGGGTTTAATAAAACTTGTTTTCACAGGTGGAAAGGTATAAGTAACAATGTCTTGTAGCAAAGGTGTCTTCCTTCTGCTTCCTTCCTAGTTAAATGAAATACGGTAACCCACATCAGCTTTGTTCATGGTAAGTGGCATGGAATTGAACTAGAATTATAAAGGTAGCAAAAATATAGCAAGAATATTACTGCCCACGGAAGATACAAACTCTGTTCCAACTTTTCCGCCCCTTGTTATTAGATGACGCCAGGCAACCAGGTATGGCCCACGGTCTATGAGAGAAAATGGTACATGTCCCTTCTAGACCAAAGCATTTACAAGTCCACATGGGACCCTTCAACCCTCAAACCTCCTACAAGAGGCACATGTCTCAGCACAATTGCAAAGCACAGAGCTTTCTTGAGCCCACATTCCTCTGTGACAGTGATGAGCACAGCCCCACATGCTCATGTTAGACTCGTGGCAAAACTGAGAAATAAATGTCATATGTGGCAAGCCACTGAGATTTTTGAAATTAATTGTTATCATAACCCAGCCTCTCTTACCCTGACCAATAAAAAGACAAACATACATATATATATTTAATAATTTAATGATTCTGATTACAGATTGATTAGTAATCAGTTGTCCTTACCCTTACAAAAATAATTATTTTCAAAATAACTAGAGAAATTGGTTTGGAGAGAAGATTGGGGACATAATAAAATCACAGGAAACAAAAAAACTAAAAATATTGAGTATGATAAATGAAATAACAGACATCAGAAATAAAGTCAGAAAAAAATTGAGATTTATGCCACTGGTTCATAACACACATAGAAAGCAAAACAATACTGTAGGTTTCATAGTGCCAGAGAACAGACATCCTTGTTCCACATTAATGGAAACTGTATGTTATTACGCACTATTAGTGCCTGTATTAGAATTTTAGGCAGATGTTCACCAGCCCAGAGCATAACTCTTTGAGAATTTCAAATAGAGACCATCTGAGATACTAGACTGTGAAAATGACCTTCTGCATCAGTGCTTCTCAAACTTTAATGTATATAAGAATCATATAGGGATTTCAATGAAAATACAGACTCCTGAGCTGTGCCTCCAGCTACTCGTATACACTATGTCTAAGAAATTCCGCCAACTGGCAATTTTAGCAAACATTCCAGGTGGCTCTGATGCAAGTGGTCTATGTACCTATCATACTTTGGGGAAAAATTATGGGTCTGTTATTAGAAGTCAATTAGTAACTGGTTCCAACATAAATGTGAGACACCCTCCCTACACATACTCCAATGCTTGCATTTCCCTTTAAATGTGTTTTGTCAGAGTTAATTTTACGGTATTGGAAACTTTTTCTCTCTTTATATATGTTTTCTTACTTACTGATATTTACATAATTCTTTCAGTAGCTTGAATGTTTGTTTGCAATAATCAAAACTATTTTTCTAACAAGTAGGTATCTCTATAAGGATGTGTTATTGTGTTGTTCCAGTTTTTAGTATCAGTGATGTCATATTTTAGTCTTATTACTTTTTCAATTAGAATATGAGGATTGCTATAAGGATTAAATGAGGTATCACATGTTATTAGATGAGTGCTTACAAATCAGTAAGCTTCAATATTATTAGCTATTCTTCACTAGACCATAAGTCTAATGAGACCAGAGACTTTCTGTGTTTTATTCATGGCTATAACTTTTGCTCTAACACATAGAGGGCACAATAAAAATCTGCTGGATGGATAGATAAGTAGAACTATGAAAATTGCTGCTTTACTTTTACCTACTTAGGTTTACACCATTCAAAAGCTTGAGAATTGAAATTTCACACATGCTAATATTTCTAGATGGCTTTTACCATCTGTCTTACCTTCTTTGTCCTACACACCCTCATCCTCACATCTTCACCACCACCAGCCGAAGGACTACAGTCCTTCTGGTTTGTAATTTGGTTAGGAAAATACTTCAGAATTCCCTCCATCTAGACCATAAAGAAGGCTGAGAGCCAAAGAATTGATGTTTTCAAACTGCGATGCTGGAGAGTATCTTGAAAGTCCCTTGGACTGCAAGATCAACCAGTCAATCTTAAAGGAAATCAGTCCAGAGTATTCATTGGAAGGGCTGATGCTGAAGCTCCAATACTTTGGCCACCTGATGCAAAGAGCTGACTCATTGGAAAAGACCCTGATGCTGGGAAAGACTGAAGGCAGAAGGAGATGACAGAGGATGAGATGGTTGGATGGCATCACCGACTCGATGGACATAAATTTGAGCAAACTCCAAGAAACAGTGAAGGACAGGGAAGCCTAGCATACTTCCTGGGGTCCATGGGGTTGCAGAGTCAGATACGACTTAGCAACTGGACAACAACGAGAATTCTCTGAAGTGGCAAGACTGTTTCTGGAACCCAAGAGATTGCTCAGCTGTGCAGGTTCTCGGAAGTGAGGCTGAGAACTATAGGGACCAGCTGGGAAGCTTCAGATACACTGGGGATACATGAGGTCCTCTCATCGCTACATTCCAGTCATTGCATGGAACATTAACAGTCTGTCAAAATAAGTGGGTGATTTGTAAACTTGGAGTTGAGACACACAGGATGTTCAAACCATGAGTGTACAGAGGCTTGGCAAAGTGACGGGCTGCCACAACCCAACCCGACAACAGCACGTCAAGGAGCATCTCTGTGCCGAGGAGAGGACAATAAAGTTGTGAGGAAGAGAAAGGCTTTGCTGGTCTTTTCTAATCTTCTAACGATGCCAGGCAGCTGGATTTAAAACATTTATATGGAAAAAAAAAATACGTAAACCCTTCACAACTCCTATCAAAGGCATGCTATCAAACTCGGCAACACATTGTCCTGACAAAGAAATCTTGACTTGCAACACAAGTTACAACACATCTGTTAGTGATTATTATGATGATTTTATTCCCTAATTTTGAATAATGGTTGTGTTCCTACCTTTTAAACCACACAGACATACATTGTACATGACATTAATGTTACATTTGTTTCTCATTATATGCATTTCTCATTAACAACTAATTAGTCTTGATTTTTCCCCTTAAATTATGTAGTATTAAAAGAAATAGACCTTAAAAAATGTCAACAGCAGTCAGAGTTAAGTCAATATTAAAGAAACAAACAGTGCTGGCCCATAGTTAACCTTGCAAGCAAGAGTAAAAATTGACCAAATTGCATGTTTAAATTAACCAAAATAAGTGTGAAAAAAGAGTAACATGCTGCATACTACATACTCTTTTGTGGAGGGGAAAAAAAGACTAGGTATGCCACATTTGGGGCAAAACTGGATTCTATTAGATTTGAGCCACCAAAGTGTTTTTAATCCCTCTTTCTTCTCACAGTTGGAGATGTGGAGAACGTATGTTTCTTGAAGAAAAAAGAAGGAAGAAAATGCTTTCAATAAATGATGGTACACTGGAAAAAAACTTAATACTTACAAAATATTACTGCTAAAATCTAAAACATCAACTGCCAAACTGAAACACCCTAATGAAGTTGAAGCCGATCCTAAACAACATGCTGGTATGAAAAAAAAAATTTTTTTTTAAGTATTTTCTTTTTTTCTGTGCTAAAAATTCTAAAATGTTACATATCATGTGTTAAAAATAAAGATTATAATATTCATTCCGTCCTTAACTCCAATGCCTGACTACACTGAAGTTTAAAATAGCTGGGGATCCCAATGATGTCATGTCAAGCCCACTAAATAATTTTAAGTCTTGAAACTATCCTAATTATTTGACCAGAAGCAGAATACTTCTAATTGCTTACCCAGCCAGCAACGCCGCCGTCAGGGGAAGAGACGCCAAGAGTGGTGGGGCTTCCTGCAGTGTGAGAAGGGAGACGTTCAGCAGGGCCCCAGGTTTACCCTACCCCGCAAGGGCTCACGGTGAAACAGTCCTGACGCTGACGTCGCCGAGAGCCAGCAGCTGAAACCACCTTAACACGGTATTAACACTGCAACGTGCTCCATAAACTGTTACCAGCTGGAACCAGGAAGGTGGTGGGGAGGAGAGGGAAGGGAAAAACCAGGTGAGACCTGAGAGAGAGGAGAAAAGAAAGTCATTTCTCAGCTGAAAGGGACAGGGGAGACAACTGAAAATTATCACAGGCCTTCCTCGGGGGCTCAGTGGTAATCCACCTGCCAGCACAGGAGACACGGACTTGATCCCCGATCCCGGATGATCCCACATGCCGAGGAGCAACCAAGCTGGCAACTATCGAGCCTGTGCTGTAGAGGGACGAGAGAGGCCACTGCAGGGAGAGACGCGCCCCCGCCCCCCCCACCCCCCCCTCCCGCCCCCCCCCCCCC
>SJYX01009257.1:4294-30937 GCA_006410675.1 Oreotragus oreotragus | reverse complement strand
CCCCCCGCCACCGCAGCTAGGGAAAAACCCACACAGCAATGAAGACCCGGTACAGCCAAAATTAAATAAGTAAATCAAATTATTTTTATAAAAAAGAAAGAAAATGAATACACATGTACTGGGGGGAAGGGGACTTTGTGTAAAATCGCTTTATTCGGGGACAAAGACTTACACAGAACAAAGTTCAATCATACTTGGACCACTGGAGCTGTTTTACAGGGAATCTCACGGTGGAATTGGAAAAAGACAAAGCTGTCTTCATTCTAATCGGGACCTGAGTCAGTATTTGTCACGCTGTAATGTTCATGCAAATCACCTGGTGCTCTTGCTAAACCGCAACTTCTGACTCAGAAGAGAGTCCATAATTCTAAAAGATTCTGGTTGGTGGCAGATGGTCCGTGGACCACACTCTGGGTAGCAATGACCTAGATTCCCCTGCATATCAACAGAGGTTCCTGCCAGATAGATTCATTCAAACAAAAGTTACAACTGGTCTGTTTTGCTCCAAGATGTTTAAAACAAACTTAACCCTGGGCTAAAATTTGTGACTTCTCAATCATTTCTCCTTTGTGTACTATGGGTCATATTCTCTGTTTCCTAGCTGCGCTCCAATGGAGAAGGCAACGGCACCCCACTCCAGTACTCTTGCCTGGAAAATCCCATGGATGGAGGAGCCTGGTGGGCTGTAGTCCATGGGGTTGCTAAAAGTTGGACACGACTGAGCGACTTCCCTTTCACTTTTCACGCTTTGGAGAAGGAAATGGCAGCCCACTCCAGTGTCCTCGCCTGGAGAATCCCAGGGACGGGGAAGCCTGGTGGGCTGCCGTCTATGGGGTCGCACAGAGTCAGACACGACTGAAGCGACGCAGCAACAGCAGCAGCAGCTGCTGCACTCCATAGGAACTATTTGATAACTGGTATTTGATTATCGGTTTTTCTTGTGACCTATGTGTGTGAGAGTGCAAGCTAAGTCGCTTCAGTCATATCCAACTCTTTGCGACCCTATGGACCAAGCCCACCAGGCTCCTCTAACCATGGGATTCTCCAGGCAAGAATACTGGAGTGCGTTGCCATGCCCTCCTCCAGGGGATCTTTCTGATCCAGGGATTGAACCCATGTCACTTAGGTCTCCTGCATTGGTAGGCAGGTTCTTTACAACTAGAGCCATCTAGGAAGCCCCTTGTGCCCCATATAGCCTATATATTGGTTATTCAATTATTGATGAAACATTCAAAAACCTATCTCCTCCTAATAGAGAAGGAAGAAAGTTTCAGGCTGGCTGATCAGATCATCATGCAGCAGGCCCCCTAACAAGCAAGCACTGGCCACATCCAAGAAAAGCTGATGCAAGGTGAGATGAGGTCTGTTCTCTAACCATGGGATTCTCCAGGCAAGAATACTGGAGTGCGTTGCCATGCCCTCCTCCAGGGGATCTTTCTGATCCAGGGATTGAACCCATGTCACTTAGGTCTCCTGCATTGGTAGGCAGGTTCTTTACAACTAGAGCCATCTAGGAAGCCCCTTGTGCCCCATATAGCCTATATATTGGTTATTCAATTATTGATGAAACATTCAAAAACCTATCTCCTCCTAATAGAGAAGGAAGAAAGTTTCAGGCTGGCTGATCAGATCATCATGCAGCAGGCCCCCTAACAAGCAAGCACTGGCCACATCCAAGAAAAGCTGATGCAAGGTGAGATGAGGTCTGCAGGACTAAGAACAGTGTATCCTCACGTGGCAGAAATCAGGCTCTACAGAAGGAGAAATTTTGAGACCTCTACCTAGATCTCAGATGTGTTGGTTTCAACCTATGTTTGCATGATAGGAAAAAAAAAAAAAAAGTTTAATGGTGGGCATTGAGAAACATAAGCCCTGTTCCCATGCCCTGTGTAACCCCAAACATTCAGAACTATAAGAAATCTCCTAAAGGCAGCAGAAAATGATGGGATGAAATTGGCTAGAAACAGTGAAAACACTGAGCACCTGTGGGAAATGGAAAGAAACAAAGGCTAATTCCATATGAATCCAACTATCCAGTCTTTTCACTGGGAATGAATATCAATCCAAGGAAGTGTTAGATTGGATGTTATAAAAAGGAGACACTGGTCTTCTAAATTGGTTTCTCAACCAGTTACTTTGCTGTCATATAGTCACAAAAATGATGAGGAAGGTAAAATGAGGGAAATAAACTATGTTATTTTCACATTCTTTATTGTTATCTAAGGTTAATGAAAGTTGCTTTTAAAAAAAGGCAGCTGAAAAGGATAAGACTACATAAGGAAATAAATTCAGAAAAGTAAATAAAACAGAAAAAGGAAACATTCATACACCATGAATGCAGCAGAGAAGATTTCTTGAGATGGACCTGCTTTGCCAGGAGCCAGAGAGGAAGAACAGAGAAAGAATCACAAGCAGAGAAAGGGAGGCAGAAAGCACTCATGTGTCAGAGCTGGGATGAAATACAAGACCGTCAGAATAAAGGAAGCGATCATAAAACAATATTAACATTCTGAAATATTAAAAATGAAGCCAGAAGCCCAAAATCCTAAATATTTTATCTGAAATAAAATCTGCATATTAAAGCAAGGACTACAACAGGGAGGGGAAAAAATAAAATCTTCCTCCTCTTTGAAAAATCTTCATCACATAATTTAGACAATAAAATTGTGTGAATTTTAGCCAAGCTAGGTATCTTTGAGTCAAACGACACTCATAAAAGGTGCTGAGCTATCTTCTGTTAAACTCACTGAGACTGTAGAGTCAAAAGAATATCTCCCCAACACCATATCATTCTGAAGATATACTGTTTTCATAAATGTGGATAGCAATAGTCACAGGACACTGTCTTACGTCTGCTTTCTTTTTATTAAAACCACAATTTAAAACACCATCACAAAAGGACAACCCAAAGTCTAGGTCTAAAGCTCTACCTATGAGTGAATGAGTATATTTTCAAACCAAAACTAATTTAAAATATTAACTCGAAATAAATACCTACTGGAAATTACTTTTTCTGCAAGTAAATGTTCCCCAAAAGGAAATGCAGTAGAATAAAGAATAATACTTAGGATAAAGCTATTCTTTTTTTAAGCCCCCTCCCCTTAACATGTGTGCCTTCTTATTACTTCTTAATCCATTTTTTCACTGGAAAACAAATGGGTGGGGTGCCCCAGGGGGAGCACAAAGTGAAAAAAGTTATTTAACTTTAGTCTTACAGTGCCATCTAGTGGCAGTAAGTGGCAACACCCGCTAATCTATTCCAATTATGCATAAAAATAGACTGCCCATGCCCCTACTCAGGCGTCCAACTCTGTGCAACCCCACGGACTGCAGCGCGCCAGGCTCCTCTGTCCATGAACTTCTCCAAGCAAGAACACTGGAGTGGGTTGCCATTCCCTTCTCCAGGGGATCTTCCCGGTCCAGGAATTGAACCTGTGTCTCCTGCTTTGCAGGCAGATTCTTTTATCACTGAGGTACCTGGGAAGACCAATAAAAGTAGAAATTGCTACCTTGGAAAACTAGAGGTTATTTCAACAAGTATCTCCCATTCTTGTGTAAGCACACAAAGACCCTACCACTCTGTGTGTTTTTTAGGAGACTCAATTTTTTAGTGCTTTTAGCTTCTGATTACTGGCTTGTCTCTCTTACCTGCATGAAACAAACAAACAAAAAATACAAGATGAAGGCTAAGTTTGCTCTCTTCAGGTTCTTTACCAAGACTTTATGTTATGGATGTACAACGTGGGTAATTCTACACAACACAAGTCATACACGTGTTTGAAAAATTTTTGTGTGAGTTCGTGTTTTGGCGTCATCGTTAGTGTAAAACGAAACAGGGAGGAGTACTCGTCCTCGTTTGGATTGCCGTGTAAGGGGTCGGACAGAGAAAGGACGGAAGGATCGGAGTCGAAGTGGTATAACGTCTTCAATAATTATTCTGTACTTTTGACTTTAGTTTGTCTGGACCTAAAATGAGGATACAGAATTCATAATAGATACACTGGTCTTTTGTAATATATTGGTCATATTCAAAGTCGAAGAAGTAACTACTTTACTCGATTTCCTAATTTAAATAACTGTGTACTTTCCGTGATGTCTCAAACCAGGCATCTTTCACAAATTACACAACATTAAACGAAACCATTGAAAGTAGGTGATGACCACTAAGTGTTGACCAGTTTATAGGATGGTCAGAGGTTTATAGGGTACATATGAGGTCCAGGACATTGAACTGACTACGACAAGGGAAACGAACCTCGCGGGACAGAAGTTCCGGATTCAGGTAGGGGAAAGTACTGTTAAAAGAATTGCGACGAGAGGAGGGTTACAGAGGAAGGAGCACGAACTTCGCCAGTGATCAAGAACTGTACTGAGTGGAACAAAGTGGTTATGGGTGGACGGAGTGGTTACCTAGAAGTCGATGAAATCCTGTACTGAGATATCGGTCTCACGCTGTGATTCTTCCGAGTATCTTCGTAAGTCATCAGTGGTCGTCAAAATCACCCTGACCCCAGGTGGGAAGTGGAGCAGTTCAGACACATGATGTTTTTTAAGCAGAAGTATAAATGGCAGTCTCCATTCCATAGACACTGCTATTTATTAGAGCAAAACAAGGTTTTCAAACACTTGGAAGTAAACAAAGGATAGGTCCGTTCAAGTCATTATTAGTGGCAGCTTTTCTTTCTGACTCCTTGTTTCCAGGCAAAGAGACCCTCTGGTAGCACGCCTTGCCTCCTGCCCCTTTCTTTCTGTGATTGCTTTGACGGCAAGGTGGTGCTTATTTGCTAAAATCTACAGGGAATGAAAAGCAGGATTCTCTTTCTTGCAGCCCTGAACCAGTCAAACCAAGAAGCCAGGCAAAAGGCACTCCGCTAAACAGCTGACCTCCCCTGGCTTCAGGGCGTGCCATCCTCGGTGTTAAGAGCTGATGGGTGAAGAGGCAGGTGAGGAGGAGGTCGGATCATTGCAAAACCACTTTCTCCAAAAGCTTTTAACAGAAGGAAAAAAAAAAAAAGTAATGTTTTAAAATGTTGGGAGTTCCCTAACTAGTGGTTAGGATTCTAGGCTTTCACTGCCATAGCCAGGGTTCAGTCCTGGGTCAGGAACTGGGATCCTACAAGCCGCATGAGTGGCAAAAGATTATCCTGTAGGACAGGAGGAAAATAAATCAAAATCTATCTGCCTCATATGATAGGCATATATGGATAAAAGAGTATAAAACTGGCCTTTTAAACCCTAACAAGTTGCTTCCGTGACTTTTACATCTTACATTTTATGTTTTCCCAGGACGACTTTTGAACGAAATATCACAATTTTAACACAGATGGACGCTGACCCTGCCTTCACACGACCTCTCTGGCCCACCCCCATCTCAGCCCTGGTGCCAATAAAACTTTATGAGCCAAAACAGGCAGTCAATCCTTTTAGGCACAGGCGGCCAATTTGACTTTCTTTAAATATCATATTTAATCTTGATTTCTGAATTGTTAGATGTCATCTTATATTTTGCATCTGAAGTGAGTGTCTTGCCCTCCTCACCCTAGTCCTGGCCCCTCTGACTCATCACTTTCTTCTCAAGGTGCCTCCTATCAACAGGTAAGTGGAAAGTTCAAGGAAACGTGGGCCAGGAGGGTCAAACCATAGTTCCCCATCTGTCTGGCAAGAGAGGGTGTCTGGGGGGAGCACTTGAGCACAGGACATAAGGAAGACCAGAGTCCTTCATGGAACTGGACTTGGCACAAAGGAGTTCTCACTCCGCTGAGGTTGCTTAAGTTTGGAAGCCAGGACTGGGGCTGCCAGCAGTCGTCTTTCCCGTCGTTTGAACGGGCTAGTATGCAGAACAAAGCCAATCAGAGCCCGGCAGAGATAAAAGAAAGATAGAAAGAGAGCGTGAGTGCAGAGGTACTGAGATCCCTTCTAGGATCTGAGGTCCTGGCTCCTCCAGCAGTACCTTTGGGCCTGTGAGCTATTCCAGCTACAAAAACCATCCCATTTTCTTTCTTCTCAAGGTGATTTGAATTGCATTTTTTTCACAGGTGTCCAGAAGAATCTTGAGCAATTTCAGGATCTCATCATTAAAGATTTTTGAGGTCTACTATTTTTTTCCTAAATCCTTGTGGCTAGTCTGACCCTTAGTACCTTCAGTCCCAGGATGGCAAATCCTCCCACAGAGATCTAACTCTTGTCCTGTGACAAACAGAAGACTGTTTAAATAACACGACCCATCTCCTGTGGCCCAGGTCACCAACTGGTTATTAATATGTCTGACTTCAGGAGAGGCTGTAGAATAAGAAAATGACTACAAGGCATCTAGAATTCTTCGCCCAAATGTCCAGGAAGCTTAATAAAGCTAATAAGGGCAGAGAAATTCTTCCTTGAGTGAACCCTATTGAGAAAATCTGTCTTCATAAAATGTCAGACACTTCACCCAAATTTCTCCAGGGAAGCTGGAACTAAGAAAGAATGTGGTTACAGGAATTCTTCCTCTGAGGGTTCCTGGCCATATGTGAGTTCCCTGAGTAGATGATTCCTTGGGCCTAAAACAGATGACAGGCCCTCAGCCTTGATTCATCACACAAGATGAAGCCCAATACATATATAATATATATATATATATTTTTTTTAAACCGATCATAAGATGGCCTGCAATGACTCTTAATCATCTTAATTAAGATCCGAGAGATTTGTAAATTTCCATTTTAAAGGTTTAACTTTTGTCTAAAGAGAGGTCAGGGCCTTGTGCTGCCACCCACAGATGCCAGCTGAACAGGGTTCAGAGCGCTGACTGTGTTCAGCACTAAGCTAAGCCCTAGGGGGTCGTTGTGAGACACGGGTCGCCCTTTGGTGGCTCCAGGTGTGAAGCCAATAAGGGTTTAAGGCAGAGACCGAATGCATAAGACCCCGTCTGCAGAAACTTTAAGTGAAGGAGAGCTGTTGTGCACAGGGTGTACCCTGCTGAGACGGTGCTGTAATCTGCCTCTTAATTTCTAACCAATCTGTGCATCCTGGTGCCTGTCTGACTGCCCCACCCAATGGGTGTGCTTTTGCGATTTTTCTGGGAAGAAGCAGGATTTCCTAGAGGCCATCCTTGCGGATGACAGACCCAGGGTCTGAAGTTCCTGCTCTCAATAGTACAACCGAAGCAAGGCGAGCAGAACCACGGCACTTTCCGTCCAAGTGAAAACCACTCAGGATTCCCGTTGTGAACGAGATAGCCAAGAGCAGCAAAGAACTTTGATCACAAAATGAACTGATTTCTGATAATCAAGTGAAACTGACAAACAAATCATGTGTGGTAAACAGAATAAGTCCCCTGGGCCCCTTAGAACTAATTCTTTAAAAAAAAAAAGGTTTGATTCCTAAAGAATTTTGAAGATGATCTTGTCTCCTTGGTAGGGTTAGAGTTTCCTCTCAAATTCTAGCAGCCCTGAGCCTTGGGAAGGACAATTTTAGGTTCTCCTTTAAAAGACACATCTCAACATTTGAAATGTCTTTTTCTTCTCAGAACAAGATAAAGTTTTTCTGTTTACAGGATCTTCATCACTTTCATTCTTCTTTCTTTCTTTTTACACAAATAAGGGCTCCAAATCTTCTTGAGTTTCTCTTTGATTTATTCTGTTCCAGAATCCAGACAAAAATTGCTGTCACACAGAATCCACACACCCCATTTGTCACAAAGAGCAGAGTAATCTGTGAGTGGTCACAATGCATCCTGTGTCTGCCTTTGTCCTGAACACGTCCACTCCTCCAAGAGAACTTAGCATGGAAATTGCTGGGTTTCTCTCTCTCCTAAACCCAACCCCTGATTAATGTATCATAAATCATCACAATTCTCAGAAGTCCATTTGAAGCTACTTTCAACTGGGAAATTTAAACACTTTCATAGCAAAAGTAATCCAACTCTCCAATGCAGACCACAATTCAAGATTACTCCAAAACTAAGGCTTCGTCTTTATAACTCCTAAGATAAAACCCAGATGAAGATTAGAAATAGCATTCTTTCTTTGTTATATGCTATTTTGGAGAATTATTTATTCTGGCTTTGAAGGATTTATCTCAAAGGAATATAAAACTAAAGTCGAAGCAAATTTGTGTGACAGATGTAACTTTGACAGCCCTTCTTTCATAGAGATGACTAAAACTGAAGAAATGTCCCTAAATTCAACTAATTGTTCTCCTTCTATGAAACAGTCTGCTTAACGGACATGTCATATTTCCCAGAGACTTCATTTAGGTTTAGATTTATTCAAAATAATCTTTAGCCTTTGGTATTCAAGAAAATGACACTGATACTGAATGTTCCACGTAAATTATTAGAGGAACGGAGAATCGAGCTTCATACTAACCTTCCTTATCCTTGAAACAGAAAATGTTCCAAATGTAAAACCCTTCTCACATCTAATCCATGAATTTAAGCAAGTGTGAAGACGTAACTGTAAATTAGTTGGATACTGTCAGTGCCCTCTTGCCCATGCAATTTTGAACCCCAAATGCTAGCCTTGTGCAATGAATTTTCCAGGACCAAATTTGATGGATATAAAACCTCCTTAATCAACCGACAAGGCTAAGAATTCCTTTATTTGAGTGTGTGTATGATGTGCAGAAGAGAGAGTGTTAAAATAGACTGGGGAGGGTTAGTCTTACCACTTCATTTTTTTTACTATATACCCTCTTTTAACTATTTATAATTAACCAGCTCTGCCAGCAAATCTAAATTAACAAATGCCATAAGATTTTGCTATGACTCACTCTTCAAAAAGCAGAGCCTTTGTGCCAGAGGGGGAGGAAACACTTACTTAAGATATGTCTGTGGCTTTCAGAAGCTCATGATCACAGTTTATGATCAGGTAGTCAAGCAAAAAAAAGGCAGGGGGGAGCTTTATTTTTATTATGAAGTTCTTCATAATAAAAATAAGTAGAAAAGTATTTTGGCAAGATCTCTCTAAGCACTCTTGTAGAGCTAAAATTCTGCAATTGGATGAGTTCATTCTACTTTCTTACATGTGTTAGACTCTTTAGAGTTGGAAGAAGAGTGAGAAGCCCAGCTTACTATTGTTAAGGTTAGCTTCCTGTACCGATACCGCGGGAACTGAAGAATGATAAACGGTAGTCTCCGCAGCTTTCTTCTAGCAGCCCAGACCACGTTCAGTCCTGAATCGGAAGTTCCCTAACGGTTGCCCAGCCTCCTACTGCAGCTCGTATAACTTCTATTTCTCCTGCTGCTCTCTCGGTGACTGGGCTTTTCTTCCTTCACCCTCTGGCTCTTGGAAGCCTTATGGAGTCTACTCGTTGCTTTCTCCCTGTGTGTCTCTGTGCTCCGACTTGCTTTACCATCCATGTGTCTCCTCTGAGTGCCTTAAGAAGACCTAACCAGGACCAGACTCGCACCTCCCAGAAAGCACCCTGTTTCCCAGGGCTCTCATGCCAATGACATGCCTCTCCACCGATCACAGGCCAGCACAACTCACCAGGTGCTAATCTTTGATCCAGACAACCGTGCTCCCCGATGTCCAGGGTAAGGACCACCCTGTACCTGTATCCTTCAAGACAGGATATGGAGTTAAGTGGCATTAAAATAAACACCTAATGTACTCGGTGATGGCAGCGATGAAATTAAAAGACACTTACTCCTTGGAAGGAAAGTTATGATCAACCTAGATAGCATATTAAAAAGCAGAGACATTATTTTGCCAACAAAGGTCCATCTAGTCAAGGCTATGGTTTTTCCTGTGGTCATGTATGATGTGAGAGTTGGACTATAAAGAAAGCTGAGTGCCAAGGAATTGATGCTTTTGAACTGTGGTGTTGGAGAAGACTCTTGAGAGTCCCTTGGACTGCGAGGAGATCCAACCAGTCCATCCTAAGGGAGATCAGTCCTGGGTGTTCATTGGAAGGACTGATGTGGAAGCTGAAACTCTGGTACTTTGGCCACCTGATGCCAAGAGCAGACTCATTTGAAAAGACCCTGACGCTGGGAAAGATTGAGGGCAGGAGGAGAAGGGGACAACAGAGCATGAGATGGTTGGACGGCATCACCGACTCGATGGACATGGGTTTGAGTGAATTCCGGGAGTTGGTGACGGACAGGGAGGCCTGGCGTGCTGCGGTTCATGGGGTCGCAAAGAGTCGGACACGACTGAGTGACTGAACTGAATGTACTTGGACACCATACATTTTCTTAGATTGTACCTAGACCATCATCAGTTTACATTGCATTTGGTATATCCACAGGATGAAATTTAGAACATTTGACTGGGCTTCTGCCCATATAGCAAAATAAGGAATCCTAATTTCTATATGAAGACTACTACTGCAAAAATTTCACACTTAAAAACAGAAGTTAAAAGAAAATTTTAAAACTCACCCACTGCCTTTTCAAATTGTCAGCTCAAAGTTATTAACGTAATAAAAATGTAGATGTAGTTTCTGATAAAAAATCTAGATGTTAAAAAAAAATCTAGCCACAAAGATCAGAAACATTTATCAGAGGGGCTTATGTTTCTGATAAATATTTAAGTGTGTAAGGCAGAAACATTGAAGACAATAAATACTTTATAGCTGGCACTTTGTCAAACCCATAAGTGGCTCAGCCTTAGGATTTTACATCATCACTGAATTTACAGTCATTTGATAAGTGGAACAGGACAAGAATTACTTCTTTCTAAATCTAAACCAGGTAATAAATCTAACATCAGGATTCTTCTTATTGTCTGTTATCATCTGATGACAATGCCTTTTACCTTCATTGTCTTGGCAGAAATATGCTATGTAAAATTATAATGTCATATCACTCAGAGTGATTTAACACTATCCAGCCCATACCATTTTAATCAATCAAAATTGTCACTTTTTAGTGTAATGATTTTGTGGTGAATTCCCTGTGTTTAAAATGATATATGGTCCTANCTTTAAAAAAAAAAAAAAAAAAAAAAGGTTTGATTCCTAAAGAATTTTGAAGATGATCTTGTCTCCTTGGTAGGGTTAGAGTTTCCTCTCAAATTCTAGCAGCCCTGAGCCTTGGGAAGGACAATTTTAGGTTCTCCTTTAAAAGACACATCTCAACATTTGAAATGTCTTTTTCTTCTCAGAACAAGATAAAGTTTTTCTGTTTACAGGATCTTCATCACTTTCATTCTTCTTTCTTTCTTTTTACACAAATAAGGGCTCCAAATCTTCTTGAGTTTCTCTTTGATTTATTCTGCTCCAGAATCCAGACAAAAATTGCTGTCACACAGAATCCACACACCCCATTTGTCACAAAGAGCAGAGTAATCTGTGAGTGGTCACAATGCATCCTGTGTCTGCCTTTGTCCTGAACACGTCCACTCCTCCAAGAGAACTTAGCATGGAAATTGCTGGGTTTCTCTCTCTCCTAAACCCAACCCCTGATTAATGTATCATAAATCATCACAATTCTCAGAAGTCCATTTGAAGCTACTTTCAACTAGGAAATTTAAACACTTTCATAGCAAAAGTAATCCAACTCTCCAATGCAGACCACAATTCAAGATTACTCCAAAACTAAGGCTTCGTCTTTATAACTCCTAAGATAAAACCCAGATGAAGATTAGAAATAGCATTCTTTCTTTGTTATATGCTATTTTGGAGAATTATTTATTCTGGCTTTGAAGGATTTATCTCAAAGGAATATAAAACTAAAGTCGAAGCAAATTTGTGTGACAGATGTAACTTTGACAGCCCTTCTTTCATAGAGATGACTAAAACTGAAGAAATGTCCCTAAATTCAACTAATTGTTCTCCTTCTATGAAACAGTCTGCTTAACGGACATGTCATATTTCCCAGAGACTTCATTTAGGTTTAGATTTATTCAAAATAATCTTTAGCCTTTGGTATTCAAGAAAATGACACTGATACTGAATGTTCCACGTAAATTATTAGAGGAACGGAGAATCGAGCTTCATACTAACCTTCCTTATCCTTGAAACAGAAAATGTTCCAAATGTAAAACCCTTCTCACATCTAATCCATGAATTTAAGCAAGTGTGAAGACGTAACTGTAAATTAGTTGGATACTGTCAGTGCCCTCTTGCCCATGCAATTTTGAACCCCAAATGCTAGCCTTGTGCAATGAATTTTCCAGGACCAAATTTGATGGATATAAAACCTCCTTAATCAACCGACAAGGCTAAGAATTCCTTTATTTGAGTGTGTGTATGATGTGCAGAAGAGAGAGTGTTAAAATAGACTGGGGAGGGTTAGTCTTACCACTTCATTTTTTTTACTATATACCCTCTTTTAACTATTTATAATTAACCAGCTCTGCCAGCAAATCTAAATTAACAAATGCCATAAGATTTTGCTATGACTCACTCTTCAAAAAGCAGAGCCTTTGTGCCAGAGGGGGAGGAAACACTTACTTAAGATATGTCTGTGGCTTTCAGAAGCTCATGATCACAGTTTATGATCAGGTAGTCAAGCAAAAAAAAGGCAGGGGGGAGCTTTATTTTTATTATGAAGTTCTTCATAATAAAAATAAGTAGAAAAGTATTTTGGCAAGATCTCTCTAAGCACTCTTGTAGAGCTAAAATTCTGCAATTGGATGAGTTCATTCTACTTTCTTACATGTGTTAGACTCTTTAGAGTTGGAAGAAGAGTGAGAAGCCCAGCTTACTATTGTTAAGGTTAGCTTCCTGTACCGATACCGCGGGAACTGAAGAATGATAAACGGTAGTCTCCGCAGCTTTCTTCTAGCAGCCCAGACCACGTTCAGTCCTGAATCGGAAGTTCCCTAACGGTTGCCCAGCCTCCTACTGCAGCTCGTATAACTTCTATTTCTCCTGCTGCTCTCTCGGTGACTGGGCTTTTCTTCCTTCACCCTCTGGCTCTTGGAAGCCTTATGGAGTCTACTCGTTGCTTTCTCCCTGTGTGTCTCTGTGCTCCGACTTGCTTTACCATCCATGTGTCTCCTCTGAGTGCCTTAAGAAGACCTAACCAGGACCAGACTCGCACCTCCCAGAAAGCACCCTGTTTCCCAGGGCTCTCATGCCAATGACATGCCTCTCCACCGATCACAGGCCAGCACAACTCACCAGGTGCTAATCTTTGATCCAGACAACCGTGCTCCCCGATGTCCAGGGTAAGGACCACCCTGTACCTGTATCCTTCAAGACAGGATATGGAGTTAAGTGGCATTAAAATAAACACCTAATGTACTCGGTGATGGCAGCGATGAAATTAAAAGACACTTACTCCTTGGAAGGAAAGTTATGATCAACCTAGATAGCATATTAAAAAGCAGAGACATTATTTTGCCAACAAAGGTCCATCTAGTCAAGGCTATGGTTTTTCCTGTGGTCATGTATGATGTGAGAGTTGGACTATAAAGAAAGCTGAGTGCCAAAGAATTGATGCTTTTGAACTGTGGTGTTGGAGAAGACTCTTGAGAGTCCCTTGGACTGCGAGGAGATCCAACCAGTCCATCCTAAGGGAGATCAGTCCTGGGTGTTCATTGGAAGGACTGATGTGGAAGCTGAAACTCTGGTACTTTGGCCACCTGATGCCAAGAGCAGACTCATTTGAAAAGACCCTGACGCTGGGAAAGATTGAGGGCAGGAGGAGAAGGGGACAACAGAGCATGAGATGGTTGGACGGCATCACCGACTCGATGGACATGGGTTTGAGTGAATTCCGGGAGTTGGTGACGGACAGGGAGGCCTGGCGTGCTGTGGTTCATGGGGTCGCAAAGAGTCGGACACGACTGAGTGACTGAACTGAATGTACTTGGACACCATACATTTTCTTAGATTGTACCTAGACCATCATCAGTTTACATTGCATTTGGTATATCCACAGGATGAAATTTAGAACATTTGACTGGGCTTCTGCCCATATAGCAAAATAAGGAATCCTAATTTCTATATGAAGACTACTACTGCAAAAATTTCACACTTAAAAACAGAAGTTAAAAGAAAATTTTAAAACTCACCCACTGCCTTTTCAAATTGTCAGCTCAAAGTTATTAACGTAATAAAAATGTAGATGTAGTTTCTGATAAAAAATCTAGATGTTAAAAAAAAATCTAGCCACAAAGATCAGAAACATTTATCAGAGGGGCTTATGTTTCTGATAAATATTTAAGTGTGTAAGGCAGAAACATTGAAGACAATAAATACTTTATAGCTGGCACTTTGTCAAACCCATAAGTGGCTCAGCCTTAGGATTTTACATCATCACTGAATTTACAGTCATTTGATAAGTGGAACAGGACAAGAATTACTTCTTTCTAAATCTAAACCAGGTAATAAATCTAACATCAGGATTCTTCTTATTGTCTGTTATCATCTGATGACAATGCCTTTTACCTTCATTGTCTTGGCAGAAATATGCTATGTAAAATTATAATGTCATATCACTCAGAGTGATTTAACACTATCCAGCCCATACCATTTTAATCAATCAAAATTGTCACTTTTTAGTGTAATGATTTTGTGGTGAATTCCCTGTGTTTAAAATGATATATGGTCCTATCTACCCGTTGATTTACTATTCTCTTCCAAAGTTGAACAGCCCAGGAGGCTGTTCTTGCTTTTGGACATCTCTGGAATTAGCAAACAAGAATAATTTGTGCTAATAAAAATGCTAATTTCCATGGCACAATGAAAACTGAAAAAATATCTTGTGACAGTAGCTACAGCTACTTTTAAGTGGAATTAAAAGATGGTTTTTTGAATTAAAACCACAGAAGACCCAGAGCTTTTTCCTCTGTATTCACATATAATCAAGGCATGTAATATTATAACCAGGTACTTCAGGACTCAATTTCCTTCAATACTATTAAGAAAAACTGGAAATGCATAAAGTATTCCCTTTATTAAATTCAGACATATGTCATACAGACTTTTGTTCTTTAAAAAAAATGCAAAATAGTTTAAAGGGATTCCTTAAACATTTATAAAGCTTTTCTGCTAGAGATAAGCTAATAAAAAATCAATCTCTGTTCCCATTTTTCAACTATATTTTGCATTTAGAACTGGCTACAATGCAGTAACAACCAACCACAAACTGTCACAGAATTTTTTGGTTCAGTCCTTGTACCTCAAACAGTCCATAGACAGTCATTTAAGGACTCAGTGGCTCAGGGACCCACTCTACATACATACTACATACTCCACACAGGTCACCAGAGAGTCATTGAAAGAGCCGAGTTTGTGGAGGCCCAACCATCTCTGAGGACTCTGCACCTCAGTACACAGGCTCCTGAGACACCATAGAAGGAGAAAAACTCCAGGTCCCGAGACACTGATTACATGACTAAATTACAACTCTCTTGTGCTCACAGCCCATTGGCCAGAACTAGTTACATGGCTTGTCACAGCTGCAAGGTCAAGAGAAGACATAATCTTCCTATGTGTCTGGAAGAAAAAAATGGGATATGGGTGAACTTAAGAAGTGACAAATTTACGTGACAAATTTAAAGAATAAAGTTTTCCAAGGCATCTCTCTTGGCTCAGTGGTAAAGAATCTGCCTGCCGATGCAGGAGACACAGGTTCAATCCCTGATCCAGGAAGATACCACGTGCCACAGAGCAACTAAGCCCATGAGCCCCCACTACCGAGCCTGTGCTCTAGAGCCCTAGAACCACAACAACTGGGTCAATGTGCCACAACTACTAAAGCCCGCATGCCCCAGAGCCTGTGCTCCACAACAGGAGAAGCACAGCATGAAAAGGCCACACACTGCAATGAAGAACAGCCCACACTCACTGCAACTAGAGAAAAGCCTGCACAACCAAAAATAGATAAATAATTTTCAAAAAGAGATTCTCAAGCTTATCACAGGCAACTCTCCTTGTAGAATCTTGAGAAACATGTCTTTCCTCTGGAATCTATCATGTTACACACTGAGAGAAAAAAATTCCCTCTAGGACACCAGGTAAGAGTAATAGCTAATTCCATTATTAAAGCTGCCCCAGAAACATATATGAGGAAAGTGAATATTCCGCCTATAGTTTAAGCTAATAAAAATACTTATCTTTAAAATTTTTTGTTAACTTGTTCCAATTGGCAAAGTGGTAAAAATAATTTAAAATAAAAATTTTCATTTTGACAACCAGTCATTCCAATCCTGGCTCATTAAAGCATAAACACAGATTTTAAGCACCAAAAAATATTAACAAGAACTCTAAAACTGCAAGATTTTTAATTTAACCTTAGCAGAATGAGTTGAGCTTCTTTAAATTAGTTGAAGTTGCTACCTTCGCCACTGTTACCCCTCCCAGTAGTCAGCCCTGGTGCTGTCACTGAGTTCCCAGTGGGCAGAATCAAGAGGTCTTGGATTGAGCTGGTTCCCCAAGGCTTACCCAGGGCTGATGGGGAAGAAGAATATGAGTTTATTTATTCACTCAACAAATATTTATTGAATGTCTGCTATGCACCAGGCAATATGCCATATCCTGAGCATGTACCAATAACTGAAATAAATAACAACCAAAACAGAATTCCTCTTTCTTGGACCTCACATACTAGTAAGAAAGGAAGACAAACAAGATGAAGTACCAGAGAATAAACAAATGAGAAGGATAACCCCACGTGATGATGAATGCAGTGAAGAAAAGTCAAATAAAAGGACAGAGACAGGACTGGAGTTTGAAACCACTTTGGAGTGGACGGCTGGAGAAAAGATCTCTGAGGATATGACATTTGATCTGGGAGCACGAGGAAATGAAGAAGTCAAGGAAGAGAAGAAACAAAATGATTGAAGGGTTGGAATTAAGGTTGAAGGAACACCAAAGGCAAAGGTGTTAAGACAAGAAAAAACTTGGCATAAGACGGGAAAAAAATACCAGGGCCACACGTAAGAAGTGAGGAAAATTGATCAAATCAAGACAGCATCACGGAAAAATAAGAAGTAGATTAATAACAACCCAAGGTAAGTCAGCAGTCATCACAATTCCAAGCCGTTACAGAAAATTTCATGTGGTAGCTAACAGTTGATACTAAATCAGTTCAGTAGGGCTGCACGAACAACAGAGAGTGTTGTCCATCCAGTTATAAAAAGTAATCTAGAAGAGATATGGATAGTGATCAGAATAAACGTGGAGACTGTGAAGGAGAGGGGTTGAGGAGAGAAAGACGAGATTGAGACTGTCTTAAGAAATCTACAACTAAGCAGAGAAAGCAGAGTGTGCACCACTTGAGAATGAATCAAGGACTTTTGAAAACAAAGTGTGACTAACTGCAAATTAACATGAGACCAATCATATCTCAAATGCCGAGGAGAGACTCAGAAACAAGTGAATTTCAGTAAAGGAGAGAGTAAATTGTATTTAGAGTTTTGAAGTAGAATCCAGATGAAAAGTTTGCTTGTGGGATGCTGGTAAAAGTGTCAAACCAAGGTATCCTGTGTGGAGGGAAAAGGTGTGAACAGTGTGCAAGGTTTTGAAAATGGTTATTGTTTTGATATTGCTGTGTAACTCAAGATCATAAAGTCTGGTGGCTTCAGCAGTTTTGTAACCTCTCATGGTTCTGTTGATTGACTGAGCTCTGCTGGGTGGCATTTACTTGGGGTCTCTCACACAATTGGGGTTAGACAGAGGCTAAGGCTCAGTGGGCTGCTCCAAGATGGCGGTGGATTGCAGGCTCATGGAGAGAGCGCAGCTGGAGTGTGTGACTGCAGTGCCTGCAAGTGGCTTCTCTGTATCTCTTGGGCTTCTCACAGCAGCGACTAGTTTCTAAGAGGAGACATCTCATAAGCAAGCACCACCACAGAAAAAAAAAGTAGATGCTGGAAAACTTATCATTTAGCCTCAGAAGTCCCATAGCATCACTTTTCACCACATTCTATTGATTAATTAAGTTACTAAGGTCAGCATGGATTTAAGGAGAAAGAAATTAAACTCAACCTCTTAACATGAGTAGGATCATGTCTGTGTAAAGAGGAACAGAATTTACAAGGGTAATATTTTACTATCTATTACAATATACCCTTTGGCCACCAAAATTCCATGTTCTTCTGGCTCACTCTTCTAACACTCCCAACATTCTCAACCCACTATGACCTCAGACTCAGACTTGAGGGCCAAGATCTTGTCATTTAAATAAGATGTGATGTTTCCTCAGGTTTAGTTCTTCCAGCATATTTCCTATTAGTCTGAAGACTATGTTAACTAGAGAGACAAATTATTTTCCACACATGCACACCCCACACAATGGTGAAAAGGCATAGGATAACTGAGTAGATACTCTCTGTCACAAACAGACAAACTGGGAAGAACACAGCAGGTCCACAGTAGTTCTGAAATCCATCTGGGCATGGGTCATCAGTTCTTTAATTATTCTGCTATTGTTTAGTCACTAAGTTGTGTTCAACTCTTTTGTAACCCCATGGACTGTAGCCTGCCAGGCTCCTCTGCTCATGGGATTTCCCAGACAAGAACACTGGAGTGGTTGCCATTTCCTTCTCCACGGTGTAGCCCTATTTTCTTGAGAATGATTCACTAGAGACTTTGGTTGCTCCTTTTGAAATCTTGGTTCTGACCCTCTAAGTCATCCTTCTTTCCACATGAGAATAACCATCCTTGTAACTAATTTCTTCAGCCTGCAGATTAACAGGGAAAAAAGCTTTTCAGTTGTATTATTTTATCCCTTTCATGGGCTTCCCTGAGAGCTCAGTTGGTAAAGAATCCGCCTGCAATGTAGGAGACCCAGTTTGATCCCTGGGTTGGGAAGATCCCCTGGAGAAGGAAAAGGCTACCCACTCCAGTATTCTGGCCTGGAGAATCCCATGGACTGTGTGGTCCATGGGGTCGCAAAGAGGTGGACACGACTGGGCGGCTTGCACTTCACTTCATCCCTTTCATCCCAAGTTTATAGAATTCTCTCAAAGCTTTATGAGCTTCCTGTGTATCAAATTATAATCTGCTCTATTCAACAAAAGTCACACGCCAATTTCTTCCCAAAAAATACTTTACCTATGCACCAAGACCCTATGAAACAGCGACCTTAGAATACTTAGAAGCTCTTTTGTCTAGTTGAAAATATCTAAGAATCACACTGGTAAGATTCCTCACAGGTTCTGTTTTCTAGCAGAAAAGAAATATCAGAATATTCTTAGAAGTTCTATTAAGCACACTCTTAACCTACTGTTAGTACAGGGAACTCTGTCCAATATTCTGTAACAACCTAAATGGGAAAAGGACTTAAAAAAGAATAGATACATGCATGTGAAATCCATGGGGTCACAAAAATCAGACCTGACTGAGCAACTGAACAACATGTATATGACAAAACCACTTTGCTGTACACCTGAAACTAACACAATATTGCCAATTTTACACTTCAGTGTAAAATAAATGCTTTTGAAAATATATTATCTTGGTGTAGATTAGACTTATGTCATTTAAAAAATAGCCACTCAAGAAATAGAACGTATTTAATGTCAAACTAAAAAAAAAAAAAAAAAAAAACACCCTTAAATTTTTCTCTGGTCATAACAAAGAGTCTTACAGGTATATTCCTGATACTTTTATTTGTACCATCCTGGATTTGATCTTTCTCTGATGTCATCAATGACTTTAACAATCTTTGAAAATGAGATATTGAAGATGAAAACAATTTTATTTAACACAGAAAAGTCCTGATTTATTTATATTTCCTCTAATTTTGTTTAGAACTGTCTCATAAATATCTCTAAATCCTTTTCAAAATGATACTTTTATTTGTACCATCCTGGATTTGATCTTTCTCTGATGTCATCAATGACTTTAACAATCTTTGAAAATGAGATATTGAAGATGAAAACAATTTTATTTAACACAGAAAAGTCCTGATTTATTTATATTTCCTCTAATTTTGTTTAAAACTGTCTCATAAATATCTCTAAATCCTTTTCAAAAAAGTTCCTTCTTGACTTCATATCTCCCCATTTTTTTTAATTAGCAGCACTAAAAAATTTTTTGGTAATGTCTGAACCTATTGAGCAATACTGTATTTCTAAGTTCATTAGGTACATGTATCACAGTGTATTGGCTGTTGCTTCACTTTTGCCCTCTAAATTCCACTCCTATTTCTTTTGTGGCAACTCCAACCCAGAACCAAACAGGAAAATGAGCAGTGGGAAACACAGACCAAACTTAGCTGACACAGTACAAAACAATCATAGCTAGAGAGGCAGCAAAAATTGTGTTCTTCCCTTTGTTATAAGCTTACCACTCTTTCTCCACAAACACTGCAAAAATGCTTGAAGAAAACAAGTAAAACCTTCATATTCTATAATAAATTGTGATTTTTTCTTTGCATGTCAATTTTTAGGAAGGCAAAACTATTAACCAGTGGCTGAATTATATAGTGACTTAGCATCTTCTTGTGAGCATGTAAAGCCCTGCCCTTTCCTTCCTCTTGTCCCTCAGGTTTGATTGTCATACAATCAGAAAAACTTAATCAGTTGTTTTCCTGCTTATATAACTGTAAATGTTGTTTACAAATAAAATTTAATCACACAGAAAAGCATAATGAAGAAGGCAAAAAATGATTAGAAATTCCATAACACTGCAATGACTACCATTAATACTTCAGTGATCATTGCTCATGGGTCCCTTTATGCATCTGTATACACACACTTCCAGAAAAACATCTATTTCTGCTTTATTGACTATGCCAAAGCCTTTGACTATGTGGNAGTCATCAGCGATTCCAGCCCTCCCAATGTGAGTTCCTGAGCCCTAAGGGAAATCAGAAAGGAGAACACCTACAACACGGCAGCCATGAGGCTGCAGCCACTCCCTAAGGAGAGCACGGAGGAACTCAGGATGTGACAAACACAGGATACTTGCCCAGATAGCTGAGATGTATATGAAAGAGTGATTTCACTAAGCCCAGACTCTCGCATCTTCCCATACGTAGTGTTAGTCACTCAGTCATATCTGACTCTTTGTGACCCCATGGACTATATATAGCCCACCAGGCTCCTCTGTCCATGGGATTGTCCAGGCAAGACTATTGGACTGGGCTGCCATTTCCTTCTCCAGGGGATCTTCCCAACCCAGGCATCAAATCCGGGTCTCCTGCACTGCAGGCAGATTCTTTAACTTGAGATATCTGGCTTTCTTTAATTCATAAAAATACTTCTGATGTTCAGACTACCTGCCCCTTGTTCAAACTTCTATATAGCCTGACTCTCTCAGAATGGTTCTCTCAGGGTCACTTGAGATGCTGTCTCCTGGGCTTGAAGTCCTAAAACTTCCCACTAAATAAAACAACTCCCAACTTTAAGGCTGTAACTATTTTTTAAGTCGACAAAAGTAACTGAGAAGGCTCCATGTAATTCCTGCATCCGATGTGTGATCACTTAAATCAGTGACATTTTCCTAGTTCAAGAAGCTTTTGCCCAGATTCCATGGCTGAGAGAAATAAAGAATAATTTTAACTTTGAACAACAGTATTTCTGTGGCTTTTACATTCTACCAAATCATACATTCATGATCTTCCTACAAGTTTAGTGTATAATAAATTCTTTCTTTGCTTTCATGATGTCCTGTTTAAAATAAAAAGAAATTCTCTAGCAATATTTCTGGTGCACTATTCATAAATATTTTGCTATGTAGGTAGTGAGGGTAGAAGCAGTAGTGGAGCTGGAATAGGAGAAAAAGTGGCTCACAAAACCATTTAGAATAAGATGTGTATAAGAGATTGGTGATGGACAGGGCGGCCTGGCGTGCTGTGATTCATGGGGTCGCAAAGAGTCGGACACGACTGAGCGACTGAACTGAACTGAACTGAATGTCTTAAAACACATTAAGAAAAATTTATTCTCACTGTTCATCTTTTCTTAGCATTTTTGTCCACCTTTTGTGGTTCATTATTTTACATTCAAATACTGAGCACCATTTTATCTAGTGTATTTTTAAAATAACAAGATTCTAGCTGAAGTTACATTAAATGTAAGTATTAATTTGGTATTTTTTTATGTTATTGAATCTTCCCATTCAAAAACATAGTGTCTTTCAGATTAGTTATTGGACTTCAATAGATGTTACAGCTTTCTTTATATAGGTATATTTTCCTTCTTTAGAAGTTTAGTCCTAATATTTCATAGTTTTTCTACTTAATGTGGTAGTGAAGAGCAAATAAGCCCAACTAAATTGCAAACTTGCTTTCTGGCTCCCAGATAATTAGCATGGGCCATGACCAAGTTCTCAATCAGAATTATACTAGAGAGCTGAGCTAATGAGATTCCTGCATTAACAAAGTCAAGATAATAGGGCAGTCCCAGTTGTAGACCAGTTATAATGCCCAGCAGGCAAAAAGTAGAAGTGAACTACAGCAAATCCATGGTCACTGATAGACACATGCACACAAAAGCACTCTATTTATCCCCTGATAAATGTTTGACTGGAATATTTTATAACAAGTAACTTAAAATACACTCACACACATACACACACATACTGCATTCATGGTAAACGGTTTAAAATAAAATGCTGACTAGAGGCAAGAACAGGAAAGCCCCATCTGCAAATTACAAACCACTCTCTGTTTATACTTCACACAAACTGTCTCTTCAGCAAACTGTCTCTGTCTTAATTAGAAGTCACAAGTAACATTAGTAATGAAGCAAAGTGTGGGTTCTCCATTCTGGATATCAACTTCATAATCTTTTAAAATTTTATTCTGAAAAGTTATAAATGCAATCATTTTCATTTGGAAGATTCTATAATCAAAAACTAACAAAAATCTTTCGAGACAGCACAAATACGAGGGAGAACAGAATATGAATTTTATTGACTCTTCCCTCTAGTAATTGGTCTATAGCTCTAACTATTTTGTCCTAATATCAAGACACAGAAGTCAGATCAATTGGTTAGCTGAACAGTTCCAGTCAAGATGTTTCTGTGCATCCCTAAATACCAAATTATCTTGTAAGTTTCTACTTTAACATTTTATAGTTGGTACAAGCTTAACAGTCCTGTATCTCCACCTGATTTTATTATGTATTTTTTCAATAATTACATCATCCAATTAACACTGTGTTAAGATGTGGGTAGGCAAGACAGTTGCCAGGATGCCAGATCATAAAAGACCCCAAAAATCCCCTAAATAAACTGAGAACATGGCATCAGTCAATTAATGTTTAATACCTGACATCTTATATAACTGTCAAATTATACATGAATCCTGACCTCATTTACCTCCTCGTTTTGGATATATATAGGTCTAAAAAATATATATATACATATAGTTCATAATCCCTATTGCCTTTTATGAAGAATGGATTTTTTCAAGTGAATGATCTTTTAGTAGCTCTGTTGAAACAAATTTCATAGATTGATGGTTGTCAAAGGTGGGGCATGGAGGTTGGCAAAATGGATGAAGATCAAAAAGTAAAAACTTCCATCTATTAAATGATTAAGCCATGGGGATGTAATGTACAGCATGGTGACTATGGTTAATAGTACTGTATTGCATATTTGAAGGTGGATCTTAAAACAGTAGATCTTAAAAGTTCTCCTTACAAGAAAAAAAAATTTTGTAACTATGGTGATGGATGTTAACTAGATTTATTGTAGTGATCATTTTATACAAATACTGAATCACTATGTTATACACCTGAAACTAATGTTAATTGTCAATTATACCTCAACAAAAAAGAAAAGGACTGTCTGATCACGAAAAAAATTTTCACTCATTTTAATGGGCTTTCTGACATACTAGAGGAAAAAATTAATATTTACTAGCCACTATAACAAGGAAATCAGTTAACCAATGCTTCCTTCTCAAAACAAATGGAAGGAAGGAAGATAGGGAGGAAGGAAGGAGTAAGAAAGAAAGAGAAAAAAAAGAGAGAAAAGAAAGAGACATCTATGTCTTTCTCTCTCTCTACACTAAATATTCAGGTGACTTTTAGAAGTGGCTTCATTAGCGTGGCTTCCAATCCTCTCCCAATGCTGGTCATCCTCCTGATTCCAAGCCAAACCCTCTATGATGAAGACAACAGCCCATACCCATCCCACCAACAAGAAGTACGGCAACACCACCTATTGTTGTACAACACCTTCCTGTACACCACAGCTTTAACACAGTCAAAAATTGTGCTAGCTTTTTTTTGGCAGCCTCATTATCTGGTTGCTTTATGAGTTATCTTTCTATAAATCAACTTTCATTATTATCTTATTACACTCAAAGTTTGTGTCAAAATACTTAATTAGAAAAAACATACATCTATTTGATGACTTTAAGAAGGAACCTGCTAAAGTCACTTTACCCCAAAATACATGAATTGGACTCTCCTAACAAAGGAGATCAGTCCTGGGTGTTCATTGGAAGGACTGATGCTGAAGCTGAAACTCCAATACTTTAGCCANAAGAAGGAACCTGCTAAAGTCACTTTACCCCAAAATACATGAATTGGACTCTCCTAACAAAGGAGATCAGTCCTGGGTGTTCATTGGAAGGACTGATGCTGAAGCTGAAACTCCAATACTTTAGCCACCTGATGTGAAGAGCTGATTTGAAAAGACCCTGATACTGGGAAAGATTGAGGGCAGGAGAAGAAGTGGACGACAGAGGATGAAATGGTTGGATGACATCACTGACCCAATGGACATGGGTTTGGTTTGGACTCTGAGAGTTGGTAATGGACAGAGAGGCCTGGTGTGCTGCAGTTCATGGGATCACAAAGAGTCGGACACGACTGAGCAACTGAACTGAACTGAACATGTCATATATTCATTCTGACTGCTTAAAAGTTCCTCCAAAGAAGTGTTTTTATATTTACCAATTTAACTAACATTTCCATGACTGTGAGAAGCATCTTTTATCCCCATGTTTAATTCACACATCAGTAAGCCCTAATGTAACTGTATCACCACATCAAATTCTAGCAGTTAGTATGTAAGTGACAGGCATCATAAAGTTAAACAGATAACTGATATTCAAAGAGAATGAAATAAAAAATTATTGTGGTTATCACCAGTGTCAAAAGTAAAGAGTTTAATCAAGTCACTTTCTTGGGTTCCTGTATTTTCATTTAAAAATGAGTTTGAGAAATCACAGAGAAAGTTGAAAGTCTAATTAGTGCCTTTTTATTGCAATTAATAACTGTGACACTCAGCATTCTTTAAATCAGCCTAAATAAATTCTCTTGTGTTTTTCTCACTCTTTGCCTGCTATGTTTCTTGCTAACATTTTGCAACAGAGAAGAGTGTTTATTTTACTTGGAAAATATAATTGCCATTCATACCGTCCTGGAGATTTCCTCATGATTAAACAAAGAAGGAAATTTGAAGAGATTTCCAGTTCCCTCTATTGCTTATGTTGTGACTTTTAACAGATTCTGAAAGATTCATTGGTTTTGTATGACAGTACCTCATAGTATAAGCTCATACAAATTTGCTTTTCATCAGTGCTCTATTTATTTGATAATATAAATTTCCGTTCACCCTCCTGTTGAAATTGGCTTTTCAGAAAAAAATACCTTTCTTTGAATGGTACTTCACAATTTTCTGGCTGCCATTTATATCCTCTGGTATTTGCTAAAGGTGATAATTATTATACGAGTATTAAATCAACATATAGTCATTCATTTAATTAACCAAGATGATAAAGAGGAATCCCTACTCGTGCCCTGACACCTCAAAATAGTAGAATAATAGTAGAATGGAAACAGCCCTGGACTACAAAGCAGAAAACTTGAGCTGGAATGCCAGTACCCCCACTTATTTTACTGGTATGGGATCATATACACATTACTTAAACTCTCTAAGCCTTCATTTATTTAGTTACAAAATCATAATGAATATGTCAGCTAAATTGGATGCAGCATGCAATAGAACACACAGGGTCAAAGATAATTAAGACAGTAGAGGCCTAAGCAAAATAATGGATGATGTCCTATTTACTCGAGATAAGAAAGATGGCAAAAAAAATACTAAGGAAAGAATTGAGGGTTTGTTTTTTGGACATGTGAAATTTGAAAGATCTGTAATATACCTAAGCAGAGGTAAGGGAGCAATGGGATATACATGTCTAGAGCTTAAGGAAAATATCAGAACTGAAGATATAAGCATTACTCACATAATATGTAATAGTTACTTCTACAGCTATGCACCAAGCAATGTGCATACTGTAGGTAACTTATTTATTCCTTGAGATAAAGTTTTGAGTTATTAATGAGTATTATTACATTATTATTATTTTCTAATGCCCTATAATACAGTGTCTAATTATATAAGCCATCAAAATATTTTTGAATGAATTTTCAGCTTATGAATGAAGACTCAGAACAGAAACTTACCACTTTCAAAGCCCAGAAAACCTACTCCAGGTCTTTTTGAAGATTACTTCTTGGACTTTAGCAGACATCATAATCAACCAGACTTCAAAACATCTCATCAGGGAGGGAGATGGAAGAGAGGTTCGGGAGGGAGGGGACATGGATGTACCTGTGGCTGATTCTTGTTGATGTATGACAGAAAATCACAAAATTCTGTAAAGCAATTATCCTTCAATTAAAAATTCTTTTAAAAAAGAAAACAAAAAACATTTCATCAAATCTTTTAAAAAATAATAAACAAAAAGAAACATTTAAAAAATCAATTCATCATGCAAAATGTGGCAAGATAGTCTCCTGCAATAATCATGTGTTTTCTTCTTGCTTCTTCCAAGACTCAAAGAATGAGAGATACTCC
>SJYX01009256.1:402603-445987 GCA_006410675.1 Oreotragus oreotragus | reverse complement strand
TGAGTGAACTGAACTGAACTGAAAGTTACAATTTTCAGTTTTTTAAGAGGCTAGTTAGATTATTTTTACACTGCATTTTCTCAATGAGTAATAATAATTTATACTGTTACATAATCACATTTACAATATTTAATGTTTATCTCTGACCCTGAAGTCATCACTTTTAAAAATAGTGAAATCAACTTTATTATTTTGATCTGACTGTAAAATAATTGCTTATTAAAGATTCAAACAATTTAAACAATTTATATGAGAACTACTGTTAATGTTTTGATGGTCAAATTTTCGTGTATTCATAAATACCCACATAAACACAGAGCTAGTTAAGATACAGGGCTACAATTGACTCAAATATTTTGCTGAAAGTAATACTAATTATAGAGGTTTATTAATTAAATATAGTATGAAGGCTAGATGTTGGTGGTTATAGGATTTAGAGCAGTTTATCAAAGTCAAGACTGTGTATTGACTTTTGATTTTCTTGGCTTTCATTTCATAGTCACAAGATGGCTCTCACAGCTCCAGCCATAACTTCCTCAGATAACTATGTTCAACAGCAGAAAATAAGCTTCTTCTCATATCCCTCTTTTCAAGGAGAAAAGAAATCTTTCCTAGGAGACCCTAGCAGATTTTTACTTTACATTGATCAGAGTACATGGCCATGCCTCAACCTCAAGAGAGGCTGGGAAAGAGTGCTTCTGGCATTTTCTGCTTCTCTATTGAGACATAGAAAGATAGCAAGAAAGAATGAAAGGGGAGGGCTGTTGGATGGACAGCCAACAATATCTGTCATATTTGTAACTGTTTATAAGGTGGCCATGTCTTGTGTTTATTTTGGTGTGGACATTGTTTCAAAAGAATTCTTTTCCTTACCAAACTCAAACTGCACATAACCATTATTTAAAATCTATTACCTCAGCCTTCATCATGCGTATTTATGCACACAAATATAGAGAGGAGGTTTCATTGGCTTGTAAAATGAGCTCACATTGTATACATTTATCTGAATATTGCTTTTCTTGATTACTATTTAATACAAATCCTCCTGTCAATAGGCACAGATCTAATTTCAGCTATTTTAAAGCTTACATGGTTCTTGCCTGGAGAATCCCAGGGACGGGGGAGCCTGGTGGGCTGCCGTCTATGGGGTCACACAGAGTCAGATACGACTGAAGTGACTTAGCGTAGCATGGTCTCTGCTGTCTATGTACCATGTTTTATCCAACCATATCCTTATTGGTGAGCTTTTTTTTCTTGTCTCCAGTTTTTCTCCTCTNGGACGGGGGAGCCTGGTGGGCTGCCGTCTATGGGGTCACACAGAGTCAGATACGACTGAAGTGACTTAGCGTAGCATGGTCTCTGCTGTCTATGTACCATGTTTTATCCAACCATATCCTTATTGGTGAGCTTTTTTTTCTTGTCTCCAGTTTTTCTCCTCTACAAATAGTATCATTACACACATCCTTCTTATGTATATGTCCTTATATTTTGAAACTTTATTTAGATTATATGGATGCTGACTCATTAAAGGTTAAAGGAGATATTGTCATAGATGTGCATAATTTTATATAAATTTTAAAATGTGTAAATCCATATGTCCTTCTTTAGAAGAGTTCCATTTTCTTACTCATGGTTGTTTGCTCATTGTATGTTTGTTCATTCTACCAACAAATTTTGAGTATTTCTGCCATGTGTCTGGCATTATTCTGGACACTAGATTGAAAAAAAGTTTCTGCTTTCCTGGAGTCTAGAGTTTACTGAGAAAGAGAAGCAATAAGCAAGTACATTACAATGACTAATAAACAATTCTATAAATATTGCACAAATGCAATAAGACAATCTATCAGTTACACTAGGTAACTGATAAATGTAAGGAAGAATAGAGTAAGATAAGCAGAGGAAGCTTTGTGGGAGGAGGATTCTGTATTAGGTGATAAGGGCACATTTCTGAGCAGTTGACTTTGGAGCAAAGACCTGATGTAAGTGAAGGAGAAAGCCATGATAACATCTTAAGGAGTGAGTGTTTAGGCAGAAGGATCGATGTTTTTTTACATTTGAAAATGCATTTGAAGCTGGACAGTGGCTGAGTGATAGAGAAGAAAGCAAAGAAGAGAGGTTGGAAGGGGCAGTCTAGACTAAGTTAGGCCTGGTCAGTCATAGGGGCTTCTTTGATAGCTCCGTGGTACATAATCCGCCTGCAGGAGGAAATGGCAACCCACTCCAATATTCTTGCCTGGAAAATCTCATGGACAGAGGAGCCTGGTGAATTACAGGCCCACAGAGTCGCAAAGAGTCGAACACAACTGAGCACGAGCCAGTCAGCCATAGGAAGACCTTGCGTAAGGTGTTAACTGAGGCTCGTAATTCTTGACAGTTTGATAGATGTAATACATTATTGTTTTATTTCTCTGTATATTAGTGTTTTGAAAATATTTTCTTAGGTGTCTTTGGATTGACTCATCTGCCTATTAACATTTACTCTTCTGCATATTTATATTCATAGTCCACTTTCCTGTCAAGTTGCTTTTTACTGTTGTTTTCAGTGAACTTACTTGTTTTGCATTATAAATACTTTTATAAGTACTGTATTTTCTCATCCACAAATTGTAAACTTTTTTCAAGACACAACTATTTGTGTTGTTGGAGCTTACAGATTTATGATCATTGTACTAGTTGCTTTTTCTATAATGTGTCTTTTTATTTTGCTTGTGACTTAAAAAAAATTTTTTTTTTTTAAAATTTTTCAGCCACATCTTGCAGCATGCAGGATCTTAGTTCTCCAACTAGGGACTGAATCTGTGTCCCCTTCAGTGGAAGCGCAGAGTCTTAACCACTGGACCACCGGGCAAGTCCCTGCTTAGAAGTTTTAATATTATATCGTACATTGGCTGATGTGAGTAGAGAGAAAAGGTTTCACCACTTACCAGCTTGTGACTTTGGACAAACTTCTCTGCTTTCTTTCCTTATCTATAAAATAAGGATTATAATAGCATCTACCTCATGGAGTGTTGTAAGCATTAAAATAATTAATACTTTTATGTAGAACAATGTCTGGCACACTATGTATTATACAAGTGTCTGTAATCCTTCATTATTTTAGTGGAAAAAAAAATCCCAGATAGAGAAATATTCAGAAACTCTACCAGGCATCTACACCATCTTGGCAAAACACTCAAGAAAAGACTAAATGTTAACTAAGAAAGAAGCTAAACTAATTTTATTTTGTATTGTTAAAAAAGGAAAATCTAACACTGATCTTTTTCAAGGGATGGAATGGGAAGATGATTCTTTTTCTTTCTCTCAATCTTTTTTCCTTTTATCCTAGAAGCTTGTATGATTTTATCCTTGAAATAATCAAGATTTTTGAAGCTAATCTAGGTGTGTGGATTTTCTCAAAACAGCCTTAACTGGGGCTCCTGACCCCTTTAATCTACAAATTTACATTTTCTTTTACTATCTTTTTGGGGTTTTTTGGCCTTACCTTGTGGCTTGTGGGATCTTAGATCCCCTACAAGGGACTGAACCTGGCTGGGCCCTTGGCAGTGAGAGTGTGGTATGCTAACCACTGAACTGCCAGGAAATTCCCCATGAATTTGTTCCCCATTGCCTTTCCTTCATCTATATTTCCTTAATTTCTCCTGGTACTCCATGATTTTTTTTTATGAGAGATGCCTTTGGATCTGTCCAGTTCAGTTGTCATCTTTTCTCTGGAGTCCCATTTTTTGCATGCTTGCTAATGTTTTGAGATAGGCCTCTGACCTAACCTTTAATTAATCAAGGTCTAAACAGCGACCTTTCTCTAATTAAAAAATTTTTTTAAATTTAAATCCATGGTTTGTGGTCTGTAATCAGATTTTCTTAAGCACTTTCATTTTGTGTGTTTCAGGTCACTTCTTTGCCCTCCAGTAGCTCTGTTCTTCCTCACTCTGGCTGCTTAATTAGGGGCCTTGTTAGTTCCTTTTGCCTCTGTAGGTTTCCACCCTTGCTCAGGCTTCAAGTCCTGCTGCTGATGTACCTGCAACTCTACTAGTTCTGAGAGGCACCGGGTTTTCTGTCTTGCACTCTGCTGGCACTCAAGCCAGAAGGGTGTTTATCCCCTGCTCAGAACTCTCTGCTTGCCTGAATCCTCAGATTCTGGGGGCAAGAAGGATTCAGTCAGTGAGTCATTCCCCCATTTATCCCTAAGAGCCAAACACGTGAAAGGACTGAGACCTGGCCATGTATCAGGTCATGTACCCCACGGCTCTTTCTCTTTCTACAAGACTCCCTGGTTTTGTCAGGCCTGAAAGGGCAAGTCCAGACTTCGCTGTCTTCAGAAGAGATCTAAGGAAATTTGAGATCTAACTTATGCACACAACCTGCCCACTTGGGAGAAGTAGTTGGTATTTGGGCTGCAGTTCAACTAGCTGAGCAGTAGGAAATACATTAACACTGCCATCTTCCCAGAAATTTCCCAGTCTTGAACTCTTAGTTTTGGGTTACTTGTTAGACATCTCTCTATGTACCTTTTCGGAAAAGGATTCATGATATATTTTCTCAGTCTTTGCATATCTGAAATGATCTTTTGGTTTCTTTTTACATGTTAAAGGAAACTTGAATATATATAAATGGCTAATGATTCTAGAATTGCAGTTTTCTCTGAACACTTTATAGATACTGCTTAATTATTCTTGGTATTTGAAATTACAGTCAGACCCACCACTGATGTTTATAGGACCCAAGGCAAGAGTTTGAATGGAGATCCATATGTCTAAATATTTTAAATGTTTGAATCATAACAAACTTAAAATATCCTCTTACCTTGGCAAGTAAAGTTTTATTATAATAAAATAGAAAAAGATGTGCAGTGCTGTGGTTTTTATATGACAAAGTGTAAAATATCAAAGATGACTGAATTTCATTATTGCACATATCTGAGTGTTTAACAGCAGTGTTTGGGTGAGTAATAAAGACATATGCCTTTGAATAATGATTCTGTTTCAGGATTCTTCTTTAGGGACACTTCTTATTTTGATTCTATTTTCTACATATTTATATATTCATTCATTGTTTTTTCTTATCTTTCCAAGGAATCTAAAAAAAGTTTCCCATTTTTCTTTAATGAAATCACTGATTATATTCTTATAAGAATTTGCTCACAATATCTACTGGCAGTGAAGTATTAAAAAATGTATTCTAGGTATATAATATTTAAACATTTCATAAAATGAAATTAAATATTAAAATTATTTTTATATTTTTAAAAGTCTTAAAATATTCAAAACATTAAAATTAGGCAGATATGAATATAATTATCTCAATTTTAAATACAAATTTAAATAACAACTTTTGGAAATTTTAATGAAATGTAATTAAATAGTTTTATAAATAAAACTCCTTGCAATTCTAATGTTCAATGTCCATCTTGTTGCTAATGTAAAAAATCAGTTACACACTTTACATGTTACTTATTATTTCTACAGCTACTTATACAGAAATGTAAAAGTAATAATAAGTTGTTTAATATTGCAGTGTTGAACTTTATGTACCTGGTGTGAATGTCTTACTATTTGTGAATCATTGTTATTTTAAAATCTATTCTTATTTAGTCCCTTAACCTAGAACACCTTTGTCAATTTTCCTCCTTGAGATTGCCATTAGACGAAACCAGATCAGTTGTCTTCTAGGATGTCGCATATTCTGGATTGGTCTGATTGTTTAACTTAGTCCTTTAACTCCCACATTCCTATTAACTGGAGGGTTAGCCCAAAGGTTTGGCTAGAAACACATTAAACTTTTTGTGTTTTGGCAAGAATGCTTCATGGTTAATGTTGTGTATTTAATATTGCATCCCATCAGTGAGCACATAATGTCAAGTTTGTCACTTGGCTGAGATGATAATACCAGCTCAATCAGTTGTAAGATACATTTTTCCTTTTCAATAAGCAAGTAGTCTGTGGGGTGATACTTGATTCTGTGCCAATATAATCTTCAACAACCTTTTACCCAATGGTTTTAACATCTTGTCTGAATTAATTATTTCACTAAGAATTGCAGAAAGATTTTCCAGTTAAATAATTCCTTCTACATTTATTAGCTGACATTCTTCTGTAAAGAATTTTCCCTCATCAACAAAATATGTTATAGTTCTTCCCCAAAGGCAGGATAAATGTTTAATTCTTTACAGAGTGAAAAAATTATTACCTATAATGGATGAAGGGGGCATAGGAACAGGAGAAGGACAGAAGGAAGACTTCTCTGAGTATAACTTTTTTCCCCCTTTTTAAAAAACCATTAAAAAGTTAAAGTATAGTTAATTTGCAATATATTAGTTTCAGGTGTACAGAAAAGTGATTCAGTTATACATATGTGTATATGAGTAACTTTTAATATAGTTTATATTTTCTCTTACGAATGTGTTGTATAGTAAACATTACATTTAGAAGAAATATAAAAGGCAAACACCCAAATTTAACTTCAATAATCAAAAGGCCTATTTTTACTTTATTTTGGTAGACTCTACACAGAAAAATAAGTATTTCAAGTGAATGTTGAATCTAATACTCTATTTGTACATGCTTAATGGAACATATCCCTGAAGAAGGAAATGGTATTCCAGACCAGTGTTTGGGAATCCCTGGGGAATCCTATGGACAAAGGAACGTGTTGAGCTACAGTCCATGGGGTCGCAAAAGAGTCTGACACGACTAAGTGACTAAACAACAGCAACGAAAGGGATATATTCTAAGGACAAAAAGAACCGCAAATAAATTTTGAAATTTCACTAGGTAATTTTATGGCTGATAATAACGGACTCAAGATTTTCACTGCCAGAGAAAAGATACACAAAGATAAGCCCAAAAGTCCAGAAAGTCCTTATAATATCAAATATGATGATACGTATTATTATGAAGTCATTTAAAAATATTTACGAATTATTTCCTAGTTTTGCCCATGGAAAGAACATAAAACTAGTGATACTCCACCTGGTAAAATAAGATTCCCAGGTATATATGATCTCATTCATAAAACTGACATTCTGTGGGAAAACTGTAAAGCTGGTTAATTTAGTGCTCTACTCCTTAGGTGCCTGCGTAAGTGGAGAACACACCACACTAACTGAATGCATCACCCTAACCTTAAATGGGCCGCAGTGATACCTCATGGTTGAAGTACATACAGCTCCTTGGTCCAATCACTGTACTACCCTTCTGATTATTTCACACTTCTTTTTTCCCCTACTTCCAAATCACTTCCCCTAGGCTCACTCTGCCAGTTTCACTTCCTAAGTCTCTGAAAAGATGGAAACAATCAGAAAAGAACTTCCTAGGCTCTCATCACATCTTATCCCACCTTGCACAGGACATTACTCCAGCATTTTCTCTGTATCATTGTCCCTCGCTACTGAGTTATTTCTGCTGCTGCTAAGTCACTTCAGTCGTGTCCGACTCTGTGCGACCACATAGACGGCAGCCCACCAGGCTCCTATCCATGGGATTCTCCAGGCAAGAACACTGGAGTGGGGTGCCATTTCCTTCTCCAATGCATGAAAGTGAAAAGTGAAAGTGAAGTCGCTCAGTTGTGTCCATCTCTTAGTGACCTCATGGACTGCAGCCTACCAGGCTCCTCCGTCCATCGGATTTTCCAGGCAAGAGTACTGGAGTGGGGTGCCATTGCCTTCTCCGAGTTATTCCTATCAGCATATATATATATATATATATATATGTTATTTCCCCAGTCCTTTAAGAAATTTCTAAGCCCACCTTCTCTGCTACATACTGCCTTGATTCTCTGCTTGGCAGCAAACTCAAAAGAATTATCTGTATGTTCCATAGGACCCATATAAATTTATGGAATACTTCATCTCTCCAGAAGTATCATGCCCCTTTCTACTCAACACATCCTCAAAAGGTAATCAATATTCTGACTTCTATTGTTATTTGCTTTGCCTAATCTTAAACTTCATATAAATGCATCATCAGTATGTACTGTTGTGACTACTTTCACTTAATACAATGTCTGTAGTCTTTGTTTTGTTGCAAATATCAATAGGTTTGGGTTTTTTTAATTATGTAGTATTCCATGTGAGACTCTACCATGTTTGATTCATTCTTCTATTGATGGACATATGGGTAGCTTCTATTTTGACTTTTTGAATAATGCCGCTGTGAACACTCTTAAAAACATATTCTGATAGAAAGGTGCACTCATTTTTTGCGGGTATGTATCTAAGGGTAGAATTGCTACTTTGAGGGGTAGGTGTACAGTCACTCTGTAATCTCATTATACTCTATTATTTCTGTGACAAATAATTAAACACCATTTCATATGCTTGTTGGCCTTTTGAATGGCCTCTTTTGTGACAGACCTCTTCAGGACTTTTACCTATTTAAAAAAAAAATTGAGTTATGGTCATTTTCTTACGGATTTAGATATGTGGAATTTATGTCATGAAGATCTCTGTGTCTGTGATTTGCCTTTTTTTCCTTGCTTAATTTTGTCTTTTGATGAGTATAGTTTTTAATTTTAGTGAAGTCAGCCTTTTATGGTTAGTGTTTTTTGTTTTCTACTTAAGACTGTCACGAGGAAACTTTCTTGTTTTAGTCTAAAGGCTTTATTCTTTTACAAATTTACAATTGTGATGTATCTCAAATTATATGTCACATTTGGTAGGGATCAAGTTATGTTTTGGTCTGTAAAATGTTCTAATACCCCTTACTGAGAAACCATTTATTTCCTCATCAGCTCAGCTCAGCTCAGCCGCTCAGTCGTGGCCGACCCTGCAACCCCACAAATCACAGCACACCAGGCCTCCCTGTCCATCACCAACTCCCGTTCACTCAGACTCATCTCCATCGAGTCAGTGATGCCACCCAGCCACCTCATCCTCAGTCGTCCTCTTCTCCTCCTGCCCCCAATCCCTCCCAGCATCAGAGTTTTTTTCCAATGAGTCAACTCTTCGCATGAGGTGGCCAAAGTACTGGAGTTTCAGCTTTAGCATCAGTCCTTCCAAAGAACACCTAGGACTGATCTCCTTCAGGATGGACTGGTTGGATCTCCTTGCAGTCCAAGGGACTCTCAAGAGTCTTCTCCAACACCACAGTTCAAAAGCATCAATTCTTCGGCGCTCAGCTTTCTTCACAGTCCACCTCTCACATCCATACATGACCACAGGAAAAACCATTTCCTCATAAACCTGCCCTAATTAACCTAGGTCTTTTTTCTGACTATTCTGTTCCATTGGTCTGTTTGTATATCTTGTGCCAGTCCCACACTATCTCAACTACTGTAACTTTGTTCTCATTCTTGAATTCAAATATGTTCTTTTCAAGCCTAATTGGGCTCTTTTGGTTCTGATTTTTTTGATACCTTAAAGTAATACATGTTTATGCACCCAACGTGGATAAGACCCAATTTAGGTTATCAGCAATCAGTTGATAGAAAAAAATCCCTATATGGTGCTTGAGCAAATATTTTAAAAAACTTTAGATGGCAAAATCTCACCATTAGTATTTTAAGTTTCCTTAATACATCTGTTCTCATTCCTTCCTTCTCCCTATTCCTATGATGTATAGAAATGTACCAGGTTTTACAGTGAGGGTGAAGTTATCACTTTATAACAGATCCTTGATGTTCATTTTGAGACTAGTGGTAAGAACAGAAGGGTTAAGAATGATTACCTATGACAAAAGCATAGAAGAAAGATATAGGTAATAAGTTCCCAGCTTTATCCCATGTATTATCATTGACACCACAAAAGGATTTATTAAATAATGTATTGAGAAACTTTACATTTATACCAGTGGTTCTCAACCTGGGAGTGATTTTTACCTCCTGGGGGATGTCTGACAATGTCTAGAGACATTCTTTTGGTAATGATTGGAGCAGGAAGTGGGAGGGAGAGGAAGGTGCTTCTGACTTCTAGTGGGTCCTGGCCAAGAATGTAAGAACAACTGCATCAGATAACAAAGGATTATCCAGCTGAAAAAATGTCAGCCCGCAGAGATTAAGAAACCCTGATCTGGATCTGCATCTTTCTCCAAAAGAAAGATCTTTGAGTCAGTACCTCACCCATTTAACTCTGCTATGGTATATGCAAATAAAGTTAAAGATAGCAATCAGGCAGTGTGTGCCTTGATGAATGAATATGCTGCAGAAGGATGGAGAGGTAGGATTTAAATGTTAAGATAAATCACATCCAGTTAACTGGAGAATAAAATCAAGAACAGAAGGAGGAAATGGTAGTAATGTGAACTAGGGGGGTCATAGCATCCTCCAACCGCAACACAACCATGGAGATTAAAGTTGACAAACTGTCTCACACCTTGGTGGAAAACTATTCTCTCCTGACATAATTGTTTTGGGGAAGGGGATGGAGACATGCCGCCTTACTCTCAGGTATTCAGAGAGAATTGGGGTTTTTTTTGATGGCTACAATCTGAAGCCAGAGCCTACATGTCCACATATTGGTTTTTCACAGTCACATATCTTTCCTGCTCTTCTGCGCCTTCTGTTTCACTGGTTGCTTCTCCCTCCTGGAGTTTAGGATCCCAGGTTTTGGAACCACCAATGTATTTTTTCTCTTCTATTGGGTCATTTATATTAGCATATAAATACAACCTTTGTCAGCAAAGTACGACAAAGGTCTGTCTAGTCAAAGCTATGATTTTTCCAGTAGTCATGTATGGATATGAGAGCTGGGCCATAAAGAAGACTGAGCGCTGAAGAATTGATGCCTTTCAACTGTGGTGTTGGACAAGACTCCTGAGAGTCCTTTGGACTGCAAGATCAAACCAGTCAATCCCTAAAGGAAGTCAGTCCTGAATATTCATTGGAAGGACTGATGCTGAAGCTGAAGCTCCAATACTTTGTCCACCTGATGTAAAGAGCCAACTCATTAGAAAAGACCCGGATGCTGGGAAAGACTGAAGGCAGGAGGAGAAGGGGACAACAGAACAATATTGCTGGATGGCATCACTGACTCACNCAATCCCTAAAGGAAGTCAGTCCTGAATATTCATTGGAAGGACTGATGCTGAAGCTGAAGCTCCAATACTTTGTCCACCTGATGTAAAGAGCCAACTCATTAGAAAAGACCCGGATGCTGGGAAAGACTGAAGGCAGGAGGAGAAGGGGACAACAGAACAATATTGCTGGATGGCATCACTGACTCACTGGACATGAGTTTGAGCAAGTTCTGGGAGAGGGTAAAGGACAGGGAAGCCTGGCATGCTGCAGTCCACGGGGTCTCAAAGAGTCAGACACAATTGAGGGACTGAACAACAACATCATAATTACAACACTATTATGTCTACCAACCTAAAGCATTAAACTTTTGCTTGAATCATTCTCTGTTCCCCTTTTCAGCAAAGCTCAGAAAGGTTGTGTTTATTCATTGTATCCAATTTCTTTCTTCAAATTTTTCCTGAAGTCACTTCAGTAAGACTCAGCCTGGACTTCCCTGGTAGTCTAATGATTAGGACTCCACAGTTACATTGCCGAGGGCGTGGGTGTGATCCCTGATCAGGGAGCTGGGATCCCACATGCCACATGGTGTGACCAAAATAAATAATCAGGCTCAGCTTACATTCTGACTTATCTCTCTACTTTCATCCTCGATCCTGTACGTTCAGTACTCTGTATTGTATTTCCAGATATATTTCTTTCTATAATGCTCAGCAAGTTCTAAAATTGTTGTTTACTTATTCAACATTTATTGATCACCTACTGTGTGCCAGGCATAGTAGCAGTTGCTGGGGATATATCAGTGAACAAAATGGACAAAAATATCTTACTTCATATAGCTTATATTTCATAGGGAGGAGACAAGATAAACATAAGGAAATCATCTGGTTTTTTAAAAAAACAAATGAACAGTGGATGATCATCAGAATAACTGCTGTTGTTGTTCAGTTGCTCAGTTGTGCCTGATTCTTTGGGACCCCATGGACTGCAGCATACCACGCTTCCCTGTCCTTCACCATCTCCTGGAGCTTGCTCAGACTCAAGTCCATTGAGTCGGTGATGCCATCCAACCATCTCATCCTCCGTGTCCCCTTCTCCTCCTGCCTTCAATCTTTCCCAGCATCAGAGTCTTTTCCAATGAGTCAATGCTTCGCATCAGGTGGCCAAAGTATTGGAGCTCTAGAATAGCAATTGAAAAAACCCCACTGATCTCACTTCAGATGTACTGAATCAGAACCATTAGGGTGTGGCCTAGGACCTATATTTTTAAAAACTCTAGGTTATTCAGAACATTGGGATAAATGTTTTAAAGTATAATTATGTGTCAGAACCAAGGATAATGGCACATTTGTTCTTTAACAATTTATTCACATTATACTTATATCTTGAGAGAGAGGAAAAAAGAGACCACTCCTCATGGCTCAGATGGTAAAGAATCCACCTGCAATGTGGGAGACCTGGGTTCAATCCCTAGGTAGGGAAGATCCCCTGGAGGGGAGGGCATGGCAACCCACTCCAATATTCTTGCCTGGAAAATCCCCATGGACAGAGGAGCCTGGTGGGCTACAGTCCATGGGGTCGCAAAGAGTCTGAGTGACTAAGCACAGCAACATACGGGCAGTATGATAAGTATTCTGAAACTTAGGTTTCTGGATGATTTTCTCCTGCGCCAAGGCTTTTCCCACTGGATGGGTATTATTTGGGAAAATAGTCATTAGGCAAGTGGTGAGGGCAGACCATCATTCAGGAAAAGGAATGAAAACTTTCAGAGTCTGGGTAAGAGGCAATGATCTTATGGCTAAAGTAATGAAAAAGATGGGGCTTCCCTGGTGGCTCAGTAGTAAAGAATCCACCTGCAGTGCAGGAGACCCGGGTCCAGTCCCTGGGTTGCGAAGATCCCCTGGAGAAGGGAAAGGCTACCCACTCCAGTACTCTGGCCTGGAGAATTCCATGGACAGAAAAGCCTGGCAGGCTATAGTCCATAGGGTCACAAAAAGTCAGACACTACTGAAGAAACAGCATGCAGTGAAAAAGATCCGTGAAGGGGAGAGAAATGTTTTGGAGAGGTGCCTCTTAGCAATTGCGTTGGGAGCAAAGTATATGAAACTTGGTATTAGTTATCTATTTAGCAAAAAAAAAAATGACTCCAAAACTTATTGAGGTAAAAAAACAAACATTTATTATTGCATTGTTTCTATGGGTTAGGAGTAAAGGGGTGCCTTAATTGGTAGTTTAGCTTGAGATGTCTTATGAGGTTGCAGGCAAAATATTGGCTGTAGTTGTGGTCATCTGACATTTCACTGAGGTTGAAGGATCCATTGCCAAGATAATTCATTCCTATGTCTGTTGGCAGGAGATTTCCAACACAGTAATTCTTCACCACGTAAGCCTCTCCACTGAGCTGCTTGTGTGACCTACAACTACAACATCTCTCATGACTTAGGCTTAGAAATCTGCCCTCTTACTATTTGCAATATCTTATGGCTATCCTCCCATCGGAAGAAGACCCAGTTTCCCCCTCAGTCAGTCCCTCCCATCAAGAAGGTTCCATAAGCCTCTTGTCCTTCTCCATCAGAGGGCAGACAGACTGAAAGCCACAATTACAGGAAACTAACCAATCTGATCACATGGACCACAGCCTTGTCTAACTCAGTGAAACTATGAACCATGCCATGTAGGGCCACCCAAGACGGACGGGACATGGCTGAGAGTTCTAACAAAACGTGGTCCACTGGAGAAGAGAAAGGCAAACCATTTCAGTATTCTTGTCTTGAGAAACCCATGAACAGTATGAAAAGGCAAAAAGATAGGACACTTGAAAGATGAACTCCCCAGGTCGGTAGGTGCCCAATATGCTACTGGAGATCATTGGAGAAATAACTCCAGAAAGACTGAAGAAATGGAGCTAAAGCAAAAACAACACCCAGTTGTGGATGTGACTGGTGATGGAAGTAAAGTCCGATGCTATAAACAGTAATGTTGCATAGGAACCTGGAATATTAAGTCCATGAATCAAGGCAAATTGGAAGTGGTCAAACAGGAGATGGCAAGAGTGAACATCAACATTTTAGGAATCAGCAAACTAAAATGGGCAGGAATAGGTGAATTTAACTCAGATGACCATTATATCTACTACTATGGGCAAGAATCCCTTAGAAGAAATGGAGTAGCCATCATAATCAACAAAAGAATCTGAAATGCAGTACTTGGATGCAATCTCACAAATGAAAGAAGATCTCTGTTCATTTCCAAGGCAAAACATTCAATATCCCAGTAATCCAAGTTTCTACCCCGACCAGTAGTAATGAAAAAGCTGAAGCTGAACGGTTCTATGAAGACCTACAAAACTTTCCAGAAGGAACACCCCAAAAGATGTCCTTTTCATTATAGGGGACTGGAATGCAAAAGTAGGAAGTCAAGAATTACCTGGAGTAACGGGCAAATTTGGCCTTGGAGTACAGAATGAAGCAGGGCAAAGGCTAATAGAATTTTGCCAAGAGAACACACTGGTCATAGCAAACATCCTCTTCCAACAACACAAGAGAAGACTCTACACATGGATATCAGCAGATGGTCAACACCGAAATCAGATTGTTTATATTATTTGCAGCCAAAGATGGAGAAGCTCTATACAGTCAGCAAAAACAAGAATGGGAGCTGACTGTGACTCAGACCATGAACTCTTAATTGCCAAATTCACACTTAAAATGAAGAAAGTAGAGAAAATCACTAGACCATTTAAGTATGACCTAAATCAAATCCCTTATGATTATACAGTGGAAGGGACAAGTAGATTCAAGGGATTAGATCTGATAGACAGAATGCCTGAAGAACTATGGATGGAGGTTTGTGACATAGTACAGGAGGCAGGGATGAAGACCATCCCCAAGGAAAAGAAGCGCAAAAAGGCCAAATGGTTGTCTGAGGAAGTCTTACAAATAGCTGTGAATAGAAGGAAAGTGAAAGGTAAAGGAGAAAAGGAAAGATATATCCAATTGAATGCAGAGTTCCAAAGAACACCAAGGAGAGATAAGAAATACTTCCTCAGTGACCAGTGCAAAGAAATAGAGGAAAACAAAACAATGGGAAAGACTAGAGATCTCTTCAAGAGAATTGGAGATACCAAGGGAACATTTCATGCAAAGATGGGCTCAATAAAGGACAGAAATGGTATGGACCTAACAGAAGCAGAAGATATTAAGAAGAGGTGGCTCCGAAGGAAAAGAAAGGGAACACGGTAGCCCCAGGCCGGGCCGGGCCCCCTCTCCCGTCCCACCCAAGTAACCCTGAGTCCTTTCCCTGCGAGTCTGGATGGGTTTTCTCGGGGTATGTCTGCCTCAAGTAAGCGCAGGCGGATGTGGGTCACAAACCTGTGGGCCGGGTGTGTCCACACCCCAGGGGAGAGCGGGCAGGGCGGGATGGGGAGAGTCCAGGCTGCGCCAGCTGCCCAGGCTGACCTCACGCCCTCAGCGGGGTCTCCACCCTCCCCAGGGGGGTGGGGAGTGTCAGAGCAGTCATGCATCTCTGCTCATTCCGGCAGCAGAATTTCGAGTGGGCAGAATCAGCAGCCATACTAGCCAGGCACAGCTCGCCAGCATCGCTAGCTGACGGTCACTGTCGTTGCAGAGCTTCCCACTTGATCTGGTCAATGAGGGGGGAGACCCAGTCCACCTCCCCGAGGAAGGGATGGACCACCATCCCCCTCCCTGCCCGTGAGGCCCAGTGCAGGCTCCAGGTGAGCGTGCCCACGGAGGGGTCAGCCCACTGGGAATGATGAGAAAGTAGCCAAGGCCTGCTGCCCAGACACCACCAGGACACACTCGGGGACCAGTCTGAGGCTGCCACGGGGCTCGGCACACCCGNCCCCAGGGGGGTGGGGAGTGTCAGAGCAGTCATGCATCTCTGCTCATTCCGGCAGCAGAATTTCGAGTGGTCAGAATCAGCAGCCATACTAGCCAGGCACAGCTCACCAGCATCGCTAGCTGACGGTCACTGTCGTTGCAGAGCTTCCCACTTGATCTGGCCGATGAGGGGGAGACCCAGTCCACCTCCCCGAGGAAGGGACGGACCACCATCCCCCTCCCTGCCCGTGAGGCCCAGTGCAGGCTCCAGGTGAGCGTGCCCACGGAGGAGTCAGACCACTGTGAATGATGAGAAAGCAGGCAAGCCCTGCTGCCCACACACCACCAAGGACACACCCTGGGGACGAGCCTGAGGCTGCCACGGGGCTCAGCACACCCGGCTCCGACCCAAAGCCCCTTGGAACCCCGGCCTCTGAGGCAGCAGGAGGACCCGCAGTCCAGCACAGCAGAGCACCGAGGTGAGGAGGCTGAGGCTGTGCGTGTGCGTGTGTGGGAAGGGGGTGCTGAGCTACACAGCGATGGGTCCCCCAGAGCTGGGGCTGGGCCTGGACCAAAGGCTGGCCTCACACCACCCATCTTTTGCGCTGCAGTCCCAGAAGGCATCCCATGGCAACTTCTTGTATTGGGACTGGTCTCGAAAGTTCAGGGAAGAATTCTGTTTCCGGAGAGGCATAGGGCAAGGCTGGCCATGGGTAACCTTTTCTTCTTTCCCAGCTCTACAACCAGCCCCCAACTTCAATCAGGCTCCACCTCCAAGACCTGTCCCTACAGAGATTGTTGCGACAGGTGCAAGACCCAGCGATCCACTGAGGGGAGATCGAGACCTTAGACTTCCCCTCCCAAAGACACAGGCCCGCTGGCTATTGGCCAGAACACTGGGAAGATCAGATCTCTGTGCCTGCAGGACCCCCAGCCCCAGGCGCCAATGCTTCCAGGCCGGCAGGAAGGGGAAAGGGGGCCCTCTATGCAGGTCTGGCTGGGGGTGTCAGACGGAAGGCACGAAGTGCCAAGGTCCCCCACCCCCAGGAACAGGGTGCTCCTGAGAAAGGCGTGCACTTCTGAAGCCCAGCACTGTCCTTAGCTTCAGCTCCTGGGGAAAGGTTACACCCACAGAGCCACGAGGGGGACAGGAAACCCGAGGAGGGGGAGACTCCGTCTGTGCCTCCAGTCACTGCCCGACACAGGGCAGGCTCCCCACGCTCCCACTGCTGATGCCCGGCTGCCAGGCTCCGAGCAGGGCCACCCCTGGGGGCCCTCACTTGGCTTCCCCACTCCTGACCACTCTGCACCAGGATTTGCACTCGGAACCCGATCTTTCACAGGGCGAGGGGTGGGTAGGGCGACTGCGGCCCACCTGGTTTCTGGTCTAAACCCCTTTCTTCAGAAGTAGAGACATGCAGCCTGCAAACCAGGACCACAGGCGTGCCAGGGTGGCCGTGCCCCGGCGAGCCCCCGGGGGCTGCCCTTGAGGCCGTGCCCTCCTCGTGCCTCCAGACATCCCTGCCCAGGAGCAAGTTTCCTCCACACCCCAATGGGGGTGCCTGTGGTTGTCCACACCGTCTCCCCAGACGCTGTCTGGAACTGACCTCAGGATGGGCTCGTCCTGATGAGCTGAGTAGGTGCACCCCATGGCTTCTCATGCCCGGCTGCTCTGGACCGTGGGGGCCAGGCAGAATGCTGCGCCCCTGGACGTGTGTGGGGAACACCAGCTAGCAGGTCGGGCTCCGTCCATTCTCTGCCGGCACTGGAGGCGGGCAGCCCGGCCTGTGGACGCCGCACATCCTCCCGGACGCTCTGTCCTCTCGGGAGCCCCGCTGAGCCCCTGCCTGCCTCTGACCCGGGAGCCTGGGAGAGCAGCCGCATCTGGCGGGCCCAGTGGGGAGGAACCGGGACTCCCGGCTGGAGCCTCCCATGAGCCCCTGCGTCTGGCACACACCCCTCCTCCTGTATGGACCGAGGGAAGGAGGCAACCTCCCCAGCCCTGGCTGGAGTCTCCTTGGTAACTGTTTATAGCAGAGCCCTTTCTCCCCACAGCCTCCCCCTTTTCCACTTTAAGGAAAAAAAAAATGAAGTCGTGCAGGCTGAACAAAGCTCTTCTGGACCCTGGGAGGCGCTGGGGCAGGTTGCTATGGCAGGGCTGCATCCCCATAAAGGAGCCTGCTGCCGGCCGCCCTGGGATCCTGTTAAATTAGATCTGGCTCCCATCTCCCTCCCTACAAAAGAACGGCGGGCGACAGAGCCTACGACGCTGGGTCCAGTCCAGTCGCCTGGGGTAGAGGGTCTGTGAAACTAGCACATCTTGGCCCCTCACTGCAGTGTGGGGGATGCCCAGCAAGGTGGGCTGAGATGGTTCCACGTGGGGAGCCCCCCTTTGAAGGGACCCAAGTAAACGGCCATCAGGAGAGGCCGTGGCTGGCCCAGGCGTGGAGCTGAGACCACATGGCTCCAGAGTACAAATGGCTCNAGAGCTCAAAGGGAGAGCGTGTGGGAACGCGGATGATGCTGGCTCATGGCTCCCCCCCCCCCGCCCCCCGTCGAGAGGCCTGCGGCCCTTTGCCCAAAAGAAGAGAATGGTAACACGGGAGCCCCAGGCCGGGCCAGGCCCCTTCTCCCGTCCAACCTGGGTAACCCTGAGTCCTTTCCCTGTGAGTCTGGATGGGTTTTCTCGGGGTATGTCTGCCTCAAGTAAGCCAAGGCGGATGTGGGTCACAAGCCTGCGGGCTGGGTGTGTCCACACCCCAGGGGAGAGGGGGCAGGGCGGGATGGGGAGAGTCCAGGCAGCGCCGGGTGCCCAGGCTGACCTCAGGCCCTCGGTGGGGTCTCCACCCTCCCCAGGGGGGTGGGGGCTGTCAGAGCAGACATACAACTCTGCTCATTCTGGCAGCAAAATTTCGAGTGGGAAGAAGCAGCAGCCATACTGGCCAGGCACAGCTCGCCAGCATCGTTAGCTGCTGGTCACAGTCGTTGCAGAGCTTCCCACTTGATCTGGCCGATGAGGGGGACACCCCGTCAACCTCCCTGAGGGAGGTGTCGGACCACCACCCCCCTCCCTGCCCGTGAGGCCCAGTGCAGGCTCCAGGTGAGCGTACCCACGGAGGGGTCAGCCCACTGGGAATGATGAGAAAGCACGCAAGGCCGACCGCCCAGACACCACCCAGGACACACTCGGGGACCAGTCTGAGGCTGCCACGGGGCTCGGCACACCCGGCTCCGACCCAGAGCCCCGAGAACCCCTGCCCCTGAGGCAGCAGGAGGACACGCAGCCCAGCACGGCAGAGCACAGAGGTGTGGAGGCTGGGGCTGTGCGTGTCTGTGGGAAGGGGGTGCTGAGTGACACAGCAACGGGTCCCTCAGAGCTGGGGCAGGGCCTGGACCAAAGGCTCGCCTCACACCACCCATTTTCGTAGAAGGATGCATTTCCGAGAAGGCATGCTATCGTGACTTCCTCGAGTGAGACTTGTCTCGAAAGATCAGGGAAGAATTCTGTCTCTGGAGAGGCACAGAGCAAGGCTGGCCATGGGTAACCTTTTCTTCTTTCCCAGCTCTAGCACCAGCCCCCAACTTCAATCAGGCTCCACCTCCAAGACCTGTCCCTACAGAGATGGTTGCGACAGGTGCAAGACCCAGCGATCCACTGAGGGGAGATCGAGACCTGAGACTTCCCCTCCCAAAGACACCGGGCCCGCTGGCTATTGGCCAGCACACTGGGAAGATCAGATCTCTGTGCCTGCGGGACCCCCAGCCCCAGGCGCCAATGCTCCAATCCCCCAGGGAGAACCTCCACGTCCACCTACAGGTGCACTTACACCTGCCGCTGCTCGGGCTTGGGCAGGAGAACCCGAGTCAGGCGATAAGCTGCCACCCCTGCAAGGAGAGCCTGCCCTGGCTCCTGCCCAAGACTCACACGCCCATGACGACTGACCCACCCCTGCAGGGACAATCGGCCCCTGCTCTGGACAGAGACCCAGAGCCCTTTCCAGTTCCATTTCTGGAAACACCGCATCCAGCGGAGGGGTTATTTCTGCATCCTCCATCCCTCTCTGTCCTCCACACTGCCCCTGGATGCCATCAACTGTCTCTCCAGGGAAGGAGATTGAGTTCCCTTTCCTCAGCTTCTTTTCACTCGGTTTCTCTGTATTTTCTTGATTTACGTGCTGGCTGTTCTTCACAGAGTTGAGGACTGTTTTCCTCTACGTGTCAATCCATAAAACCGATTGTCAGCGGTACATTTCCGGAGCATTAAGGACCTTCACAATGCTCTCGTTTGGGGCCTTTTCAGTCTCCCCGCCCCCACGCTCCTCCCCCAGCTAATCCTGTATACCCCTCAAGCACTCCCTGCTCCTCCCTTGTGCCTGACAACCTCTAATCCTCCTATATCTCAGTGTCTTCCCCTATGCTGGATGTCTCCAGCCAATGCCGATGAACAAAATCTTAGCAAAGGTGGCGTTATTGGACTCCGCACATATGTTAAGAGTAGACTTGGGAATTCTTGTGTTTCTATTTCCTTTCAGGCAGCCTTTTTGTATCGGACAGGGCAGTGCAGGTGATTTCAAGATGTCATCTGCAGAATGAGTCCCTTGTGGCAAATAATCTCCAGGTGGGCCTTACTGTTGTGCCATGTCTCAGCCAGAAGGGAAATGCTGAGCTCTGCCCCAGGCGCAAACAAAGTCACAGAAAGAAGCCCGGAAAGAGAGTGGACAAAATGAGCACGCCAACCACCGGAAAAGTGCTGTCGAAACCTCATGAGACAAGGCTAGATAAGGACCCAACATCCTTGTGGACCAAACGCACTCTTGAAAATCAATGTGCAGGAGAGAAGAGAAGCAAGCTGCAAAGTTGCGAGGAGAGGCGATGCAGGTCTAGGCCAGTGCAGCCTAGATCTCCAAGTTAGACCTGAGAGCTCTAGCCGAGGAGACCGGGCCTCGACGTGGCAAGGGGAGGCGGCGCACACGGCCTGACCATTCAGATGAGGACACGCACCAGGCAAAGGAAACCCTTTGGAGACGGCAGTGACGGCCATCCCCGTGGGCCATGTCTGGACTGCTGAGAGCCTTCCCTGGGCAGCCCACGAGGGAGGGGATCCCCAGCAAGAACACCAAAGAGGGCTCTGTGCAGGAACCTCAAGGGGCCTCAGGTACATCTCTCCAGGAGCAGTGGCGGATTTCAGATGGCCTCTCACTTCCAGTGGGGTGCAATGATTCCTGTCACGGTAAACACCCACATGGGTGGCCCAAAGGCAACGTCGCAGAGGCACTTGAGAGACTAACGCCTCTCAGCGGCACACAGAGCCTGCTCCTCACTGGGATGCCTGAGGCTGTGGCTCCCAGAGGCGAGAGGAGCACTCGCCCCACCCTGTGGTCAGTGCTGGAAGTGCAGGCTGCACCTCACCCCCCTTCACAGTGGCCCTGCTGGCAGAATTGGGTGACTCTACTACAGGGCAGAAATTCAAACAGAAATGCAGCCACACCTGCCACGAGGCCCCCCAAAAGAGTTCTGGAGCGATGAACTGAAAACCNGGGCAGGCTGCACCTCACTCCCCTTCACAGTGGCCCTGCTGGCAGAATTGGGTGACTCTACTACAGGGCAGAAATTCAAACAGAAATGCAGCCACACCTGCCACGAGGCCCCCCAAAAGAGTTCTGGAGCGATGAACTGAAAACCGCAGGGGGTGACATGAATGTGGATGGACACTTGACACCAAATTTGCTTCGAATGTTTCTGAGACCCATTCTCTGTGCCAACCGCCTCACAAACCCAGAAGAAGGTCAAGCAGAGGCGAGGCATGAGCTTTGAGTCTTCACACGCAATACAGAAAGGCAAGGCACAAAAAGGCAATCCTGCGGACTGTGTAAAATCAAAGGTTTCCGCTCCGGGAAAGACCTTATGAAAAGAAAGCAAAGGACACGTCACACACTGGCAGACAAATACTTGCAAACACACAGCTGATAAAGGATTTGTCTCCAAAGAGAACACAAACAAGGCTACTAAAACGAGGGAAAGGTCTGAAGGGCCACCAGGCCAAGGAAGGTATGTGGAGAGTATACTGAATGATGCCCAGCACCGAGGGCCTGAGAAACCCGGTCTAGCTTTGTGTAAGGGACCTCGGCAATGCACCCAGGAAATGATGTCACTTCCCCCAACAGAACCCAACAGAATCCGGAACCTGGTATCCGGGCCTCCACAGAGAAGAGGAGCCCCCCAGCCAGATTGCTGGCTGCCAAGATGTGCTGCTGCGTGCCCCTGCCCAGAGGCCGAGGCCTCAGGAGAGCTCAAAGGGAGAGCGTGTGGGAACGCAGACGACGCTGGCTCAGGGGCCACCCGAGAGGCCTCCGGCCCTTTGTCCGAAGGAAAAGAAAGGCAACATGGTAGCCCCAGGCCGGGCCGGGCCCCCTCTCCCGTCCCACCCAAGTATCCCTGAGTCCTTTCCCTGCGAGTCTGGATGGGTTTTCTCAGGGTATGTCTGCCTCAAGTAAGCGCAGGCGGATGTGGGTCACAAGCCTGTGGGCCGGGTGTGTCCACACCCCAGGGGAGAGCAGGAAGGGCGGGATGGGGAGAGTCCAGGCAGCGCCGGCTGCCCAGGCTGACCTCACACCCTCAGCGGGGTCTCCACCCTCCCCAGGGGGGTGGGGGGTTTCAGAGCAGTCATTCATCTCTGCTCATTCTGGCAGCAGAATTTCGAGTGGGCAGAATCAGCAGCCATACTGGCCAGGCACAGCTTGCCAGCATCGCTAGCTGACGGTCACTGTCGTTGCAGAGCTTCCCACTTGATCTGGTCAATGAGGGGAACAGCCCGTCCACCTCCTCAAGGGAGGGGTCGGACCACCACCCTCTCCCTGCCCGTGAGGCCCAGTGCAGGCTCCACGTGAGCGTGCCCACGGAGGGCTCAGCCCACTGGGAATGATGAGAAAGCAGGCAATGCCTGCTGCCCAGACACCACCGAGGACACACCCCAGGGACCAGTCTGAGGCTTCCACGGGGCTCGGCACACCCGGCTCCGACCCAGAACGCCGAGAACCCCTGCCTCTGAGGCAGCAGGAGGACCCGCAGCACAGCACGGCAGAGCACAGAGGTGAGGAGGCTGGGGCTGTGCTCTCTGGGAAGCTTTCTGTCCTCGGATATNTGGGAAGCTCTGCCCAGACACCACCAAGACACACTCGGGGACCAGTCAGAGGCTGCCACGGGGCTCAGCACACCCGGCTCAAAGCTACAGCCCCGAGAACCCCTGCCTCTGACGCAGCAGGAGGACCAGCAGCCCAGCACGGCATAGCACAGGGGTGAGGAGGCTGGGGCTGTGCGTGTGAGTGTGTGGGAAGGGGGTGCTGAGTGAAACAGTGACGGGTTCCCCAGAGCTGGGGCAGGGCTTGGACGAGAAGCTGGCCTCACACCACCCATCTTTCACAGAAGGATGCATTTCCGAGAAGACATCCTATCGTGACTTCCTGGAGTGAGACTCGTCTTGAAAGTTCAGAACGGCAGAGCACAGAGGTGAGGAGGCTGGGGCTGTGCGTGTGAGTGTGTGGGAAGGGGGTGCTGAGTGAGACAACGACGGGTCCCCCAGAGCTGGGGCTGGGCCTGGACCAGAGGCTGGCCTCACACCACCCATCTTTCGCACTGCAGTCCCAGAAGGCATCCCATGGCAACGTCTTGGATTGGGACTTGTCTCAAAAGTTCAGGGAAGAATTCTGTTTCCGGAGAGGCATAGGGCAAGGCTGTCCTTTTCTTCTTTCCCAGCTCTAGCACCAGCCCCCGAGTTCAATCAGGCTCCACCTCCAAGACCTGTCCCTACAGAGATGGTTGCGACAGGTGCAAGACCCAGCGATCCACTGAGGGGAGATCGAGACCTGAGACTTCCCCTCCCAAAGACACCGGGCCCGCTGGCTATTGGCCAGCACACTGGGAAGATCAGATCTCTGTGCCTGCGGGACCCCCAGCCCCAGGCGCCAATGCTCCAATCCCCCAGGGAGAACCTCCACGTCCACCTACAGGTGCACTTACACCTGCCCCTGCTCGGGCTTGGGCAGGAGAACCCGAGTCAGGCGATAAGCTACCACCCCTGCAAGGAGAGCCTGCCCTGGCTCCTGCCCAAGACTCACACGCCCATGACGACCGACCCACCCCTGCAGGGACAATGGGCCCCTGCTCTGGACAGGGACCCAGAGCCCTTTCCAGTTCCATTTCTGGAAACACCGCGTCCAGGGGAGGGGGTACACCCCTGCAAGGAGAGCCTGCCCTGGCTCCTGCCCAAGACTCACACGCCCATGATGACTGACCCACCCCTGCAGGGACAATGGGCCCCTGCTCTGGACAGAGACCCAGAGCCCTTTCCAGTTCCATTTCTGGAAACACCGCGTCCAGGGGAGGGGGTACTCCTGCATCCTCCATCCCTCTCTGCACCCTCACCGCCCACGGATGCCAACAACTCTCTCTCCAGCCACTGGAGATTGAGTTCCATCTGCTGAGCTTCTTTCACTCGCTTTCTCTGTATTTTCTGGATTGACGTGCTTGCTGTTCTTCACAGAGCTGTGCATCGTTTTCCTCTAAGTGTCAATCCGATGGGCAGCGGCACATTTCCGGAGCACTAAGGACCTTCACAATGCTCTGCAGCCCTCACCACTCTCTAGTCTGGGGCCCTGTCCGTCTCCCTGCCCCCACACTTTGCCCCCAGCAAATCCTGCTGTATTCACATCAAGCCCTCCCTGGTCCTCCCTTGAGACTGACAACCTTTCATCCTCCTATATCTGAGTGTCTTCCCCTGTGCTGGCTGTCTCCAGCCAATGCCGATGAGCAAACTCTTAGAAAAGGTGGCCTTATTAGACTCCACACGTATGTTAAGAGTAGACTTGGGAATTCTTGTTTTTCTATTTCCTTTCAGGCAGCCTTTGTGTATCGGAAAGGGCAGTGCAGCTGATTTCAAGATGCCATCTGCAAAATGAGACCCTTGTGGCAAATTATCTCCAGGCAGGCCTTACTGCTGTGCGACGTCTCGGCCAGAAGGGAAGTGCTGAGCTCTTCCTCTGCCACAAACAAAGTCACAGAAAGAAGCCCGGAAAGAGAGTGGACAAAATGAGCACGCCAACCCCCGGAAAAGCGCTGTCGCACCCTCATGAGACAAGGCTGGACAAGGACCCAACATCCTTGTGGACCAAACACGCTCTTGAAAATCGATGTACAGGAGAGAAGAGAAGCAAGATGCGAAGTTGCGAGGAGAGGCCATGCACGTGGCCAGTGCAGCCTAGACCTCCAAGTTAGACCTGAGAGCTCTAGCCTAGGAGACCTGGCCTAGACGTGGCACGGGGAGGCGGCGCACACGGCCTGACCACTCAGATGAGGGCATGCACCAACCAACGGAAACCTTTTGGAGACAGCAGTGACGGTCATCCCCGTGGGCCCTCTGGACCACTGACACCCTTCTCTGGGCAGCCCACGAGGGAGCGGATCCACAACTTGTCCACCAAGGAGGGCTCTGTGCGGGACCCTCAAGGGGCCTCAGGTACATCTCTTTAGGAGCAGTGGCGGATTTCAGATGGGCTCTCACTTCCAGTGCGGTGCAATGGTTCCTGTCACGGTAAACGCCCAGCTGGGTGGCCCAAAGGCAACGTCGCAGAGGCGCCTGAGAGACTAAAGCCTCTCAGCGGCACACATAGCCCGCTCCTCACTGGGATGCTTGAGGCTGTGGCTCCCAGAGGGAAGAGCAGCACGCGCCCCACCCTGTGGTCAGTGCTGGAAGTGCAGGCTGCACCTCCCCTTCACAGTGTCCCTGCTGGCAGAGCTGAGTGACTTTACTACAGGGCAGAAATTCAAACTGAAATGCAACCAAACCTCCCACAAGGCCCCCCAGAAGAGTTCTGGAGCGATGAACTGAAAATCGCAGGGGGGGACATGAATGTGGATGGCCACTTGACACTTTACAGCAAATTTGCTTCGAATGTTTCTGAGACCTATTCTCCGTGCCAACCGCCTCACAAACCCAGAAGAAGGTCAAGCAGAGGCGAGGCAGGAGCTTGGAGACTTCACACGCAATACAGAAAGGCAAGGCACAAAAAGGCAATCCTGCGGACTGTGTAAAATCAAAGGTTTCCCTCCGGTAAAGACCTTATGAAAAGAAAGCAAAGGACACGTCACACACTGGCAGACAAATACTTGCAAACACACAGCTGATAAAGGAGTTGTCTCCAAAGAGAACACAAACAAGACTAGTAAAACGAGGGAAAGGTCTGAAGGGTCACCAGGCCAAGGAAGGTACGCGGAGAGTTTACCGAATGACGCCCAGCACCGAGGGCCTGAGAAACCCGGTCTAGCTTTGTGTAAGGGACCTCGGCAACGTACCCAGGAAATGATGTCACTTCCCACAACAGAACCCAACAGAATCTGCAACCTGGTATCCGGGCCTCCACAGAGGAGAGGAGCCCCCCAGCCAGACTGCTGGCTGCCAAGATGTGGTGCTGTGTGCCCCTGCCCAGAAACCCGGTCTAGCTTTGTGTAAGGGACCTCGGCAACGTACCCAGGAAATGATGTCACTTCCCACAACAGAACCCAACAGAATCTGCAACCTGGTATCCGGGCCTCCACAGAGGAGAGGAGCCCCCCAGCCAGACTGCTGGCTGCCAAGATGTGGTGCTGTGTGCCCCTGCCCAGAGGCCGAGGCCTCAGGAGAGCTCAAAGGGAGAGCATGTGTGAACACGGACAACGCTGGTTCAGGGGCCATCCGAGAGGCCTCCGGCCCTTTGTCCGAAGGAAAAAAAAAGGGAACAGAGTAGCCCCAGGCTGAGCCGGGCCCCCTCTCCCGTCCCACTCAAGTAACCCTGAGTCCTTTCCCTGCGAGTCTGGATGGGTTTTCTAGGGGTATGTCTGCCTCAAGTAAGCGCAGGTGGATGTGGGTCACAAGCCTGTGGGCCGGGTGTGTCCACACCCCAGGGGAGACCAGGCAGGGCGGGATGGGGAGAGTCCAGGCAATGCCGGCTGCCAAGCCTGACTTCACACCCTCAGCGTGGTCTCCACCCTCCCCAGGGGGGTGGGGGGTGTCAGAGCAGTCATGCATCTCTGCTCATTCCGGCAGCAGAACTTCGAGTGGGCAGAATCAGCAGCCATACTGGCCAGGCACAGCTCGCCAGCATCGCTAGCTGACGGTCACTGTCGTTGCAGAGCTTCCCACTGGATCTGGTTAATGAGGGGGACACCCCTTCCACCTCCTCGAGGGAGGTGTCGGACCACCCGCCCAATACCCGTGAGGCCCAGTGCAGGCTCCTGGTGAGCATGCACACGGAGGGGTCAGCTCACTGGAAATGTTGAGAAAGCAGCCAAGGCCTGCTGCCCAGACACCACCAGGACACACTCGGGGACCAGTCTGAGGCTTCCACGGGGCTCAGCACACCCGGCTCCGACCCACAGCCCCGAGAACCCCTGCCTCTGATGAAACAGGAGGACCCGCAGCCCAGCACGGCAGAGCACAGAGGTGAGGAGGCTGGGGCTGTGCGTGTGAGTGTGTGGGAAGGGGGTGCTGAGTGATCCAGCGACGGGTCCCCCAGAGCTGGGGCTGGGCTTGGACCAGAGGCTGGCCTCACACCACCCATCTTTCGCAGAAGGATGCATTTCCGAGAAGGCATCCTATCGTGACTTCCTGGAGTGAGACTCGTCTCGAAAGTTCAGGGAAGAATTCTGTCTCCGGAGAGGCACAGGGCAAGGCTGGCCATGGGTAATCTTTTCTTCTCTCACAGCTCTAGCACCAGCCCCCGAGTTCAACCAGGCTCCACCTCCAAGACCTCTTCCTACAGAGATGGATGCTACAGGTGCAGGACCCAGCAATCCACTAAGTGGAGATCGAGACCTTAGACTTCCCCTCCCAAAGACACAGGCCCGCTGGGTATTGGCCAGCACACTGGGAAGATCAGATCTCTGTGCCTGCAGGACCCCCAGCCCCAGGCGCCAATGCTCCAATCCCCCAGGGAGAACCTCCACATCCACCTACAGGTGCACTTACACCTGCCCCTGCTCGGGCTTGGGCAGGAGAACCCGAGTCAGGCGATAAGCTACCACCCCCTGCCAAGGAGAGCCTGCCCTGGCTCCTGCCCAAGACTCACACGCCCATGATGACTGACCCACCCCTGCAGGGACAATCGGACCCTGCTCTGGACAGAGACCCAGAGCCCTTTCCAGGTCCATTTCTGGAAACACCGCGTCCAGGGGAGGGGTTACTTCTGCATCCTCCATCCCTCTCTGACCCTAAACCGCCCATGGACGCCGTCAACTCTCTCTCCAGCCAGTGGAGATTGAGTTCTCTTTCCTGAGCTTCTTTTCACTCGCTTTCTCTGTATTTTCTTGATTTACCTGCTGGCTGTTCTTCACAGAGTTGAGGATTCTTTTCCTCTAAGTGTCAATCCATAAAACCGATTGTCAGCGGTACATTTCCGGAGCATTAAGGACCTTCACAATGCTCTCCTCTGGGGCCCTTTCAGTCTCCCCGCCCCCACCCTCCGCCCCCAGCAAATCCTGTATTCACCTCAAGCACTCCTTGTTCCTCACTTGTGCCTGACAACCTTTAATCCTCCTATATCTGAGTGTCTTCCCTAGGCTGGATGTCTCCAGCCAATGCCAGTGAACAATATCTTAGAAAAGGTGGCGTTGTTAGACTCCGCATATATGTTAAGAGTAGACTTGGGAATTCTTGTTTTTCTATTTCCTTTCAGGCAGCCTTTTTGTATCGCAAAGGGCAGTGCAGGTGATTTCAAGATGCCATCTGCAGAATGCGTCCCTTGTGGCAAATAATCTCCAGGTGGGCCTTACTGTCGCGCGACATCTCAGCCAGAAGGGAAGTGCTGAGCTCTTCCTCTGGCACAAGCAAAGTCACAGAAAGAAGCCCGGAAAGACAGTGGACAAAATGAGCACGCCAACCACCGGAAAAGCGCTGTCAAAACCTCATGAGACAAGGCTAGACAAGGACCCAACATGCTTGTGGACCAAACACACTCTTGAAAATCAATGTACAGGAGACAAGACAAGCAAGCTGCGAAGTTGCGAGGAGAGGCGATGCACGTGGCCAGTGCAGCCTAGACCTCCAAGTTAGACCTGAGAGCTCTAGCCTAGGAGACCTGGCCTAGACGTGGCAAGGGGAGGCAGCGCACACGGCCTGACCATTCAGATGAGGACACGCACCAACCAACGGAAACCCTTTGGAGACGGCAGTGACGGTCATCCCCGTGGGCCGTGTCTAGACTGCTGACACCCTTCCCTGGGCAGCCCACGAGGGAGCGGATCCACAGCTTGTCCACCAAAGAGGGCTCTGTGCAGGACCCTCAAGGGGCCTCAGGTACATCTCTTTAGGAGCAGTGGCGGATTTCAGATGGCCTCTCACTTCCAGAGCGGTGCGATGATTCCTGTCACGGTAAACACCCACATGGGTGGCCCAAAGGCAACGTCGCAGAGGCACCTGAGAGACTAACGCCTCTCAGCGGCACACAGAGCCCGCTCCTCACTGGGATGCCTGAGGCTGTGGCTCCCAGAGGCGAGAGCAGCACTCGCCCCACCCTGTGGTCAGTGCTGGAAGTGCAGGCTGCACCTCACTCCCCTTCACAGTGGCCCTGCTGGCAGAACTGAGTGACTCTACTACAGGGCAGAAATTCAAACGCAACCAAACCTCCCACAAGGCCCACCAAAACAGTTCAGCAGCGATGAACTGAAAACCGCAGGGGGGGACATGAATGTGGATGGACACTTGACACTTTACACCAAATTTCCTTCGAATGTTTCTGAGACCTATTCTCCGTGCCAACCGCCTCACAAATCCAGAAGAAGTTCAAGCAGAGGCGAGGCATGAGCTTTGAGACTTCACACACAATACAGAAAGGCAAGGCACAAAAAGGCAGTCCTGCGGACTGTGTAAAATCAAAGGTTTCCGCTCCGGGAAAGACCTTATGAAAAGAAAGCAAAGGACACGTCACACACTGGCAGACAAATACTTGCAAACACACAGCTGATAAAGGATTTGTCTCCAAAGAGAACACAAACAAGACTAGTAAAACGAGGGAAAGGTCTGAAGGGCCACCAGGCCAAGGAAGCCACGCGGAGAGGTTACCGAATGACGCCCAGCACCGAGGGCCTGAGAAACCCCGTATAGCTTTGTGTAAGGGACCTCGGCAACGCACCCAGGAAATGATGTCACTTCCCGCAACAGAACACTACAGAATCCGGAACCTGGTATCCGGGCCTCCACAGAGGAGAGGAGCCCACAGCCAGATTGCTGGCTGCCAAGATGTGCTGCTGTGTGCCCCTGCCCAGAGGCCGAGGCCTCAGGAGAGCTCAAAGGGAGAGTGTGTGGGAACGCGGACGACGCTGACTCAGGGGCCACCCGAGAGGCCTCCGGCCCTTTGTCCGAAGGAAAAAAAGGGAACACGGTAGCCCCAGGCCGGGCCGTGCCCCCTCTCCCGTCCCATCCAAGTAACCCTGAGTCCTTTCCCTGCGAGTCTGGATGGGTTTTCTCAGGGTATGTCTGCCTCAAGTAAGCGCCGGCGGATGTGGGTCAGAAGCCTGTGGGCCGGGTGTGTCCACACCCCAGGGGAGAGCAGGCAGGGCGGGATGGGGAGAGTCCAGGCAGCGCCAGCTGCAAAGGCTGACCTCACACCCTCAGCGGGGTCTCCACCCTCCCCAGGGGGGTGGGGGGTGTCAGAGCAGTCATGCTTCTCTGCTCATTCCGGCAGCAGAATTTCGAGTGGGCAGAATCATCAGCCATTCTGGCCAGGCACAGCTCGCCAGCATCGCTAGCTGACGGTCACTGTCGTTGCAGAGCTTCCCACTTGATCTGGTCAATGAGGGGGCACCCCGTCCACCTCCTCGAGGGAGGGGTCGGACCACCCGCCCCCTACCCGTGAGGCCCAGTGCAGGCTCCAGGTGAGCGTGCCCACGGAGGGGTCAGCTCACTGGGAATGTTGAGAAAGCAGCCAAGGCCTGCTGCCCAGACACCACCAGGACACACTCGGGGACCAGTCTGAGGCTGCCACGGGGCTCAGCACACCCGGCTCCGACCCACAGCCCCGAGAACCCCTGCCTCTGACGCAGCAGGAGGACCCGCAGCCCAGCACGGCAGAGCACAGAGGTGAGGAGGCTGGGGCTGTGCGTGTGAGTGTGTGGGAAGGGGGTGCTGAGTGACACAGCGACGGGTCCCCCAGAGCTGGGGCTGGGCCTGGACCAGAGGCTGGCCTCACACCACCCATCTTTCGCAGAAGGATGCATTTCCGAGAAGGCATCCTATCGTGACTTCCTGGAGTGAGACTCGTCTCGAAAGTTCAGGGAAGAATTCTGTCTCCGGAGAGGCACAGGGCAAGGCTGGCCATGGGTAATCTTTTCTTCTCTCACAGCTCTAGCACCAGCCCCCGAGTTCAACCAGGCTCCACCTCCAAGACCTCTTCCTACAGAGATGGTTGCTACAGGTGCAGGACCCAGCAATCCACTAAGTGGAGATCGAGACCTTAGACTTCCCCTCCCAAAGACACAGGCCCGCTGGGTATTGGCCAGCACACTGGGAAGATCAGATCTCTGTGCCTGCAGGACCCCCAGCCCCAGGCGCCAATGCTCCAATCCCCCAGGGAGAACCTCCACATCCACCTACAGGTGCACTTACACCTGCCCCTGCTCGGGCTTGGGCAGGAGAACCCGAGTCAGGCGATAAGCTACCACCCCTGCAAGGAGAGCCTGCCCTGGCTCCTGCCCAAGACTCACACGCCCATGATGACTGACCCACCCCTGCAGGGACAATGGGCCCCTGCTCTGGACAGAGACCCAGAGCCCTTTCCAGTTCCATTTCTGGAAACACCGCGCCCAGGGGAGGGGGTACTCCTGCATCCTCCATCCTTCTCTGCACCCTCACCGCCCACGGATGCCAACAACTCTCTCTCCAGCCACTGGAGATTGAGTTCCATCTGCTGAGCTTCTTTCACTCGCTTTCTCTGTATTTTCTGGATTGACGTGCTTGCTGTTCTTCACAGAGCTGTGCATCGTTTTCCTCTAAGTGTCAATCCGATGGGCAGCGGTACATTTTCGGAGCACTAAGGACCTTCACAATGCTCTGCAGCCCTCACCACTCTCTAGTCTGGGGCCCTGTCCGTCTCCCTGCCCCCACACTTTGCCCCCAGCAAATCCTGCTGTATTCACATCAAGCCCTCCCTGGTCCTCCCTTGAGACTGACAACCTTTCATCCTCCTATATCTGAGTGTCTTCCCCTGTGCTGGCTGTCTCCAGCCAATGCCGATGAGCAAAATCTTAGAAAAGGTGGCCTTATTAGACTCCGCACGTATGTTAAGAGTAGACTTGGGAATTCTTGTTTTTCTATTTCCTTTCAGGCAGCCTTTGTGTATCGGAAAGGGCAGTGCAGCTGATTTCAAGATGCCATCTGCAAAATGAGACCCTTGTGGCAAATAATCTCCAGGCAGGCCTTACTGCTGTGCGACGTCTCGGCCAGAAGGGAAGTGCTGAGCTCTTCCTCTGGCACAAACAAAGTCACAGCAGGAAGCCTGGAAAGACAGTGGACAAAAGGAGCACGCCAACCCCCGGAAAAGCGCTGTCGCAACCTCACGAGACAAGGCTAGACAAGGACCCAACATCCTTGTGGACCAAACACGCTCTTGAAAATCGATGTGCAGGAGAGAAGAGAAGCAAGCTGCGAAGTTGCAAGGAGAGGCGATGCACGTGGCCAGTGCAGCCTAGACCTCCAAGTTAGACCTGAGAGCTCTAGCCTAGGAGACCTGGCCTAGACGTGGCACGGGGAGGCGGCGCACACCGCCTGACCACTCAGATGAGGGCATGCACCAATCAACGCAAACCCTTTGGAGACGGCAGTGACGGTCATCCCCGTGCCCCACCCATAGGCCAGCAAGCTGCAGTGCTGGATACCTCACTGCAAACCTTTAGCCAAAAAGGAACACAACCCTGCCCCTTAGCAGAAGGCTGCCCAAAGCCATACCAAGCCCACAGACGCACCAAAACACACCACTGGACATGGCACCGCCCTCCAGAGAGACAATGTCCAGCTCCATCCACCAGAGAACAGGCACAAATCCCTCCAACCAGGAAACTTTAACAAAGCATGGGTCCAAACCCACTCATGGGGACAGACTCCACAATTAAGAGGACCTACAACCTTCCAGCCTATAGATAGAAGACCCCAAAAACAGTAAATTAAGCAAAATGAAAAGACAGAGAAACATGGAGCAAATGAAAGAATACAGTATAAAACCACCAGCCAAAAATATGAAAGGAAATAAGCAATTTACCTGAAAAAGAATGTAGAGTAATGATAGTAAAGATGATCCAAAATCTTGGAAATAAAATGGAAGCATAGATAAATAGACTAAAGGCATAAGAGATCCAGAAGATACAATAAATGTTTAAGAAGTATTTAGTAGAATTAAAGAATAGACAATCAGCAATGAATAACACAATAAATGAGATTAAACATACACTAGAATGAAGTAATAGCAGAATAAATTATTTAGAAGAACAGATAAGTGAGCTGGAAGATAGAAGAGTGGAAATAACTAAACCAGAGCAGAAGAAAGAAAATAAAATAAATGAGGATGGTCTCAGAGGCATCTGGGACAACCTTATTTACATCCACATTGAAATTAGAGTAGGCCCAGAAGAAGAGGAGAAAAGGGATGTGGAAATATTTGAGGAGATTATACTCAGAAATTTCCTTAACATGGGAAAGGAAATAGCCACCCAACTTAGGAATCCCACAGAGTCCCATACCATGAATAAACCCAAGGAAACATACACCAAGACACATATGAATCAAACTAACAAAAATTAAACACAAAGAACAAATTTTAAAAGCAATAAGGGAAAAGAAACAAATAACATACAAAGAGATCCACATAAGAATAATAGCTGATTTTTCAATAGAAACTCTGTAGGCCAGAATGAAGTGGTAGGATACATTTAAAGTAATGAAAGGAAAAAAAAAAAAAAAAAAAAACTAGAAGCCAGATTACTCTATCCAGCAAGGATACCATTCAGATTTGAAGGAAAATTTGAACGATTTACAAATAATCCAAAATTAAGAGAACTTAGCACTGCTAAACCAGCTTTACAAAAAATGTTAAAGACATTTCTAAGATAGGATATACTATTACATAATAAAGAAAAAAAGGCCACAAAATCAAACTCAAACCAATAAAGAAAATGTTAATAGGATCATATAAATCAATAATTAATTTAAATGTAAATGGATTAATGCTCCAACCAAAGGCTACAGATGGGCTGAATGGATACAGAAACAAGACCCCTATATTTGCTCTCCACAAGAGACCCACCTCAGACCTAGGGACACATACTTACTGAAAGTAGGGGCTGCAAAACATGCTCCATGCAAATGGAAATCAAAATAAAGTGAGAGTAGCACTACATATGGAAAAGGCAATGGCATCCCACTCCAGCACTCTAGCCTGGAAAATCCCATGGACAGAGCCTGGTGGGCCACAGTCCATGGGGTCGCTAAGAGTCAGACACGACTGAGAGACTTCAATTTCTCTTTTCACTTTCGTGCATTGGAGAAGAAAATGGCAACCCACTTCAGTGTTTTTGCCTGCAGAATCCCAGGGATGGGGGAGCCTGGTGGGCTGCTGTTTATGGGGTCGCACAGAGTTGGACACGACTGAAGAAACTTAGCAGCAGCAGCAACAGCACTACATATATTATATATAAGAGGCTCTAAAATAAAGACAACACGGGACACTACACAATGATCAATCCAGGAAGATTTAGCAATTATAAATATGTATGCATCAAGCAAAGNGAATCCCAGGGATGGGGGAGCCTGGTGGGCTGCTGTTTATGGGGTCGCACAGAGTTGGACACGACTGAAGAAACTTAGCAGCAGCAGCAACAGCACTACATATATTATATATAAGAGGCTCTAAAATAAAGACAACACGGGACACTACACAATGATCAATCCAGGAAGATTTAGCAATTATAAATATGTATGCATCAAGCAAAGGAGCACTTCAATACATAAGGAAAATGTTAGCAACTATTAAAGGGGAAATCGACAGTAACACAATAATAATGTGGGGCTTAACTCAGCACTCACACCAATGGACAGATCATCCCGAAAGAAAATTAATAAGGTAACACAAGTTTTAAATGATATATTGGATCAGTTTGATCTAATTGATATCTATAGGGCATTTCATCCCAAAACAGTAGATTGCACTTTCTTCTCAAAGTGCACACGAAACATTCTCCAGGATAGGCCACATCTTGGGTCATATATCAAGCCTTTGTAAATCACAAAGAATTGAAATCATTTCAGGCATCATTTATAACTACAATGCTATAAGATTAGATATCAACTGCACTCAGTTGGTAAAGAAGCCACCTGCAACGTGGGAGACCTGGGTTCAATTCCTGGGTTGGGAAGACCCCCTGGAGCAGGGAAAGGCTACCCACTCCAGTACAGAGATCTCCTTGCAGTCTGATCTCCTTGCAGTCTGGAGAATTCCATGGACTGTATAGTTCATGGGGTCACAAAGAGTCAGACTGAGAGACTTTCACTTTCATGGGGGAAAAAATAAAACGATAAAAAAACACAAACAAATGAAAACTAAACAACATGCTTCTGGACAACCAAGAGGTCACTGAAGAAATCAAAGAGGAAATAAAAAATACCTAGAAGCAAAAGACAATGAAACATGACAACTCAAAACCTAGGGGACATAGTAAAAGCAATGATAAGAGGGAAGTTTATAGCAATACAAGTCTATCTCAAGAAGCAAGAGAACAATCAGATAAATGGTCTAACCTTACACCTATGGCAACTGGAAAAAGAAATAGAACAACAACAATAAAAAAAAAAAAAAACACCCAAAGTTAGTAGAAGGAAAGAAATCCTAAAGATCAGAGCAGAAATATATGAAAAAGAATGAAGGAAGCAATAGGAAAGATCAATAAATTTAAAAGTTTGCTAATAGAGAAGATTAAGAAAGAATGAGAAAATGCAAGAAAGTTTTAACAAGGACTTAGAAGAAATAAAAAAGAGTCAACACATAATGAATAANAACGTCTCAGCCAGAAGGGAAGTGCTGAGCTCTTTCTCAGGCACAAACAAAGTCACAGAAAGAAGCTAGGAAAAAGAGTGGACAAAATGAGCACGCCAACCCCTGGAAAAGCGCTGTCGAAACCTCATGAGACAAGGCTAGACAAGGACCCAGCATCCTTGTGGACCAAACACACTCTTGAAAATCGATGTACAGTAGAGAAGAGAAGCAAGCTGTGAAATTGCGAGGAGAGGCGATGCACATGGCCAGTGCAGCCTACACGTCGAAGTTAGACCTGGGAGCTCTAGCCTAGGAGACCTGGCCTAGACGTGGCAAGGGGAGGTGGCGCACACGGCCTGACCACTCAGATGAGGGCACGCACCAACCAACGGAAACCCTTTGGAGACGGCAGTGACGGTCATCCCCGTGGGCCGTCTCTGGACCACGAAGTTAGACCTGGGAGCTCTAGCCTAGGAGACCTGGCCTAGACGTGGCAAGGGGAGGTGGCGCACACGGCCTGACCATTCAGATGAGGACACGCACCAACCAACGGAAACCCTTTGGAGACGGCAGTGACGGTCATCCCCGTGGGCCGTCTCTGGACCGCTGACACCCTTCCCTGGGCAGCCCACGAGGGAGCGGATCCACAGCTTGTCCACCAAAGAGGGCTCTGTGCAGGACCCTCAAGGGGCCTCAGGTACATCTCTTTAGGAGCAGTGGCGGATTTCAGATGGCCTCTCACTTCCAGTGCGGTGCAATGGTTCCTATCATGGTAAACGCCCACCTGGGTGGCCCAAAGGCAACGTCGCAGAGGCGACTGAGAGACTAACGCCTCTCAACAGCACACAGAGCCCGCTCCTCACTGGGATGCCTGAGGCTGTGGCTCCCAGAGGGGAGAGCAGCACTCGCCCCACCCTGTGGTCAGTGCTGGAAGTGCAGGCTGCACCTCACTCCCCTTCACAGTGGCCCTGCTGGCAGAGCTGAGTGACTCTACTATAGGGCAGAAATTCAAAGTGAAATGCAACCAAACCTCCCACAAGGCCCACCAAAAGAGTTCTGGAGCGATGAACTGAAAACCGCAGTGGGGGACATGAATGTGGATGGACACTTGACACTTTACACCAAATTTCCTTCGAATGTTTCTGAGACCCATTCTCTGTGCCAACCGCCTCACAAATCCAGAAAAAGGTCAAGCAGAGGAGAGGCATGAGCTTTGAGTCTTCACACGCAATACAGAAAGGCAAGGCACAAAAAGGCAGTCCTGCGGACTGTGTAAAATCAAAGGTTTCTGCTCCGGGAAAGACCTTATGAAAAGAAAGCAAAGGACACGTCACACACTGGCAGACAAATACTTGCAAACACACAGCTGATAAAGGATTTGTCTCCAAAGAGAAAACAAACAAGACTAGTAAAACGAGGGAAAGGTCTGAAGGGCCACCAGGCCAAGGAAGCCACGCGGAGAGTTTACCGAATGACGCTCAGCACCGAGGGCCTGAGAAACCCGGTCTAGCTTTGTGTAAGGGACCTCGGCAACGCACCCAGGAAATGATGTCACTTCCCGCAACAGAACCCAACAGAATCCGGAACCAGGTATCCGAGCCTCCACAGAGGAGAGGAGCCCCCAAGGCAGCTTGCTGGCTGCCAAGATGTGCTGCTGTGTGCCCCTGCCCAGAGGCCGAGGCCTCAGGAGAGCTCAAAGGGAGAGCGTCTGTGAACGCGGACGACGCTGGCTCAGGGGCCACCCGAGAGGCCTTCGGCCCTTTGTCCGAAGGAAAAGAAAGGGAACACGGTAGCCCCAGGCCGGGCCGGGCCCCCTCTCCTGTTCCACCCAAGTAAAGCTGAGTCCTTTCCCTGCGAGTCTGGATGGGTTTTCTCGGGGTATGTCTGCCTCAGGTAAGCGCAGGTGGATGTGGGTCACAAGCCTGTGGGCCGGGTGTGTCCACAAACCAGGGGAGACCAGGCAGGGCGGGATGGGGAGAGTCCAGGCAGCGCCAGCTGCCCAGGCTGACTTCCCACCCTCAGCGGGGTCTCCACCCTCCCCAGGAGGGTGGGGGTTGTCAGAGCAGTCATGCATCTCTGCTCATTCCGGCAGCAGAATTTCGAGTGGGCAGAATCAGCAGCCATACTGGCCAGGCACAGCTCGCCAGCATCGCTAGCTGACGGTCACTGTCGTTGCAGAGCTTCCCACTTGATCTGGTCAATGAGGGGGACACCCCGTCCACCTCCTCGAGGGAGGGGTCGGACCACCCGCCCCCTACCCGTGAGGCCCAGTGCAGGCTCCAGGTGAGCGTGCCCACGGAGGGGTCAGCTCACTGGGAATGTTGAGAAAGCAGCCAAGGCCTGCTGCCCAGACACCACCAAGACACACTCGGGGACCAGTCAGAGGCTGCCACGGGGCTCAGCACACCCGGCTCAAAGCTACAGCCCCGAGAACCCCTGCCTCTGACGCAGCAGGAGGACCAGCAGCCCAGCACGGCATAGCACAGGGGTGAGGAGGCTGGGGCTGTGCGTGTGAGTGNGTGAGGCCCAGTGCAGGCTCCAGGTGAGCGTGCCCACGGAGGGGTCAGCTCACTGGGAATGTTGAGAAAGCAGCCAAGGCCTGCTGCCCAGACACCACCAGGACACACTCGGGGACCAGTCTGAGGCTGCCACGGGGCTCAGCACACCCGGCTCCGACCCACAGCCCCGAGAACCCCTGCCTCTGACGCAGCAGGAGGACCCGCAGCCCAGCACGGCAGAGCACAGAGGTGAGGAGGCTGGGGCTGTGCGTGTGAGTGTGTGGGAAGGGGGTGCTGAGTGACACAGCGACGGGTCCCCCAGAGCTGGGGCTGGGCCTGGACCAGAGGCTGGCCTCACACCACCCATCTTTCATAGAAGGATGCATTTCCGAGAAGGCATCCTATCGTGACTTCCTGGAGTGAGACTCGTCTCGAAAGTTCAGGGAAGAATTCTGTCTCCGGAGAGGCACAGGGCAAGGCTGGCCATGGGTAATCTTTTCTTCTCTCACAGCTCTAGCACCAGCCCCCGAGTTCAACCAGGCTCCACCTCCAAGACCTCTTCCTACAGAGATGGATGCTACAGGTGCAGGACCCAGCAATCCACTAAGTGGAGATCGAGACCTTAGACTTCCCCTCCCAAAGACACAGGCCCGCTGGGTATTGGCCAGCACACTGGGAAGATCAGATCTCTGTGCCTGCAGGACCCCCAGCCCCAGGCGCCAATGCTCCAATCCCCCAGGGAGAACCTCCACATCCACCTACAGGTGCACTTACACCTGCCCCTGCTCGGGCTTGGGCAGGAGAACCCGAGTCAGGCGATAAGCTACCACCCCTGCAAGGAGAGCCTGCCCTGGCTCCTGCCCAAGACTCACACGCCCATGATGACTGACCCACCCCTGCAGGGACAATGGGCCCCTGCTCTGGACAGAGACCCAGAGCCCTTTCCAGTTCCATTTCTGGAAACACCGCGCCCAGGGGAGGGGGTACTCCTGCATCCTCCATCCCTCTCTGCACCCTCAGCGCCCACGGATGCCAACAACTCTCTCTCCAGCCACTGGAGATTGAGTTCCATCTGCTGAGCTTCTTTCACTCGCTTTCTCTGTATTTTCTGGATTGACGTGCTTGCTGTTCTTCACAGAGCTGTGCATCGTTTTCCTCTAAGTGTCAATCCGATGGGCAGCGGTACATTTCCGGAGCACTAAGGACCTTCACAATGCTCTGCAGCCCTCACCACTCTCTAGTCTGGGGCCCTGTCCGTCTCCCTGCCCCCACCCTCCGCCCCCAGCAAATCCTGCTGTATTCACATCAAGCCCTCCCTGTTCCTCCCTTGAGACTGACAATCTTTAATCCTCCTATATCTGAGTGTCTTCCGCTATGCTGGATGTCTCCAGCCACTGCCGATGAGCAAAATCTTAGAAAAGGTGGCGTTCTTAGACTCCGCACATATGTTAAGAGTAGACTTGGGAATTCTTGTTTTTCTATTTCCTTTCAGGCAGCCTTTGTGTATCGGAAAGGGCAGTGCAGCTGATTTCAAGATGCCATCTGCAAGATGAGTCCCTTGTGGCAAATAATCTCCAGGCAGGCCTTACTGCTGTGCGACGTCTCGGCCAGAAGGGAAGTGCTGAGCTCTTCCTCTGCCACAAACAAAGTCACAGAAAGAAGCCCGGAAAGAGAGTGGACAAAATGAGCACGCCAACCCCCAGAAAAGCGCTGTCAAAACCTCATGAGACAAGGCTAGACAAGGACCCAACAGCCGTGTGGACCAAACACACTCTTGAAAATTGATGTACAGGAGAGAAGAGAAGCAAGCTGTAAAGTTGAGAGGAGAGGCGATGGACGTGGCCAGTGCAGCCTAGACCTCCAATTTAGATCTGAGAGCTCTAGCCTAGGAGACCTGGCCTAGACGTGGCACGGGGAGGCGGCGCACACGGCCTGACCACTCAGATGAGGGCATGCACCAAAAATGAGCACGCCAACCCCCGGAAAAGCGCTGTCAAAACCTCATGAGACAAGGCTAGACAAGGACCCAGCATTCTTGTGGACCAAACACACTCTTGAAAATCGATGTACAGTAGAGAAGAGAAGCAAGATGCGAAGCTGTGAGGAGAGGCGATGCACGTGGCCAGTGCACCCTAGACCTCCAAGTTAGACCTGAGAGCTCTAGCCTAGGAGAACTGGCCTAGACGTGGCACGGGGAGGCGGCGCACACGGCCTGACCACTCAGATGAGGGCATGCACCAACCAACGGAAACCTTTTGGAGACAGCAGTGACGGTCTTCCCCGTGGGCCGTGTCTGGACCGCTGACACCCTTCCCTGGGCAGCCCACGAGGGAGTGGATCCACAGCTTGTCCAACAAGGAGGGCTCTGGGCAGGACCTTCAAGGGGCCTCAGGTACATCTCTTTAGGAGCAGTGGCGGATTTCAGATGGGCTCTCACTTCCAGTGCGGTGCAATGGTTCCTGTCACGGTAAACGCCCAGCTGGGTGGCCCAAAGGCAACGTCGCAGAGGCGCCTGAGAGACTAACGCCTCTCAGCGGCACACAGAGCCCCCTCCTCACTGGGATGCCAGAGGCTGTGGCTCCCAGAGGCGAGAGCAGCACTCGCTCCACCCTGTGGTCAGTGCTGGAAGTGCAGGCTGCACCTCACTCCCCTTTACAGCATTCCTGCTGGCAGAGCTGAGTGACTCTACTACAGGGCAGAAATTCAAACTGAAATGCAACCAAACCTCCCACGAGGCCCCCCAAAAGAGTTCTGGAGCGATGAACTGAAAACCGCAGGGGGGGACATGAATGTGGATGGACACTTGACACTTTACACCAAATTTGCTTCGAATGTGTCTAAGACCTATTCTCCGTGCCAACCGCCTCACAAATCCAGAATAAGGTCAAGCAGAGGCGAGGCAGGAGCTTGGAGACTTCACACGCAATACAGAAAGGCAAGGCACAAAATGGCAGTCCTGCGGACTGTGTAAAATCAAAGGTTTCCCTCCGGGAAAGACCTTATGAAAAGAAAGCAAAGGACACGTCACACACCTGTCTCTTATACACATCTAGATGTGTATAAGAGACAGCTTGTGTAGTGGGCCCATGTGCTGCTTGTGAGCTTAACTCCTCCAGGAATCACCCCAGAGTCATTTCAGCTCATCTTACATGTCTTGGATTCTGCCTCTGGCAATCTGGCAACACCATGGCTGCCCAGTCGCTGAATGGCCAGTCCTTATGTGTGACCCCCAGATGAGCACGTATTTTAATTAATGAGTGGGTTTCCTATGGGACCACTGAACAGTATGAGGACTAGGCCTCCACCACTCCCGTAAACTTCTCAGTCACCGGAGAAAACAGAAACTGGCCGGGAGGAGTCTTGTCCCTTTTCTTCAGAGCAAAGCTCTCATGTATTTTCCTCACTTTTATCCTGTTATATTCTATAATGGCTGTCCAACTGAGGAAAAGTGTCAGCTCAGCCTCTTACTTGACCACTCGGCCAAAACCCTTCAGTCCCCTACAATGAAGCAACCTTGACATCTTTCAGCCGAGCCCCNAAAAAAAAAAAATTACATCAGACAACACTGAAATACAAAAGATTGTAAGAAAGTACTAGAAGCAACTCTATGTCAAAAAAATTTAAAAAAAAAAAGAAAAAGAAAAACCTGGTAGAAAATGGACACATTATTAGAAAAGTATAACCTTTCAAACCTGAACCAGGAAGAAATAGAAAATGCAAACAGACCAATCACAAGCATGGAAATTGTAATCAACAGTCTTCCAACAACAACAAAAAGGCCAGGGCAAGATGTCTTCACAGGTGAATTCTACCAAAAGTAGAAAACAGCTAACACCTATCCTACTCAAAATTTTCCAGAAAGTTGCAGAGGAAGGGAAACTGCCAAAGTGATTCGACAAGGCCACCATTGCCCTGATACAAAAACCAGACAAAGATTTCAGATNCAACAGTCTTCCAACAACAACAAAAAGGCCAGGGCAAGATGTCTTCACAGGTGAATTCTACCAAAAGTAGAAAACAGCTAACACCTATCCTACTCAAAATTTTCCAGAAAGTTGCAGAGGAAGGGAAACTGCCAAAGTGATTCGACAAGGCCACCATTGCCCTGATACAAAAACCAGACAAAGATTTCAGATAAAAAGAAAATTAGAGGCCAATATCACTGATACATATGGATGCAAAAATTCTCAACAAAGTTCAAGCAAACAGAATCCAACACCACTTGATCACACAGCATGATCAAGTAGGGTTTATTCCAGGAATGTAAAGATTCTCCAGTATACACAAATCAATCAGTGTGATTGATAATAGGTGAAAGATGAAAACAATATGATCATCTCAATAGATGCAGGGAAATCTTTCTACAAAATCCAGCATCCATTTATGATAAAAAAAAAAAAACTCTCCAGAATGTAGACATAGAAGGAACCTATCTCAACATAAACAAAGGCAATGTATGACAATCCAAAGTGAATTTTTTCTCAACAGTGAAAGCTTAAATGTGTTTCCACCAAGATCAGGAACACAGCAAGTGTGCCCACCATTGCTACTACTATTGAACATAGTTTGGAAGTCCTAGCCACAGAAATCAAAGAAGAAAAAGTAATAAGTGAAATGCAGATTGGAAAAGAAGTGAAACCATCACTGTTTGCAGATGACATAAAACTATACCTAGAATACCCTAAAAAAATGCCATCAGAAATTAATAGAGCTAGTTGATTAATAAAGTCTCAGGATATAAAATTAATACACAGAAATCCCTTGCATTCCTATACACTAAAAATGAAAAATCAGAGAAATAAAGAAAACAATCCCATTCTCCACTGCAACAAAAGAATAAAATACCTAGGAATAAACCAACCTAAACTAGACAAAATATCTGTATGTAGAAAACAATATGATACTGATGAAAGAAATCAAAGGTGACACAAAAAGATGGAGAGATATTCCATGTTCTTGGATTGGAAGACTCAATACTGAGAAAATGACTATACTATTCAAAGAGATTTGTAGATTCAATGCAACTCCTATCAATCTACCAATGGTATTTTTCACA
>SJYX01009256.1:358064-402438 GCA_006410675.1 Oreotragus oreotragus | reverse complement strand
ATTTTTAAAAAAAAAAAAAAAAAAAAAAAAAAAAAAAAAAAAAAAAAAACTTACATGGAAACACAAAAGGCCCTGAAAGTCAGGAAATCTTAAGAATGGAAAATGGAGTGGGAGGAATCAATCTTTTTTACTTCAAATTATACTACAAAACTACAGTTATTAAGAGAGCATGGTACTGGCAGAAAAACAGATGGATCCAGGCCAATGGATCAAGGTAGAAAGCCCAGAGACAAACACATACATCCAAGGGCACCTTATCTTTGACAAAGGAGGCAAGAATATGCAATTGAGAAAAGACAGCCTGTTCAATAAGTGATGCTGGGAAAACTGGACAGCTATGTGTAAAAGAATGAAATTAGAAAACTTCTTCATACCATACACAAAAATAATTCCAGATGAATTAAAGATGTAAATATAAGACTATAAATTGCAAAACTCTTACAGGAAAACATAGGCAGAACACTCTTTGACATAAATCAGTTAGATCCTTTATGACCCACCTTTTAGAGTGGTGGAAATAAAAACAAAAATGAACAAGCTTAATTAAATGTAGCTAGTGGAGGTGATGGAATCCCAGTTGAGCAATTTCAAATTCTAAAAGATGATGCTGTGAAAGTGTTGCCCTCAATATGCCAGCAACTTTGGAAAACTCAGCAGTGGCCACAGGACTGGACAAGGTCAGTTTTCATCCCAATCTCAAAGAAAGGCAATGCCAAATAATCTTCAAATGACTGCACAATTGAACTCATCTCACACACTAGCAAAGTAATGCTCAAAATTCTCCAAGCCAGGCTTCAACAAGACATGAACCATGAACTTCCAGATGTTCAAGCTGGATTTAGAAAAGGCAGAGGAACCAGAGATCAAATTGCCAACATCTGTTGGATCATTGAAAAACCCAGAAAGTTCCAGAAAAACATCTACTTCTGCTTTATTTAGTAGGCTATAGCCTTTGACTGTGTGGCTCACAACAAACTGGAGAAAACTCTTAAACAGATGGGGATACCAGGCCACCTGACCTGCCTCCTGGGAAATCTGTGTACAGGTCAAGAAGCAAGAGTTAGAAATGTACATGGAGAAACAGACTAGTTCCAAATCGGTAAAGGAATACATCAAGGCTGTATATTGTCACCCTGCTTATTTAACTTTTATGCAGAGTACATCATGAGAAATGCTGGGCTGGAGGAAGCATAAGCTAGAATCAAGATTGCAGGGAGAAATATCAATAACCTGATATGCATATGGTACCACCCTTATGGAAGAAAGGGAAGAACTAAAGAGCCTCTTGATGAAAGTGAAAGAGGAGAGTGGAAAAGGTGGCTTAAAACTCAACATTCAAAAAACAAAGATCGTGGTTTAACTTCTATGCAGAGTACATCATGAGAAATGCTGGGCTGGAGGAAGCATAAGCTAGAATCAAGATTGCAGGGAGAAATATCAATAACCTGATATGCATATGGTACCACCCTTATGGAAGAAAGGGAAGAACTAAAGAGCCTCTTGATGAAAGTGAAAGAGGAGAGTGGAAAAGGTAGCTTAAAACTCAACATTCAAAAAACAAAGATCGAGGCATCTGGTCCCATCACTTCATGGCAAATGGATGGGAAAACAATGGAAACAGAGACAGATTTATTTTTCTGGGTTCCAAAATCACTGCAGATGGTGACTGCAGCCATGAAATTAAAAGATGTTAGCTCCTTGAAAGAAAAGCTCTGACAAACCCAGACAGCATATTAAAAAGCAGAGACATTACTTTACCAACAAAGGTCTATCTAGTCAAAGCTAGGGTTGGAGAAATATCAATAACCTCAGATATGCAGATGACACCACCCTTATGGCAGAAAGTGAAGAAGAACTAAAGAGCCTCTTGATGAAAGTGAAAGAGGAGAGTGGAAAAGGTAGCTTAAAACTCAACATTCAAAAAACAAAGATCGAGGCATCTGGTCCCATCACTTCATGGCAAATGGATGGGAAAACAATGGAAACAGAGACAGATTTATTTTTCTGGGTTCCAAAATCACTGCAGATGGTGACTGCAGCCATGAAATTAAAAGATGTTAGCTCCTTGAAAGAAAAGCTCTGACAAACCCAGACAGCATATTAAAAAGCAGAGACATTACTTTACCAACAAAGGTCTATCTAGTCAAAGCTAGGGTTTTGCCACTAGTCATGTATGGATGTGACAGTTGGACTGTAAAGAAAGCTGAGCACCGAAGAATTGATGCGTTTGAACTGTGAAGGTGAAGACTCTTGAGAGTCTCTTGGACTGCAAGGAGATCCAACCAGTCCATCCTAAAGGAGATCAGCCCTGGGTGTTCATTGTTCATTGGAAGGACTGATGTTGAAGCTGAAATTCCAGTACTTTGGCCACCTCATGCGAAGTGTTGACTCATTGGAAAAGACTTTGATGCTGGGAGGGATTGAGGGCAGGAGGAGAAGGGGATGACAGGATGAGATGGCTGGATGGCATCACTTACTTGATGGACATGAATTTGATTGAACTTCAGGAGTTGGTGATGGACAGGAAGGCCTGGTTTGCTGCGATTCATGGGGTCACAAAGAGTCAGACATGACTGAGCAACTGAACTGAACTTTCTAAATCATAATCTTTCAGACTTGGGAATAAGATTCTAAATCCCGAGAATATCTCAAAGTGGTGCTACAGAGGTTAGCTTTTATGGAGTTGTCTTGTCTGAGACGTTCACATGACACCATATTTTCAGAAAGAAACTCAAATTTATAACTGGCTGGCGTTCAAGGTGGGATACTGGAGGATGGAGGGAGCTCAGTATTTGACTCCACACTGTCCTAACTGTTTAGCAGGGAGGCTTTATACTCCTTGTCTCCACAGAAACTAAAATATCACTGTGTTCACAGGCAAGATCAGAGTAGAAACTGAAATCCCCTAGGTCTGGGTCAGTTCAGCCCTTTGTCACTGGTCATATTGGCACCTGCACACCCCCACTCCTATGTGCTCCTGCCAGTCTGGAAGATCAGAACATGCTGGGAAGTTCTGAAATAGAAGGCCTGCAGGTCAGCTCTGACACCTCTCTTTCTCTTTCACACACACTTTCTGTCTCTCTTCATCTTTCTGTCTCTCAAAGAAAATGATGACTTTTTTTTTCTTTGCTATTCTATCTGGAGTTCACTCTTAATTTAGTGTTAGCTATATAGTTGGATAGGTAGTACCTAAAAAATATTTATCTCCAAACTAGATTATGATAAAAATGGAGGCGAAATGACATTAGTATTATGTGCTTCAGTTCAGTTCAGTCACTCAGTTGTGTCTGACTCTGCGACCCCATGAATTGCAGCATGCCAGGCCTCCCTGTCCATCATCAACTCCCGGAGTTCACTCAGACTCGTGTCCATCGAGTCAGTGATGCCATCCAGCCATCTCATCCTCTGTCGTCCCCTACACCTCCTGCCCCCAATCCCTCCCAGCATCAGAGTCTTTACCAATGAGTCAATTCTTCTAATGAGGTGGTCAAAGTACTGAAGTTTCAGCATCAACATCATTCCTTCCAAAGAAATCCCAGGGCTGATCTCCTTTAGAATGGACTGGTTGGATCTCTCTCAAGAGTCTTCTCCAAAACCACAGTTCAAAAGCATCAGTTCTTCGGCACTCAGCCTTCTTCACAGTCCAACTCTCACATCCATACATGACCACAAAAAAAACCAAAGCCTTGACTAGAAGATTACATGTATTGACTCATTCAGTCCATCCTCAAAACTTTGTAAGTTATATATCACTGTTTTCATTTTGTAACAGAATAAACTTAATTTCACAGAGGTAATTAACTCACCAAGAGAAAAACAGTAAATATGGTGCTGAGAGTACAAATCAAAATTAAAATATTTGCTTCTATGCATCTGGAACTCATGTATTTTCTGATGCTGCTGCTGCTGCTAAGTCGCTTCAGTCGTGTTCAACTCTGTGTGACCCCATAGATGGCAGCCCACCAGGCTTCCCCATCCCTGGGATTCTCCAGGCAGAATACTGGAGTGGGTTGCCATTTCCTTCTCCAATGCATGCATGCATGTTAAGTCGCTTCAGTCGTGTCCAACTCTGTGCGACCTCATGACAGCAGCCCATCAGCCTCCTCTGTCCATGGGATTCTCTAGGCAAGAATACTGGAGTGTGTTCCCATGTCCTTCTCTAATGTATTTTCTAACAAAAAATGTTTAAAAATAAATAAATAATTAATTAAGGGAGGGATGGTGGGGGAAAACAGATGGAAGGAAAGAAAGAAGGGAAGAGGAGAGAGAGAGAAAGAGAAAAACAAAAATGGGTGTATTGCAGGAAAGGGGACCTCTTCCAGGGCCTGAAGGGGGACCCCTTCCAGGGCCTGAAAGTGATCTTTTGTCTAACACTAGGAAATGAATGTCCGAGAAGACACACAGCTGACAAAGCAAGAGATTTTACTGGGTAGGGGCACCTGGGCAGAGAGGAGTAGGGTAAGGGAACCTAGAAGAACTGTTATGCCACATGGCTAGCAGTCTCGGGTTTTATGGTGATGGAATTAGTTTCCGGGTTGTCTTTGGCCAATCACTCTGATTCAAAGTCCTTCCTGGTGGTGCACACATTGCTCAGCTAAGATAGATGCCAGCAAGAAGGATTCTGGGAGGTGGTTGGACATGTGATGTCACCTTTTGACCTTTCCCGAACTCTTCCAGTTGGTGGTGGCTTATTAGTTGCATGCTCCTTACCAGGACGTCCTGTGGTAAAACAACTCATGCAAATGGTAACTGTGGTGCCTGGCCAGTGTGGGCGGTTTCAATCAATGTGCTTCCCCTAACAACTACCCACTGAGAGACTTTATACTCAAGATACTTCTTGGGAATTGGGATGGAGGTCTCTTTCTTTTGTAATTTCTTCCTGCTGTTCATGGGCATAGACCTGCCTAGCAGAGTAGAAGAATTTCTCTACCTAATCTAGTCAGTCAGTCAATTCACTTGCTCGACCATGTCCAATTCTTTGCAATGCCATGGACTGCAGCATGCCAAGCTTCCTTGTCCATCACCAACTCCCGGAGCTTGCTCAAACTCTTGTCCATTGGGTCAGTGATGCCATCCAACCATCTCATCCTCTGTTGTCCCCTTCTCCTTCTATCAAGCTTTCCCAGCATCAGGATCTTTTCAAATGAGTCAGTTCTTTGCATCAGGTGGGCAAAGTATTGGAGTTTCAGCTTCACCATTGGTCCTTCCAAAGACTCTTCAGGGTTGATTTCCTTGAGGATTGACTGATTTGATCTCCTTGCAATCCAAGGGACTCTCAATAGTCTTCTCCAACTCCACAGCTCAAAAGCATCAATTCTTTGATGCTCAGCATTTTTTATGGTCCAATTCTAACATCCATACATGACTACTGAAAAAACCATAGCTTTGACTAGATAGACCTTTGTTGGCAAAGGAATGTCTCTGGCTTTTTAATATGATGTGTAGGTTGGTCATAGCTTTTCTTCCAAGGAACAAGCATCTTTTAATTTCATGTCTACAGTCATCATCTGCAGTGATTTTGGAACCCAATAAAATAAAGTCTGTCACTGTTTCCATTATTTTCCCATCTATTTGCCATGAAGTGATGGGACCAGATGTCATGATCTTCGTTTCTTGAATGTTGAGTTTTAAGCCAGTTTTTTCACGCTCCTCTTTCACTCTCATCAAGAGGCTCTTTAGTTCCTCTTCTCTTTCTGCCAAAAGGGTGGTGCCATCTTCATATCTGAAGTTATTGATATTTCTCCTGGCAATCTTGATTTCAGTTTGCACTTCATCCAGCTCAGCATTTCACATGATGTATCTGCATATAAGTTAAATAAGCAGGGTGACAATATACAGCATTGACATACTCCTTTCCCAATTTAAATCCAGTCTGGCATTCCATGTCCAGGTCTAACTGTTGCTTCTTGACCTGTATATAAACTTCTCAGGATCTAAGTCAAGATATTCTGTGCCTGAAACCATCATTCACCCTTGTAAGAACAGCAATTTAGCTTGAAACTGTTGGCCCCTGTCAGATAAGAAATAGACAAGGCCAAATAGGAGGCCTAAAAGGATGGTCATCACTGGGCCTCAGAAACATAAGGCAACATTTGGGGTGAGGGCTGTAGGGTGTGTGACTTTCTTCTGATTGGTTGGTGGTGAGGCAACAGAGTGGTGCTCCAGGAATCTTGTGCTCAGACTGGTTGGAGTCTTGTGCTTCACTCGGTTGGAGGCCCCAGTTTGCAGAACTCAAAGACATTGTTATGCATACTTCTTGAGTAGGAACACAGACCTTGCCTCAAGGTTGTACCACCATTTGATTGTTCTTCCTGTTTCTGTATCCTCACCCTTCTCTGATTAGCAACTGTTTGAATCTGCCCTTTGGGATTCATAGAAGGTCAAAGAGACTGAATGAAGCCTATATCCTACAGACAAGAATGGAAAACACAGAACATATCTGTACTTCAGAGTCCCATGGAGTCCTGCTCAGTTTTAATTCAGGGAGTTGGGCAACTATGACTCTGATAACTGCCTCAGTTTGGAGAATAGACACTGAACTGGAAATATTCCTGAGTTCCAAGTCCTAGATCTGAGTCTTATACGATTGAAATCTCAATCCCTTGGTCTATCATTTTGGTGTAACAGACCAAATTAGAAGTAGTTGGAGGAGTGACGACTGGAATTTTAATAGACAAAATAAATCTAATTTCTTTTCAGAGAATATGCCTGAAACCCAGTCTGAACCTGGCACTTCGGGAAGACTTGTAGCCAGGTAGCCCGTTGCCTAGCTCTACAAAAAATAAGGTTGCAGTTACCAGCTGCCAGCAGACATTGTTTTGAGAATGTCTGGTGGCATCCAAGTCTGACACAACTCAGAAAATTCAAGTGTTTTGCAGTGCATGGTCTAGTCTGAAATTACACCCATAGTATCACCTAGTTATTACCTTAGATGTCTGAACCATAGCTACTATATTTTTACTTTTAATAGAAAAATTCTCCTTAATAGCCAAAGCAGATGTCACCATTAACGATGTCAGTGTTTCTCTAGGTATGAGAAGATGCAAGAATTGGGGCTTATAAAATTTTGCCCTGAAAAGATCTACCTATCTGAAGGCCTGTTCTGCCAGTTTTTCCCAGAGAACAGAGTGCCTCATTCCTGTTTTCCACCCTGAACTCCTTTCAGCGGCATTGAAGGTCAGCAGCTGCAGTGGCCATGATTTAATCTTTGTAAACATAGATGGCAAGTGTCAGTTTTTAGTTGGTAGAGCCCCTTCTTGGTCATAAACTTGGCTATGATTTTAAGGGAGGGCATTTCATGACCATTTGATCCCAGGATGCTCAGAATATTTGTTCTTAGGTCTGGCAAAGATTTTGTTGACAGGCCACTCAATGTGTTGTTACTGGATTAGGGCATAAAACAGCATCCAAAATTCTCTGGACCACCTGTCTTACTAGCTTCTTGGTCCAGGAAAACTTTCCTTCTTGTTGCTTCTTCCCATATCTAGAGTTCCACTGTTACCATCATTGATCTCATATGGAGCTATATATAATTTTATCAGAGGCCTCAGTCACACATTTGGCAGTATAAGAAACAGCAGTTTTGTAAAACAGGTGAAAGAGAAGTAACATAGCCAGCAGTATTAGTAAAATCATAAGTAAGACTTAAGCTAAAAACTTCCATTAGAAGTAACCCAGTATATCCCAGGTAATCTGACTTAGTCTATTCTGTATGAATCTTTATCTTCCAGGGAATTATATATTGGCACTGTCTATAAGGCACATATCCCAGTTTCCTAGAGTTACTAGACTGATTATCCTTAGTATGATTTAATTGTTTCCAACACAGAGGAGACTTTAAACCTAGATTATCCCATAATGGTGGGAGATTTATTCTTTTGCTGAAACTTTGCTTGCTGCTCTGATTGAGACTGAGATATAGAAGAAAACTAAAATTTATGGCCAGGGTCAGAGCAGGCATTACTAATTGGCCAGGTGCGGAGATTCCATCTAGCAATATCAATAGTGACATGAATCAGTGCAGTTCACTTCAGTCACTCATTCATGTCCAATTCTTTGTGACCCCATGGGCTGCAGCATGCCAGGCTTCCCTGTCCATTACCCGGAGCTTACTCAAACTCATGTTCATCAAGTCAGTGATGCCGTTCAACCATATAATACTCTGTCGTCTCCTTCTCCTCCTGCCTCAATCTTTTCCAGCATCAGGGTCTTTTCAAATGAGTCAGTTCTTCACATCAGGTGGCCAAAATATTGAAGTTTCAGCTTTAGCATCACTCCTTCCAATTAACATTCAGGACTAATTTCCATTAGAATGGACTGGTTGGATCTCCTTGCAGTCCAAGGGACTCTTAACAGACTTCTCCAACATCACAATTCAAAAACATCAATTCTTCAGCACTCAGGTTTCAAATAAAGAAACTCTCACATCCATACATGACTACTGGAAAAACCATAGCTTTGACTAGATGGATCTTTCTTGGCAAAATAATGTCTCTGCTTTTTAATAAGCTGTCTAGGTTGATCGTAGCTTTTCTTCCAAGGAGCAAGCATCTTTTAATTTCATGGCTGCAGTCCCCATCTGCAGTGATTTTGGAGCCCCAAAAAAATAAAGTCTGACACTGTTTCCACTGTTTCCCCATCTATTTGCCATGAAGTGATGGGACCAGATGCCATGATCTTCATTTTTTGATGGTATACCTATTTGGACCTGACAAATAAAATTAAAAATATGGTTTAGATGACAATCTGTTTGGAACTGAGAATGTTAACTGTCTCTGTAGGGAGGCCAGAGGTCCCCAGGTGGCAGGAGGAAATAAACTGCAAGTGGCACACTTTTTTCCTTTCTCTGTTGACACCTGGTTCCACCTGAACTTAACTTTTCTCAAACCTTGAGCTAACCAATGCCTTTTTCATATGGAAATGTTTTTCTTAAGCTGTGTTAATGAAGCTGTCTATTTGCTTTGGAATCTGCCTTTCTTCAAATCGCCTAAGATTAACTTTTTTGACTTTTCTCAAACCTTGGGCTGATCATGGCTCAACAAATCAGTGTTCAGGTCAATTGTTTTACGGTGAGGGAGTGGGGATGACACATTTTGTGCCATTCTATCTCAAAAATGCATATTGTGGAAGAAGGGCCTGGTAAAACTCCCTCAGCCTTAAGATGTCTCTCTTATTCGATTAGCAGCTCACTAACACATAAAATGCCTTTCTGAAAACTAGCACATTGGCACTCTTTCTGTCTCCTTCTGATGTCTATGTCAGAAGCTTTCCCTATTTCTATTATACTTTAATAAAACTTTGCTACAGAAAAAGCTCTGAGTAGTCAAGACTCATCTCTGCCCCTGGATTGAAATCCTCTCCTCCAGAGGCCACAAATCCCACATAGCACATAGCTTGCAATGGCAACCTTTCAGAATCATACAAAAAAAAAAGAAAACAGTTTATCTGAAAGAATTAAAAACAAGCCTTTCCAAAGTTGCTTGGTGGTCGAGTGTTTAGGACTCCAGGCTTCCACTGTATGTGGCTGGGGTTTGATCTCTGGTCAGGGAACTAAGATTCCCCTGCCATGCAGCAGTGCAACCAAAAAAAAAAAAAAAAAAAGCCTTTCTCTTAAAAAAAAATTATTTGTTCATTTATTTATTTTGCCTGCCCTGGAGATGTCCCACATTGAAGGCCAGAAACTGTGGTGGTAAGGAGATACCCCTCGTCCAAAGTAAGGAGCAGCGGCTTATATGCAGAGTACATCATGAGAAACGCTGGGCTGGAAGAAGCACAAGCTGGAATCAAGATTGCTGGGAGAAATATGAATAACTTCAGATATGCAGATGACACCACCTTTATGCCAGAAATCGAAGAAGAATTAAAGAGCCTCTTGATGGAAGTGAAAGAGGAGAGTAAAAAAGTTGGCTTAAAACTCAGCATTCAGAAAACTAAGATCATGGCATCTGGTCCTATCAGTTCATGTCAAGTAGATGGGCAAACGGTGAGAGACTTTATTTTGGGGGGCTCCAAAATCACTGCAGATGGTGACTGCAGCCATTAAATTAAAAGACTCGTGCTTCTTGGAAGAAAAGTTATGACCAACCTAGACAGCATATTAAAAAGCAGAAACGTTACTTTGCCAACAAAGGTCCACCTAGTCAAGGCTATGGCTTTTCCAGTGGTCATGTATGGATGTGAGAGTTGAACTATAAAGAGAGCTGAGCACTGAAGAATCGATGCTTTTGAACTGTGCTGTTGGAGAGGACTCTTGAGAGCCCCTTGGACTGCGAGGAGATCCAACCAGTCCATCCTAAAGGAAATCAGTTCTGAATATTCATTGAAAGGACTGATGTTGAAAGTGAAACTCCAATACTTTGGCCACCTGATGTGAAGAACTGACTCATTGGAAAAGACCCTGATGCTGGGGAAGATTGAAGGTGGGAGGAGAAGGGGACGACAGAGGATGAAATGGTTGGATGGCATCTCTGACTCAATGGACATGAGTTTGAGTAAACTCCAGGAGTTGGTGATGGACAGGGAAGCCTGGCGTGTTGCAGTCCGTGGGGTCACAAAGAGTTGGGCACTACTGAGTGACTGAACTGTATTGAATGATTGAATGAAGCAAGATTGTCAACACAGCTGATGTGCTGACTCAGGCCACTAAGGGAGTAAGGTAGATAGATGAGGGAAGACTTTCAACTGAATACTGGATTCACCAACATTTAGAGATCTGGAGAATAAAGAGGAGACAAGCAGAGGGGTGGGAGGGGACCAGGGCCCAAGGTGTCCTGCAAGGTGAGGGAAGAAAGGCGGTCAGTGTGCCAGCCGCTGCTCCTGCATCCAGTGAGGGGACACTGACACTTGAGCACTGGGTTCAGCCCCTTGGATGTCATTGGAGCCCTCAAACGGACAGTTCTGATGGAGTGACACTGGTGGAAACCTTACTGGATATTGATGAAAACCTAAAACTCTCTCCAGAGAAGCAATGGGACAGAAGAAATCGGAGAAAGTGCAGCTGGAGCGTGTTGTAAAGGAGAGTGAAGAGGCGGAGAGGGAGAAGTTAGAGACAGGGAGATACTGGATGGGTTGCTGGACTTAGGTCCGTGACTGAGTGTGCAGAGGCAGGCTTGGCCTTAGGTGGGAGCATGGGCAATAATAACAGGGGAGAGGGCAGAATCTACAGATACGGAGGCCGTTGGAGCCAACTGAGAATGAGAAAGCAGGAGTGATGCAGGAGGTTTGGGGAAAGGTGTACAATATTGTCACATAGGGGATTGCAAGAGGGACTGGACCAGAGAGTGGGACCGCCAGACCCTGAGAAGAGACCCATCTGAGGTCTGCAATCATGAGTTTAAAGGGAACCCGGCTGATGTGGCTGTGTGTCTCTGTTCAAACGCAGTCAGCTGCCTGGGAATAGAAGTCAGTTCACATGCATGAGGATGGATGGTGGGCCTCCTCCACGGATTCAAGCATGAGGAGGGGGTTCTGCGTGCAGTGGGTCACTTCCTGCCTCCTGCCCTTTCCGTATCTAGTGAGTTTAGGTCAGGCAGCTTGTTCACTGGTCCTTGAGTGGGTGCCTTTTCGCTCGTCATGTGGTTTAGACTCCATGTCCCCCTCTTCTTATCTTCTGGGAGGTTGATGTTGCCGTACGTTCACCCCCCCCTGCCCAGTGCATTCTGTGAGTGTCGCCGGCTACAAGAGGGCAGAACCAACCCAGTAGTGTCGCCCAGCACTGGGAACCTGGGAGGTGCTTTGCAGCTGTTGCGTGCGTGTTGCACTCCTGCCAGCGGGAGCCGCTGCCCTGGTGTGAGCCAGGCTTCCTTGCTGTCGCCTCTCTCCTCTCTCGGAGGGCCGACCTAGGACAGGTGATGCTGGCACAGAAGCATGTTTCCAGTGGCTTCCAGACACTGTTCCCCACTTGCCTGGTTATTTTCTGTCTCAGTTATTTTGTGAAGATTTTTTCTGCCTGAAATTCCCTAACTCCTTGTTCTCTGACCAATTAAAAAACTATCACATTTGAAGTAATAACTTGTCCTATATAATTTTGTTCACGTAAATAAAATTCAAATTTTACCAGGGATTTAAAATGGGGTTGGGATAGAGATTAATGGGATAACATATACCTGCTATCAAATAATTCATTTTGGCCTTTATAGGATCTGTTACTTTTACCATCCAATTTTACATCATAAGATTTACCATGGATTTTTATTATGGTGCCTGCTTCACTGTAAATTGGCAGTATTTTTCTTATATTGAAGAAAATTTTTAAAGTCAATGTTTTCTCCTGTGATTTGATATAACTTCTATTTAATAATCATTGTTTTTAGATTGAAATTTATATCAGCTTTTCATATTTTACTTGTATGTAGTAATGTGAGTATATGTATTCCATATACATATGGATGTTCATATATATGCACATATATATATGGAATTTTTTCCATTGTCTGCAAATAGTTTTTAGGGTGAGTTTTTCTTTTTAGTTATGCTTTCCTCTCTCACTTTGCTTGGAATTGCTGGATGAAATAGTTACTTTCATTCTTCTTTTTCACCATCATGATTGTTTCCTGCAGCTCTATTTATTTTTGTCAAGGTTTCCCTCATGCCATCAATCTGGCTCATTTGTCTACCGGTTCTGTTTCTTTGCTTTTCTTGCTGCCGTGCAGAGCTACGGATGTCTTTTATTTGCTTGATTTCCATTCTTGATGCATATACTGACCACTGGAGTGTGCAGCTTTGAATCCTATGTATGTCTTCCAGATTTAGCTCTATATTATTGGGAAGATATCTGTCATCTGGGCGGCTCTGAAAGGTGGGCTTCTTGAGGCTCTGCTTGTTTTTCCTACTGTTTTAAAGTATTCTACTGTTCATATGCAGGTTGTCAGTTAAATTGCCTCAGTCTATCTTCAGCTTCGGTATTCTGTAATTACATAGGTTGATTATGAATGGCCCATCTCCAGTTTGGTGGCCTGCTCCTAATATTTGCTAATGGTTGGTATCACTGACCCTGTTATTTTACCATTTATGGTGAATCCACATCTTCAGATGATCATTTTTCTCTTTTGTAAATGTTTGTTATACGTTCATTTCTGTCAGTGTGTCAGCTTAGCATGTATTTGTTAAACGCCCACCACGTTAGACACGAGAATAATGGGGATACCCTGGTACATTGGATGTCCCCATAAGAGTCACATTCTCGTATGGGAGGCAGACAGTAAGCGAGAGAATACAAACCTTATGGAGCTGTTGAACCGCACGGTTCCGCCCTGGAGTCCGTCGCCCAAGACCACCAAGACACAGGATCGATGCAAATAGCAAGAGGATTTATTGAACCGGCGCGCCGGGGTTCTGTCCTCCTTAAGCAAGGAGCGAACCCCGATGACAGTTACAGAACAGGTTTTAAGCACAAAAAACCACATTGGGCGGGGAGGTATAGATATATCATGATTGGTCACAATACTGCTGACCTTTACAAGGATAGGCTTGTGAGGGTTTGGCGACATAATTCTGCGGATAACACACAGTTTACACAACTTGTTTTTCTGACTCTCTGGAAAGTCAAACCTTCCAGGTCAGGGTCTGTAAGCCTCCAGGTCAGGGTCTGTGAGTCACAAATAACAGAGATAACCTTTCAGTTGGTCTGGAAAATCCCTAAATCTTACAGGTTACTTCCTCACATTCCCCTCTTCTTCTTGTTCCTAATTTCAATCTTGAAATTAATGGTCGGGATCTCCCTGGGGAAGGGTGGTGTACTGTTGCCTCAGCATTAGTACCTGTACTGAGCTCACTCGGTCCCGGATAAATTCTAGCAACTTATTCAGAACGCAGGGCCCTAGGGTTAAGAGAAGCAGTAAAATAAGCAAGGGCCCTATCAGGGTGGATATCAAAGTGGCAAACCATGGGGTTTTATTGAACCAGGACTCGAACCACCCTTGGGCATTCTCTCTTTCTTTCTGTCTGGCTGTTAGCCTTTCTCTTAATTTATTCATGGAGTCCGTTATGACCCCTGAGTGATCTACATAGAAGCAGCATTCTTCTTTAAGGGCCGCACACATTCCTCCTTCTTTCAGAAACAAAAGATCTAAGCCCCGGCGGTTTTGCATAACTACCTCAGATAGGGAGGTCAGGGACTCCTTTAGTTTGGTAATGGAATCTTCCAAGACCCGAAGATCTGCATCAATAGCCTGCTGCAGGCTGGCGTAATAGTAGGGCTGTTGGAGGAGGGCAGTAGTACCGGTCCCGACTCCTGCGGCTACTCCAAGCCCTAACAGAACAGCCAGGGTCATAGTCACTGGTTCCCTTTTTGATCGATGTCCTTTTTCATAAGCTTCTAAGAAGGAGGCATCGGGGTGATAAATCAGTCGAGGTACCAGCTGCACTAGTACACAGAAATTGACAGAAACATCAAATACTGCAAGGGATATACAAGGCGTTAATCCCGTGTCACAAGCCCACCATTTGTTCCCGGGTGGTGGAAGATACCCAGCCTGGTTGACCTCTTTAATAGTGGAATTACAGAGATGCGTATGAGCCGGGGATGGGGTACCTATACATAATCCTTTTCCTGTTACAGCTGCTAGGGTAAGTCTGGCAGTTGGTTCCTGATGCCATCGGCATATACTATCAGAGTGGGTCTGGGAGATATCCACTGGCTCAGCTGGGGTCTCGGCTAAAGCCTCATAATATGGGGGTGCAGCTTCATAACAAAGCCAGCAGGATTCAGTCACACTTGGGTTGGTGTCATTTAAAACCTGGAAGGCACTAGTCAATAAGGTCAACATCCTGTCCTGGGTAGAAGTTTTGCTTACAGGGGGGTCGGTAGATTTCGGAGGGACCGGTGGCCGCGGAGGGTCTGGAGGGGTTTCTTCAGGGGCATGGGTTTCTGTCTCTCTGGAAGCGTGGGTCTCAGACTCAAGTTCTGGTCTCTGAATGGAGGCGTGGGTCTCTTCGGGGGCGTGGGTTTCTGTGTTCTTATTAATGGGGGTCAGTCCCTGTGGTTGCAGGATGGGGTTAGGTCCCACACCGGTAGCTGGCGGTGACTCTATTTTTAGCCTCACAGTGAACGTGAGGCCGTCATCATAACGTTCTTTATAAAGCCTCAGACCCCATGAGTGGCCTTTTACCCAGGTTTTTATCTTTTTACCACTCTCCGTGAAACTGATTTGGAGAGGGTGGCACCAATTATTACATTCAACTTCATTTGTCCATCCTGGGTTCCCCTGGTTTCCCATCTTTTGGTGGGTGTAGTTGGCCAAAACTTGTATATAGTCCCAGTTAGAGGATGGATGCCAGTAGGCGTCCCCCGTAGTTTCACAACCCCAATGCCTGCAGTAGAAAACATCTTTACCTCCACAATAGTTAAGGTGGCGGCCCCGGTGGTATCCTGGGCATACATAGAAAGTGAGGGCTCTCAGCATACTTCTCCTGTCCCTTGCTGCACAACCCCCCCAAGGGTCTAGTCCCCATCGATCGTGGGAAAGTGGCGCCTGAGGGGCCTGCTGGAAGTTGGCGTAACTTTCAAGATCCCAATTAGCTGGGGCCCCAATTGCCAGCTTGCAGAGGTCAGGGTACAGGGTAGGCCACCAGGTGTAGGGATGGGTGATTTTAGAGACGTTCCATACAGTATCTCCCACCTGAGAAACTACTTGCCACGTCAATTGCATGGGCTGGTGGGGGTTGAACGACCCTTGGGTTGGCGGGACCAGGAGGGGGATTGACAGGATGAGGAACGACAGAGTCTGAGTTTTAAAGGGTTCGAGGTTAGTTGTACTTTCCATTGGGCTGGGGGCTCCGGAGCAGCTTTGACATGAGAAGCGTGAATCCAGGAGGGGACGCCGTCAACCTTTACAGCAGTTGGGGTGGTGAGCAGGACGATGTACGGTCCTTTCCAACGGGCTTCAAGGGTCTGCTGTCGGTGCCGGCGAACGTAGACAGAGTCTCCCACCTGGAATGGGTGAGCTTCTCCGGGTGTCCCGGGCTGATAGGCTTCAGCGAGCTGTTCCCATATCTCCCTCTGCACCAGCTGGATTCCTTTCAGCCTAGCATATAAATCACCGTTATTAAACTTGCCAGGGTCAAATCCCTCCTGTACGGACAGTATAGGGGGAGGTGCCCCATACAGGATCTCAAAAGGGGAGAGATTGAAGCGGGAGGGGGTGTTCCGAACTCGGAACAATGCCAAGGGAAGGAGCACCGTCCAGTCTGTAACGCCAGTCTCCAAGGACAATTTAGTAAGGGTCTCCTTTAAAGTCCGATTCATCCTTTCTACCTGTCCTGAGCTCTGGGGTCTATAAGCACAATGTAACTTCCAATCGGTCCCCAGAAATTTTGCTACTTCCTGGCTCACTTGGGCGACAAAAGCTGGTCCATTATCTGACCCTATCATCTTTGGCGCTCCAAATCGGGGAAAGATTTCCTCTAAAATCTTCTTGGCGACTACGAGCGCAGTCTCATGCTTAGTTGGAAAAGCCTCTACCCAGCCCGAGAAGGTGTCTATGAATACGAGCAAGTATTTGTTGCCATATCTAGCAGGACGTACCTCTGTAAAATCTACTTCCCAGTATGTTCCCGGTCGGTCTCCACGTAATCTCTTTCCAGGCTCTGTTCTATTATGACCGGCATTTACCTTCTGACAGGGTACACAGGTTTGAACCACTTGCTCAGCTATTTTGAGAAGTCCAGGGAGTTCCCACCCATCCTTGACTAGCAAGGAAGTCAGCTTCCTGGCTCCCAAATGAGTCCACCGGTGCATCTGGTCTAATATCTTGCGGGCCTCTGATAAGCTTCTGCTATTCTCAAGTGAGATGGGTGTGTCAGCCACCAGCACTTCTGGTACTATCTCTTGACTAGCCACTTCTCGGGCAGTCTTATCGGCCAAGTTGTTTCCTCTAGTGACCGGGGACTGATCTTTCTGGTGCCCGAGGCAGTGGATTATGCTAACCTTTTTGGGTAGCATGAGGGCAGCTAGTAAGGCCAAAATCTCATCCTTGTTCTTAATTTCCTTGCCTGCTGAAGTTAAGAGCCCTCTCTGTTGGTAGATTGCTCCATGGACATGTGCCGTGGCAAAAGCATACCGACTATCGGTATAAATGTTGACCTTCTTTCCTTGGGAAAGCTCGAGAGCTTTAGTCAGGGCAATCAGTTCAGCCTTCTGGGCGGAAGTCCCTTGAGGTAAGGGAGCTGCCCAGATCACGTTAGTCCCATCCACTATTGCCGCCCCCGCTCGCCTCTTACCTCCTTCTAAGAAGCTACTCCCGTCCGTATACCATGTCACCTCTGCATCCGGGAGTGGGAGGTCGGAGAGGTCTTTGCGGGTCCCATGGGCTTCAGCTAACACCTGTTGGCAGTCGTGCATCACGCTGGATTGATCGGGATCAGGGAGCAGCGATGCAGGGTTGAGTCCAGTGGCTGGCATGAATCTTATTCGGTCCGAATTCAGAAGCAGAGTTTGATAGTGGGTCATCCGGGCATTGGTGAGCCATCTTTCGGGGGGTTGCCGGACCACACTCTCCAGGGCATGAGGAGCAGTGATAGTAAGGTTTTGTCCCAAAGTCAACTTGTCTGCGTCCTTGACAAGGACGGCAGCAGCGGCTACTATTCGCAAGCAACTGGGCCAGCCGGCGGCTACAGGGTCTAGTTTCTTAGACAAGTATGCTACTGGTCTGTTCCAAGGCCCCAGTTTCTGGGTGAGGACTCCCTTTGCTATGCCATTCCCTTCTGCCACAAAAAGGTGGAAAGGCTTGTCAACATCTGGGAGTCCCAGGGCAGGGGCAGACAGTAGAGCCTGCTTAATGTTGTCAAACGCCGCTTGCTCCTTTTTCCCCCATATGAAGGGCCCTTTTTCTTTAGTCAAGGGATACAGGGGGGCTGCCATGTCTGCAAACCCAGGTATCCAAAGCCTACAGAATCCGGCTGTCCCCAGAAATTCCCTGACCTGACGGGGATTTTTCGGAGGTGGTATCTTGATCACTGTCTCTTTCCTTGCCTCCGAAAGCCATCGCTTTCCATCTTCGATTAAGTACCCCAAGTAACTAACCTGTTGCTGGCAGATCTGTGCCTTTTTTGCCGAGACCCGATATCCTAGGGAGCCGAGCTCGATCAATAAGGCTTCGGTCCCTTTAAGGCATTCTTCCTCCGAGTTCGCCGCCAGGAGCAAGTCATCTACATACTGCAACAGAGTTACCTGGGGGTTGGTGGCACGGAAATGCGCAAGGTCCTGGTGGAGTGCCTCGTCGAAAATCGTTGGAGAGTTTTTGAATCCCTGGGGCAGTCGAGTCCATGTCAGCTGTCCCGAAATCCCCAGAACCGGGTCCCTCCATTCAAAAGCAAAGATGGGCTGGCTTATGGAACTAAGTCTCAGACAAAAGAAAGCATCTTTAAGGTCCAATACCGTATACCATTTCCGTTCGGGGGGAAGAGTGCTCAACAGGTTGTAGGGGTTGGGCACAGTTGAGTGTAAGTCTGCCACCCGCTTGTTCACCTCTCTCAGGTCCTGCACAGGCCGATAGTCACCTGAATCAGGCTTTCGAACCGGGAGCAAGGGGGTGTTCCAGGCTGACTGGCATTTTATCAGTATTCCTAGTTCAAAGAGCCGCCGTATATGGGGGCGGATCCCATCTCGGGCCTCCTTGCCCATGGGGTACTGGCGGACGGATATGGGGGTAGCAGAGGCCTTTACCTCAACTACTATTGGAGGTTGATGTTTTGCTAGCCCCACGCCAGATGTCTCGGCCCATGCCAGGGGAATTTTCGTTATCCATTTTTCCATCCCGGCTGCTGAGGCAGGGAGACCCTCGAACAGGCGATGTTCGTCTTCCAATTTTAAAGTTAAGACCTGCAGAGGTCTCCCCTCTTTGTCAGTCACTGCGGCCCCTTCAGGACCGAAATGAATCTGAGCCCCAACTTTTGTAAGCAAGTCCCGTCCCAGCAGGGGATAGGGGCATTCAGGAATCACCAGGAACGAGTGGGATACCCGGCCCACGCCAAGGTCCACTGTTCTTCGGGTAGTCCATGAATATGGTTTATTCCCGGTAGCCCCCTGTACCCAGGCTCTCTTGGTGGTGATTGCTCCCCCCGGTTGTAACAGGACCGAATGTTGGGCTCCAGTATCCACCAGAAACTGCACTGGCTTCCCCTCCACTTTTAGAGTTACCCGAGGCTCGGGGAGGGGCTCCGAGCCCTGACTTCCCTAATCTTCTTCCTCTAAGGCCAAAACCTTTTGGGAGGGAGTTTTTCCCCTCTTCTTCTTGGGGCAATCCCTCAACCAATGTCCTTTCTCTTTACAGTAAGCGCATTGGTCCTTGTCTAAGGTCAGTTTAGTTGTCGGTCTGACCTTTCCCTGGTCACTCTTATCTTTTTCTCTTATTACAGTGGTCAGGATTTTGGCTAGATTTTTCTCTTGTCTCCTTTCTCGTTTCAACTCTCGCTCGTCCTGTTCTCTCTTCCTTCTCTCTTCCTTTTCTTCCTCTGTCTCTCTCTTGTTAAATACCTTATCTGCCTCTCTAACTAGATCTTGGAGGGAGAATCCCTGTAATCCGTCCAGCCGCTGCAGCTTTTTCCTAATGTCCGAAGCTGCCTGGTCAATGAAAGCCATAGCTATGGTGGCTTTATGTTCTTCAGACTCAGGGTTATATGGGGTAAATCTCCTGAATGCCTCCATGAGCCTATCTAGGAATACCGTGGGTGACTCGGAAGGTCCCTGGGTAATCTTTCTTACCTCTGCCAAATTTGTAGGGCGTCTTGCGGCCCCTCGGAGACCCGCCACCAGAGCCTGGCGATAGACTCTCAGGCGCTCCCTACCTGCGGGCGTATTGTAATCCCAATGAGGTCTGGTCAGCGGGAAGCCAGCGTCTATCTCATTAGGCAATGCCGTGGGACGTCCGTCATCTCCCGGAACATTTTTCCGGGCTTCCAGCAATACGCGCTGTCGCTCCTCAGTCGTGAGGAGCGTTTGCAGCAGCTGCTGACAATCGTCCCAGGTGGGCTGATGTGAGAATACGAGCGACTCAATTAAGGAAGTTAGGGCCTGTGGGTTTTCAGAGAAAGAGGGGTTATGGGTTTTCCAGTTATACAGATCAGAGGCGGAAAAGGGCCAATACTGGAGATGCCGGTTTCCTCGGTCATCCGGGGGGGCATATTCCCGGAGAGGGAGGACAGTAGAGTCAGGAGTACCAGCCCGGCGACTCCGTGTCCCCGCCGCCGGGCCCGCTCCTGGTTCTCCTGACTCCGGCGGCGCTATTGATCGAGCCGCCGGAGTCACGGGGGATGGGCCCGGCGGGGGGGCCATCGCCGCCGGGTAGGGCGGGGGTGAATCCAAAAGGAGGAGGTCAGTCTGGGTGTCAGGGTAGATCCTTTTTCTTTCTGAGGTCGCGGTTTTGGCTCCTTCTGTCGCAGGTTTGAGGGCGTAAATTCCCAGGGTTCCTTCCGTGGGTATTCCTGTGGAGGGAACAAAAGGCCGTACCCACGACGGTGGGGAAAGGATGAGGTCTTCCCATACAATGACATAGGGTACCTGATCTGGGTGTCCTTGGGGCTCAGGGAGAAAAACCACTGATTTTACCTGCTTGACATGATGCAAGGAAAAACTACCTTCGGGTGGCCACCCTGTTTGGAAGGTGGGCCACTCTGTGGAACACAGAGTTCGCCACTTTCCCTTCCTTATATCTACTGAGAGATTATGAGCTCTAGTTTTAACCTCAGACCAATGGCTTAATGTCAGAGAGAGAGGAGTAGTCACAGTCTGTCCCATGTCGTCTTTGTCACGTAAAGGGAAGACAAGGAGAACAACTAACAGAATCCAGACAATCAGCAGAGTGGTGAGACAGAGCCGGCCGCCGCGCGTCTTCCACAAAACCAACAGAAATACAGACGGGAGACTCCTTAAAGGCTCCACCTGATTCGGACGAAGAGGGACTGAATCAAGTCCCTCTTCCAGATAGACGTCCTGGGCGTCCCCAGGTTTCGTCATAAACCTGTCACCCAGACAGGAACCAGAAAACTGAAGGAAGCCGCGGCGAACCAACCAACGACAATACTGACTGACAACAAAGCAACAATTAGTAGGGACACACAAAACGCACAAAGCTCGAGCGTACCTCCGAAACCTGATGCCTGGGGGTCTGGGGCCGAACGGAGATCCCGGACGAGCCCCCAAATGTTGAACCGCACGGTTCCGCCCTGGAGTCCGTCGCCCAAGACCACCAAGACACAGGATCGATGCAAATAGCAAGAGGATTTATTGAACCGGCGCGCCGGGGTTCTGTCCTCCTTAAGCAAGGAGCGAACCCCGATGATAGTTACAGAACAGTTTTTAAGCACAAAAAACCACATTGGGCGGGGAGGTATAGATATATCATGATTGGTCACAATACTGCTGACCTTTACAAGGATAGGCTTGTGAGGGTTTGGCGACATAATTCTGCGGATAACACACAGTTTACACAACTTGTTTTTCTGACTCTCTGGAAAGTCAAACCTTCCAGGTCAGGGTCTGTAAGCCTCCAGGTCAGGGTCTGTGAGTCACAAATAACAGAGATAACCTTTCAGTTGGTCTGGAAAATCCCTAAATCTTACAGGTTACTTCCTCACAGAGCCACCGAGCGCGTGAAGTGCTACCAGGAACGTGAAGCGGGGTGCGGGGATGCAGCCGAAGACATTGTGCGTCAGGGACGGCCTCCCGGGAGGGTGGCATTCAAGCAGAGTCCTGATGGACCTGGTGGACTGAAGGGCTGTTCAGAGAAGGGAGCCGTCCCTGGAAAGGCCCTGAGTGGAACTAGCTTGGTGCGTCCTAGGCGCAGCAAGAAGGTCAGGGAGGTGACGGCGGTTAGCTGCGGCAAGTGGTAGGAGCTGAGGCTGGAGAGGCAGCAGGGGCGACCAGAGGGCTTCCAGGGGCGTTGAAGACTTTGGATGTTAAGTGGAGGATTTGTCCTCCTTAAAATGGAGGGTTTTGTTTTTTTTTTTTTGGTAGGAAAGGATGATGAATTTGTTTGCATTTGTTAAAAAACAAAAAGCAAGAAAACCAGAGTCCTCACCTCCATAAGCGCAGTATAACCATCTGAACTAGGAAGCCGGTGTTACTGTTACGTGGCCCGTCCAAGCAGCCTGTGGTCTGTTTCTGTTTCCCGCTCCGGTGTCCACGTGTTGCCTTGGGTTGCAATGTCTCCTGTCGTTTAGTCTGTCTTGGTTTCTCTGTCTCTTTCCATCTTCACAGTGTTGACATTTCTAAAGAGTTCAGGTTTGTCTCTTCCCCATCAACCTGAGTCTCTCCAGTGTTTCCTCATACCCAGTCCAGGGCTGGCGTTTTGGCAGACTTAGCTTCTCAGTGCATCTCGTCAGGCAGCATGTGATGTCACCATGCCCCACCACTGCCAGTGTTCTCCTTGTCACTGAGTCACCAGCTTTCCCTTTGTAATTCAAGTATCTTTTGGGGAGATAAGCCAAGTCCACACCACCATTTTAATTAGAGGAAAATTCGTCAAACCTCCCCACCGAACATCAGCATCCATCGATGCCTCAGTCAGTCACCATCACAGTGGGTGCCAATGGTGATTTTTTTTCTTTTTACTTCATGATTCCTTCCTCATTCATTAGCAGGCATTCTGCTGTAAGGAAGAACTTTCCTTCTCTCCCATTTATTTATTTGTCTTTGTTACCATCACTATTTATTTTGATACTCAAATCGCCCACAGTTTGGACAGTGAGAGCTCCTCAGTGTGGGTTCTCTAGCTTTTGGACAGGACCCTTCATTCTGAGTACTTTCTTGATTTCTTTTTTTGTCTTTTAATTAATTTTTAAATTAATTTTTTAATTAGAGGAAAATTGCTTCACAATGTTGTGTTTTTTTCTGCCGTATGACAACGCAAAGTCATCCTTGCTTTCTGACATAAATACATTTTCTAGCATCATCTTATGTTTATGCTGGAATCAACAACTCCCTTGTGGAGCCTTGGTTATTTTTTAGTGGAAGATGGAACTTAGACTATAAGACCTAAGTATTTAATGTACTCATTGCATTTTGGAACTCCTAGATTTCTAGGAGTTATGGCTGGAAATAATTTTAGGGTTCATCATTGTAAAGATGGCCTTGAAAGTGAGATTGGGCCAGCTTGGTTCTGTGTTTTCCATAAACCATGTTCAGCTGTTTATGTCCAGGTGAGGTGGCAGTGGAGCATTTGGTATAATCAGCATTGGCATTTCCAGCTGTCTGTGAGCAGGGCAAGAGGACAAGGAAGTTGGAGTGCTCATAAGGGCTTCCCAGGTGGTGCCAATGGTACAGAACCCACTTGCCACTGCTGGAAACATAAACGATGCAGGTTCGATCCCTGGGTTGGGACGATCCTCAGGAGGAGGGCATGGCAACCCACTCCAGTATTCTTGCCTGGAGAATCCCATGGACAGCAGAGCCTGGTGGGCTGCAGTCCATGGGGTCGCCATGAATGGGGCAGGACTAAAGCGATTTAGCAAGTATGCACCCAAGGGATGACTATAGTGGTGGACAGTGGCGTCTACCCTCGGTGGGTCTGAGAGGACGTGGGCAGAAGAGTGACTAGTGAGGATGCCCTGGAGGCCAGTGGCGTGAAGGTCTCGACGGAGGTTGGTGGTTGCTTGGCGGCGTGTTAGCAGGACTGCCTTATTTCACAGCTCCAGGCCTGCAGCCAGGAAGAAGTCTCGGTCGCCCTGATGATGAGGAAGTGAGCCAGACACAGCAGGGTACTGGAGGCTGAGATTCTGTCAGGCTCTCTAAAGTGTCATCTTGGGAGGAAAAGTTCTTCAGCTGTGATGACAGAGAAGAACTGAGAGATGTGTGTGAGGGACGGATCATCTGTGTGCACATCAAATCATGACGGAGACTGATGATGTGAGAAAGGCTCAGCCTCCATGCTGACATTTTCATCACTGAGGGGAAAGAGGGGCCAGAAGGTCCCTAGCTGATTTTAGCAAGAAGCGAGTAGGGCGAATGGTCTTGTAAGCGCAATAATGGCCCCCTAAAAATATCCCCATCCCGATGGCGGGGACCTGTGCACATGTCACCCTACGGGACAGGAGGGATTTTGCAGATGTGGTTTCAATCAGACTCTTGAGATAGGGAGATTATTCTGGATTATCTGCCTGGGCCAAATTCCATCACAAAAGTCCCTGTAAGGAGGAGGCAGAGGGGTTAGAGTCAGAGAAGGAGATGAGATGATGGAGCCAGAGTCAGGAGACTGAGAAGACGTATGCCACTGGTTCGGAAGGTGGAGGAGGGGGCCCCAGCCCGGAAGTGCTGTGCCGCTGCTTCGGAAGGTAGAGGAGGGGGCCCCAGCCCGGAAGTGCTGTGCCGCTGCTTCGGAAGGTGGAGGAGGGGGCCCCAGCCTGGAAGTGCTGTGTCGCTGGTTCGGAAGGTGGAGGAGGGGGCCCCAGCCCGGAAGTGCAGAGGCCTCGAGGAGCTGGGAGGGCAGGGAGACAGATGGACTGCAGCCCTGCCCACAGTGTGATCTTAGCCCAGTGAAACCCTTTTCGCTCTTCTAACACCCGTAATGGTGAGATAGCAAATCTGTGCTGTTTTAAGGCCCTGATTTTGTGGTAATTTTTTTATAATAGAAGTAGTTGGTAAAGAGTCCGCCTGCAATGCAGGAGACCTGGGTTCCATTCTTGGGTCAGGAAGATCCCCTGAGAAGGGAGAGACAACCCACTCCAGTACTCTGGCCTGGAGAATTCCATGGACTACAGTCCATGGAGTCATAAAGAGTTGGACATGACTGAGTGACTTTCACTATTGAAGTGAACAGCATCAGAAAAATAATACAAATGATTTAAGGCTAATTCTTTAAATTTGCAGAAACTTTGAGTGAGGAAGATTTGGAACCAGCCATGGCATAATGTCTGCATGGCAGTGGCTATGGAGCATGGAGAAAAAAAGGGCTAATACCTCCTACACCCCCTTTACAGGGCTTGAGGGGATAGCCTGGTGTCAGTAAAGGAAAAGGGGGCGGGGCTATTCAGAGAGGAAACTGAGGATGTGGAGGCGTGGCTGACATGAGTTCCAGAGGGCCTCGAGCCAGGGTCTACGGGTAGGGCAGGTGAAGTTTGAATCCATCCAGCGCATGCAGACGGCCACATGGGGTTAAGAATTGGCATATGTCAGATAACTGGAGCACTTGGAGTCCTTTTGTGGGCGGAGTTTACAACAAAACGAGCAAACCCAACACAGCTAGTCATTTAGGGCGTAATGGGATCGCCCCAAAGAAATGTTAGGTATCAGCACTCAGTGAGAGCCCTGTGTTGGAATCGGTCTGTGGTGCAGTGAGGAGCGGTGGTGAGCGCCTCGTCTAGGCCTCCCCCAGCCGCACTTCACCTGGGCTGACCTGGGGTCTTCCTCCTGCAGACCTGGAAGGCTGGTCAGTGGTTAGAGACGCCTGAGGTGCTTCTCTTATTCCCAACCATTCAGGTACTCTGTTCCACCACCAAAGTACAAAATAAAACTCACTAATTCTTTAACAGTATTCTTCACTTTTTCCCTGAGTGCCGGGGTCCAGCCCCGGTGGATCCAGGGTGATTCGAAGGGGAGATGGATAGGCAAGGAAAAAACTTACTCATTTAGAGATATAAGATTAGATTAGAAAGAAATAGTATAGTAGGAAATTTAGGCAGAGAAAAGGAGGCTGAATAACTTGGTTTACGGGGAAAACCAATAAAACCTCGAGAGAAGAGGTTTGCACCATTAGGCCACCGGCGTCCACTTGAATATCAAAGGGTGCCCCGCCTTAGGCTCCCTTTCACGTGGATCTTAGCAGCCAGGGCGAGTAAGTAGACGTGGTGAGCCTTCCCACTCCAGATGGGAATTCAGCCGAAAAAGGGGAGAAAAGAACAACATGGGGAAGCCCAGCATCAGTGCAAGACTCCAGAAACTTATTTTTCACAATCAGCTTACATACCCCAAGTTGTACATAAAGAAATAATGGAATATGCAGAGTTATGCAGGGGCAGCGGTCCTGACCCTCATGGAGACCAGGCTTTCTTTTGCATACCCTCCCGTATACAAAAGGTCTCAGGTGGTTTACATTATCTTCTGGCCAAGAGGCCTGTTAACATGTTTATGGCTCTCTTCCTGGATACTTGTCTATCAAACCAGAAAACTCATTTTCCCTAGAAGTGTTTTTTCTTTACCCTGCATCACCCTGAAAGTACTAAATAAAGTTACATTCCTGTAGAACAAAGGTGCAGTGGGTTATAGCAAAGAAAGCACTCAACTCAAAGATCTGATGTTGCTAATGCCAGGGCTACTACCTGTTTTCCTATATACCAGCTATATCTACAAATAAAGGATATGAAAATTTGGCAGCAAGTATTGGCTCAACAAATGAAACCTTTAATCAGTCCTATTCTAATGATTTGACTCCTCGGAAGCCCCTACATTCCTAGGATGTTTTAAGCTTCCTGTGCCTCCCGAGGTAGGGAGGCCTCAAACAATCACATGCGCAGCTGTATGAGTCCTGCAGGCAGACTAGAAAGCCATCAGAGGGGTTTTTGGATTGAAACACTTGTATTATGCCCAGGAAATTTATTATCTAAAAGATCGAAATTAATTTTTTTTCCAGAAAAAGGTGGTGGGGGGACAGCCCCTGTTAACGTCAGAAGAGCAGGTGGAAAGCATAACAGTAAAGCAGGCAGACTCTGGGTTTGGGGGTGGATGCTCAGGAAATTCCAGGGGGAACCCCTGAAGCCTGATCACGTCCTTGCCTTTTGTCAGGCTTCCTTCCTCCTGACCTTTGCCATGGGCGGGATTCCTCACGCTGGCCTCCGGCACCTGAGTTTTAATGGAACGCTTATAGAGATTTTTGAGGCTTCCCTGATAGCTCAGTCAGTAAAGAATCCGCCTGCAATGCTGGAGACCTGGGTTCAATTCCTGGGTCAGGAAGATCCCCTGGAGGAGGGCATGGCAACCCACTCCAGTATTCTTGCTTAGAAAATCCCAAAGACAGAGGCGCCTGGCAGGATCGCAAGAGTCGGACACGTCTTAGTGCTATCTTTCTTTCTATAGAGATTATAGTGACATATAAAGAAGAAAAGAATGATTCACTCAAGTAACCAGCATTCCATTTTGGTATATTTCTTTATTGTTTATTTGATGTAGTTTTACTCAGTTGGAACAATGCTATATATAAAACTCTATGTCTTGCGTTTTAAACATAATGTATCTCATAGCCATTTTACCTTCTTTTAAACATTATTATAAGTAGCTGTTTAATATCAAATACTATTCCAAATAGTATTCCACCATGTAAATGTCATAGTTCAACACTGTATGGTTTCACAGCTTTAAGTGTTCACTATGTGAGGAGCACCTTTGTGGGCAGAATTCTATCCCTAGGAGTATTTCATGAGATAAGAGTTCTAAGAATGTAATAACTGGATGAAAGAGGAAGAACTTTTAAAGTCTCTTGAAAAGTATTGTTAAATTATTTTCCCCAACCTTGCACCTGTTTCCACGCACACTAGTGATTTGTACTTAAGTACCAGTTACATTAGCTCAAAATGGCGCTGAGTTTATTTTCATGCATTTAAAAATAATAACGGGCTTCCTTGTTGGCACAGATGGTAAAGAATCTGTCTATAATGCATGAGACAGATCCCCTCGAGAAGGAAATGGGAACCTACTCCAGTACTCTTGCCTGGGAAATCCCATGGACAGGGGAGCCTGGCAGACTACAGTCCCTGGGGTCACAGAGAACCAGACATGACTGAGTGGCTAACACACAGACACAAAACTAATACTGCAATAAACTATAGTCTCCAATGGCCCGTTTCTACTTGCTTGTGAACGCTGATTATTAGTAGGTACTTCCGTGTCATGGCATTTTCTGTGGTGTCCCTTACAGATGTTCATCACTTTTCTGCTTAAACATTTCCAGTGAAAGTTCATAGGTTTGGTTTCTTTTAAGGCTAAATGCTTATTAAAATTTTAGGCCTTTCCAAGTTACTAAGGGAAATTTGTCTTTTACCATATTATTAACTGACATGGTAGCCTGTAGAAGACATCTATTAATATTAATGACTAGTTCTTAGAATGATTATAAACCATGAGAGACATAAAAAAACAAGTCAGAAAGAATAAAGTAGGGCTAGACAGAACTTAAAGATTCACTCATGTTTTATAGAGGAAAATAAATGGAACATAAATATAGAGGAAAATGGACAGTAGAGGGGAAATAGTTTTTTTTGGTTTGTTTATTTGTGATATTATTGACAGTGTACCACCAGTTTTCAAATAGGTAGGCATATAAAGTCAATCATCTATTTCAAAATTACCTTGAATATGAAGTTAGCATATGTACATGACCGAGAAATGAAACTGTAAGCTATGGTAGCGAAATCCATGCCTAGAATGTCAGCATTCATTTGCTTCATGAGGAGTGCTAGTAAGTCTGTAAAATTACATCTGTGAACAAATTTGTGTGATAACATTTTCTGAAAGAATTATTTGCTTGCCTTATTATTTCCTCTGTGTATAAAAATATAGACAACTGTGCAGAAGGTCAAATCTAAATATGATTACAATGTGTTTCTCAATGGAAAAACATTGTAAGGTTGATCATCTCTGTTGAATTTTCATTGGTTTGGAAGTATATGACTGGTATTTGGAATTAGGCTGTTAGAATATTCTACCAAACTAGCTCTGCTTCATGTAGCAGTGAATGAATGATTCGTTTAAGAGTCTAACAAGATTTGACTATTGTGAACTCTTCTCTGAATGTTGGATCTGCTCCTGATTGTCAGACCAAAGTACTTTCAGGCTATATGGCTTTCAGTTGATATTAAAATGGATCTTTTGATAAGCCCACATTTTAACTTGAATAATTCAAGGGCACATTTTTTGAGTGATCTTAATCCATTCCCTATGTTAGTGCTTTGTGTAAGGCCTTTATTTACCCTAAATTTTGTATTGGAATGTTCATGATTTTTTTTACTTAAGGGTAGTGAGAAATGAAGCAGATTTAGTCTTTATTTGAATAATGGGTATTGGAGGCTAAATTGGGATAAATTTGACTTTTACTTTCTTAAAATTAAAAAAAAATTTACCAGCTATTTGATCATTGATATGTCTTTGGATATTTTTATAGAGACTTAAATTTTCCTAGCCATGTTCTGAATCTAGCCAGAAGGGAATGTAGGTTAGTTAGAACATACTTAGTATGTAGGTAATTATATTTGTGTCATTATCTAAGTGTGTCTCAGATAGTCAAATATGATATTAATATATTTAAAATTATTTGGATCACTTGTATTTTCTCCTTGTTAGTGTAGATAATTGGAGAAGGCAATGGCACTCCACTCCAGTACTCTTGCCTGGAAAATCCCATGGACAGAGGAGCCTGGTAGGCTGCAATCCATGAGGTCGCCAAGAGTCAGACACGACTGAGCGACTTCACTTTCACTTTTCACTTTCACCTTTCACTTTCACTTTTCACTTTCATACATTGGAGAAGGAAATGGCAACCCACTCCAGTGTTCTTGCCTGGAGAATCCCAGGGACGGGGGAGCCTGGTGGGCTCTATGGGGTCGCACAGAGTCGGAGACGACTGAAGTGACTTAGCAGTAGCAGTGTAGATAATTAATTTCATTATTTTGAGTTTTCCATTTGTTCTGGGTACTGACATTTGTTAGAACTGATACATGACAGAGTTTATTCTTAAAAAAGAAATGGTTTTTGGTTTACTACTTATATTTATCTGAACAATACAAAGTATTGCACATTAATATTTTAAACATACAAGGAATCCACAGGAAATACTTTGCAGTTCTGGTAAAATAAGCTGTCTAGAAATTATGTAGGCTTTTGTTTTAAACATGATTCATTTATTTGTACTAAAGTAGCACATTCAGTAACACCCCATTTATCTGGTCATTTTCCAGAATAAGATGGAATTTTCCAGGTAACTGATCATAAATTAGTTTTCCAGGTAACTGAATCTTATACCTTCAAGGACTAAAATCTTTTAAATTTAACCATTTTTGATGGAAATCTTTATAAAGTACTCACTTTCTACTTTCTTACTTTCCTATGTTTTCTTAATCAGAGGATTCTCAATGTAATTCAGTCTTTTTTTCTGATGACTCAGGACCACAATTTTTAAAAAATTAGGAAGTTGAGTATTATGCCTACTTTGACTTTTTTTTTTCCCCTTCTGGTCAGGTTAATAATAAGCTGCCATTTCCTCTTCTGTTTATCACCTCCAGTACCTCTTCTTTTTCTCTTGGTGGTTTTGCTTTTTGTTCTCCATGGCTTGTGAAACCAGAGTTGTTGGGAATTACTGTTTGTGGTAAATTAGAATCGAGGAGGAGCAGGGCGAGGGCCTCAGGGAGCAGGGGTGCTGCTTGGGTTGTGTCCTCCTCCCGGTCATGCGTTGCCTCTTTCTCAGCACCTGGACTGGGCACGCTGTCCTGAAAGGCTGATTGCTGAGGTGTGGTAGGTCCTACCTGTTTCCTTCCCCTTCCCTTAGAGGTGCACCCTAAGGGAGTGCCCTGGGAATCACCCTGGCTTACACTAAATAGCAGCAAACCCTGGGTTCAGTCTCAGACTCCTGTCTCCAAGCCTAGCACTTCTCTACTGTAACTGTGATCTTAACTCCAGGCACTTATTAAGAACATTGTCATCAGTCTTGGTAAATAAAAACAGTCTGTTCTTTCTTAAAGGGACTCATGTCATTCACCCTCTTACCTACTCTAGAAAGCAGAGACTCCCCTAGACTCCCCTGTGCGCTCCATTCCAGGAGTTACTGGCGCCTTGCCCTGCTAAGTCTCTCCAGAACCCTCCCCTCTCCCCAACTCTGTTGCACAGGCCTGGTCCATGCCTGGTCCTCTGCTGTCTTTTTTCTCTTTTTATTCTGCACCCTGCTTCTGGAATCACTGTCTTCAAAAAGCACCATCTGTTTGACCAGTATAAACAGTCAATCACTGGAGAATAGACGTGGAGAAAGAGGGAAATGGAGAGACTGTGGACCATCATGAATACTTGAGGGGCAGAGAGGGAGCACCAAAGAGTAGAAAAATAGAAACACCCAAATACAGGCAGAAAAATAATTGGACTGTGCATATGTAGCTGTGAGAGACAGTGACTCAGGTGTTACCGGCAACCTACACCCTGTGGTGCAGTGTGGCCTGAGATCCCCAGGAGGCATGTAGGGTACATGAGAGCAACCCACCTCTCCCAATACAGCGCTTAGGGCTGATCACACTCTGGTCAGAGTTCCATTTCTAATGCAGGGTGAGTGAAGTCGCTCAGTCCTGGCTCTTTGTGACCCCTTGGACTGTAGCCCACCAGGCTCCTCCATCCATGGAATTCTCCAGACAAGAGTACTGGAGTGGGTTGCCATTTCCTTCTCCAGGGGATCTTCCNTGATCACACTCTGGTCAGAGTTCCATTTCTAATGCAGGGTGAGTGAAGTCGCTCAGTCCTGGCTCTTTGTGACCCCTTGGACTGTAGCCCACCAGGCTCCTCCATCCATGGAATTCTCCAGACAAGAGTACTGGAGTGGGTTGCCATTTCCTTCTCCAGGGGATCTTCCTGACCCAGGGATCAAGCCTGGGTCTCCCGCATTGCAGGCAGACACTTTAACATCTGAGCCGCCACGGAAGTCCGTGCAGGGTAATACTAAATAATAAGTTTAGACGGGGCTGAAGAATGTGAACTCCAGTGAAAAAACTGAAAAGCTGATTACGAACACCCATTGGTATATACTGAAGGAAATGAAATTACTATGACTTGAAACAGTTAAGGGTGCTTATAGGGTTTCCCCAGTGACTCAGAGATAAAAATTCTGCCTGCAATGTAGGAGACATAGCTTAGTTCCCTGGGTTGGGAAGATCCCCTGGAGTAGAAAGTGTCAACCTGCTCCAATATTCTTGCCTGGAAAATCCCATGGACAGAGGAGCCTGGCGGCTACAGTCCATCAGGTCACAAAGGGTTGGACACAACTGAAGCAAGTGAGCAGCGGTATATGTGACTTAAATTTAGAAACTTTATTATTCTGAGGGTGATGCCAAAATAAATTCTTTGTGTTCTCTAGACAATAAGGGACTATGGTATAACCAGGGTTTTGAATTTAAATATTTGTATTTTTTATCAGCCCAACACATAGGCTATATAAAACCAATTAGCACCTTAAAAGTCTATAATGAAAAAGTTCATGTAAAAAAATAAATAAATACAAAAAAAATAAAATAAAAAATAAATAAATAAAAGTAAAAAAAAAAAAAAACCAGTATCAGGTACTCTGTTTATCCTTATAATGTGGAATTTCATGTTCTGGGATTTTTTTTCGTTTTCACTTTTGGTATTGTTTCTTTGATAGCTTCCTTTTTTCTCTGCCTCTTTACTTCTTTGNAAAAAAAAAAAAAACCAGTATCAGGTACTCTGTTTATCCTTATAATGTGGAATTTCATGTTCTGGGATTTTTTTTCGTTTTCACTTTTGGTATTGTTTCTTTGATAGCTTCCTTTTTTCTCTGCATCTTTACTTCTTTGTGGAGCTCCTGGCAGTCTCCCGTCGGCTTCGCTGGCTTGGTTGTCCCATTTCACCTGTCTCTCTCCCCTGTTGCCCATCGACTCGCCTCCCTGGTGGCAGCGTCTCACCGTCACTTTTCTCACTGAGCGTAGTCACCTTTCCTTCCGCTCTCTTCCTGCCTCTGCTGCTGCCGTGTCCTTTTCAGGTTTGTTTGTCTTGGTCCTTTGTGTGGAAGGCTTTCCTCAGATGCCTGTAGGTCATGGATTCCTGGCACATGGAGGAGACCCAAACGCTTGTTCATAAGGTGAGCTGTCTTATCTCAGTGGGGTCCTCCAGCTGTCAGTGTACATAGTTCTTTACTTTTAAGTGCTCCACACTAAACTAGCAAATGTAGAAAGCTATTTGAATTAAGCCTAAGGAAAACTTGAATTCTAGTGATATGAGATAGTGCACTGAATCATTATGTAAGTCTTTAAAACTTTTGAAAACTTCTTGTTCTTGTTTATAAATATTAATGTTGTCTGTTTGCTGCATGTTTAACATGAGAGGTTTTGTTGGGGGACTGGGGAGCAGAGTCTTTGTCTTTTCATGGGTGGGGAGGGTGTTGTTTTCAGGAACATTGCAATTCTACTTCCTCAAACTTCACCGTAATTCAGGGGTTAAATTGGATTTAGACTAATAAATTACAACACATACTTCTTCTGGTAGAGTAACTATCCATTTACGTGGCTCAGAACTCTTCCTAAGTAATACTTCATTGCTGTGATCCTTAATTAGGATAGGGTAACTGCTATTTTTTTCATTCTTAAATACTTAGTTCTTGAGAAATTATTTCATGTAAAACTGATTTAAATATTTTAAACCACTATTTTAAAAAGGCAGATATCATGAAAGTTCAGTGTTTTCATAGAAAAGAGCAGTGATACTTTTCTCAAAATCATTTTACAAATAGATGCTAAGGGTCTTATAAAGTGAGAAAAAATCTATTTAGCCTTATAATTTAAATTAATAAAATGCACCAATTTATTTCATAACTATCAAAGCTAATAAAATGTGAAAACTTGGACATCAATTTTCATTAATACGATTGTATTTAATTGTGGGTAGTTATTTTATTATATTAAAGAAACTATGGTAGGCTATAAAGAGTCCCTTATCTGTTGGTTTAATTTAAAAGTAAAACATACATTATTCTAATTATATGCACTAACGTTGAATTTTACATTCATAAATTCATGAATTTCTTAATAAGAATATCTAACTGCTTTATACCCTGTGGCTACAGTATGTAAAGAAATCGGGCCTGGGAACCAAGAGAACTGTTCTCCAGGCTGAGTTAGGCTGCTTACTTAGAGGTGTGACCTTCCTCAAGTGCTGAACTTCTCACAGAAGTACTTGATTTCTCGGCTTTAGTTTTCTCAGCTGTGAAATAAGAGCCCTTGAGTTCCCTCTATTTGTAATACTCCCTTATTATATGACAAACTATGTCCTTCTAGGTCTTTCTTATTAATGTATAATCAACGAATGCAAACATATATATCCATATACATACATGTATATTAAATTGGCTAAAAAGTTCATTTGGGTTTTTCTGTAAGCTATATGTATCATAGTGAAAAATTTGGATGTTATCAAAATATATAAAACAAAAAGTGAAATTCTGCTCTCACCCCCACTCAAAACAAAACAGGTTAAAAGGCTACAGTGACAACTAGTAAATGCTAATGGTCTCTGTACGTTTTTGCAGAAATTTTTCGTGAATTTGTCAGTATATAGATACTTAAGTCATAATACAGGTAACTATTTAGCACCTTACTTTTGTCCTCTTTACACCTTTGAAATAATTTTATGTAAATGTATTCCTGAACATATTTATTTTTAATCAATTTCTGGTAGCTATAATTTATAATTTAATGGGAAATTTAATTTTTAATTATTTGCCTTTTCCTTAAACCTTAGTTTCCCCCTTGCATGTTTGAATTGTAACAGCAGAATAACTTTTAAAAATTTATGTATGAAAAAATGTCTGAAAGTAAATAAAGCAAATGTTAACAATGCTTATATTGGATGCTAAATTTCAAGTAATTTTTCCTTTATGTTTCCTATTTCATATTTTTAGCAACTGATGTTTTATTGGGGGGGAATCCATTTTAATAAAAAGTACCATGCTATTATGAAGTAATTATCAATCAGTAGTTGTTTAATTGAATTGTAAAAACATATTCTTTATTGACTATTAAAAAGCATCTCATTAAAGTATTTTATTGTTATTTTTACCATTCTTTTTATTTTTTAATTGAAGCATAATTACATATAATAAAAGGCAGAGATTTTAACTATACATTTTGATGAGTTTTTTACCCACCACACTTGAAATATAAAACATTCCAATAAGCCCATAAAACTCCCTCAAATCTCTCTTTAATCAATCCATATCCTCCGACCAGGCAACCACTGATCTGGTATGTATCCCAAAAGATTCATTTTCCTGGTTTGAGCATCATTTGAATGAAACCCCACTCTCTGTGCTCTTTTGTGCCTGATTCTTTGATTATACGTAATATCATATTTATGTGTCTTCATCACTGTTTTGAAAACCCTATTCCTATTCTTCTTAATGTTTAAATAACTGGGCCAAGTTTGCAGAGCCTGGAAGCACTGGAATCAGAACTTGGTTTCAGGTCTGTGTGACCCCAGAGTTCTTTTCTACCTTTCATGTAATCTTTGTCTGATTCCTTTGCACTCCTTTCTGGGATAGCTCAGGCCACTCAAAATCCCTTGGGAACTACATTATAAGTCATCATATCTGCTGTTAGTTTCCCTGTTGCCAACTTTGGATTCAGACTTCTTGCATCAGCTATAGCATTTCCCACTGTTGCAACATTTTCCAGCTGTTCAAATTTTATATTCTCTCCTGTGCTCCCTTTACTTTTAGGAGAAAATTCCTTTACTGTCATCTCATGAAGTTTCGGAAGAAAATTAAAAAAACACATACTTACAGCCTGCCATCTTTATCTTGGAAGTTCCCCCTTTTAAAAAAAGAAAGGCAGTCTAGGAGTAGATTTTTTTAAATACTTCTATTTTTTAAAATTAATGTTTCCTTCTATTAATTCTGAGGCAGGTTCAGAAATACTGAATGTTTTTATTTTCCAAAGATCAATGTAATTTTGACTCCAAACACCTTCCGTTGTCCTGTCAGCCAGTTATCCTTATTCACTGTTAAGGCACATGACCCCTTACTGGAAAGGGAGGTGGTGCTGGACTGTGAGATACTTTGGATGGTGCCCTGAATAACTTCCATTGTATTCTTTTTATGTCGGAATCAGCTGAGTCCTTATGGTCCCCTCACATCTGCCAACCCAGCTATTTCTGTGCTAGACTTAGGACACAGGAATTCAAGACGCTTCTCACCCCAGAACGTGATGAACTTGGAGGAGGGCACAAATGCTCACGCAGGCACTGATGGAGAGGAAATCACTTTGGTGGCTAGATAATGTTTTAAGGAACAAAAGGTGAGGGGGGTGGGCAAGAAAAGAGAGTGGGAGATCCAAAGTGTATTATCCTGTTGTCATGATTTTATGGTAATAGGAGCAAGAGCCAGAAGGGATCTCCTTTGTCAGTGTTTTTGCTGGATTGTTTTTTCCCCCATTTCTGTCCTGTCTCCCAAATTGGTACCATCTCTCGCTGCCTTTCCAACCTAGTGACTCAGTTTCTGAGAAAGGACTCTGGTTTTGTTTGTGAGTTGAGTACTCTCCACCACCACCGGGGGAACAAGAAGACTCAGGGAGAGGTTTTCCAGAAGGACCTTTCTGCTGGTTCAAATCACCGAATTCCCAGGCTGATAAGCGTCTTTCCACCAGTTAGGGCCTGTGTGGGAGGGGTTGGGTAGAGCATCCTGTTACTTGCACTTTCAAGAAGCTGGAGCTTGGCTGTGGTACTTCATCTGTAGAAATTCCTTCAAAGACTTGACGTATACATGATTTACAACATTATTTGAATGTTTGTGTGGAATTTTACTGGGAGAGTGAAAGAGAAGCTGTTGAGCATTTGCCCTTGACACCTGCAGTCCCAGCTGAGGGCTTCTTGCAGGAGTTCTAGGCTGGATGACTGAATCTGTGCTGGCTTTGGAACTGCTGCATGAGAGGTCCCTGGGGATTGGAGACTCTGGGCTGGAGCTCAGCAGAGGCTGATTTACTTGCCTGGTTCCCTACCTGGGGTCACAGGCTCGTTTAGATCAGGACCACATCTCATTTGTTTCTGAACTCCTGGCAACTGGCATAGTCCATGGCATGTGATAGGTACTCAGAAAATGATTGCAGGCCAGTTGATTAAATGAGGCAGTTACCACCACCACCACCATTAAGCAAGGCAGTGATCATCCACACGTAGATGAGTCCTAGGAACGGGTGAGGCTGCAGGGAATCATTGCATATGTCTCCATCACAGGGCTCATCACCTCCGCGTGTACAGGGTCCCAACGAGTGAGTGCAGAGTGCTCACTTTGGGATGATAAGCTGCAGCCTGGCCCAGTGCCAGTGGACAGTGGCCGGCTGGGGAGCACATATCTTACCTGATGACGGCTGTCGCTGCTCAGCTGTTGCTGGTAGATATGATGACAGAGCTCCCAGACTTTCAAAGGACAATATTAGCTATTCTGATGTTTAAATTTGCAGTGTTTTGAGGAACAGATAAAACACATGTATGGGTCAAATTGGTTCTGTGGGCTTTCACACTGCTCTCTCCAGAAAATCAAACCAGAAGAGAAGGGCAGGGTGCCAGGAATCTGTAAGGGGCAGGTGGAAGAAGAAAAATTCCCAGCAAGCTTGAGAAAGGGCAATTAAAGAGCTGGAGGAGAACAGTGAACTTGAATCTTAAGAAGGGAAGACTCTCAAGAAAACTGGGCAAGGTTGATGGATATCTGCTATGATATATGCTATGGAGAAGTCAAGTAATTAGAGAATACAGTGAATCATTCATGAATGCAGGGGGAACGCATATTAGCATTATGCAGCTATTCTTGGCCTGGCATAAATATGGTCCAGACTGTGACGTAAGTGTCAGTTGGACCGAACTTGTTTTCAAAGTTATTTCCTTAAAGCTTTGACAAAAAAAAAAAAAAGTCCAAGTTCATGTAAATTAACTTGACATTTTGAAAACCATTATTCATGTATCCAAAATATAATACTTCAAAGGAGTATTTAAACTGTTTCAAGGAATTTACAGGAAACTGTTAAGGGAATCATTTTTGTTATATCTTTACCATGTTAGGATAGGCCTTCGTCTTGTCTGGGTAAAGTTATGACAGTGGATCCTATTCCAGGAGGTTTTATTTTATTGGAAGGAAGCCCAGGTAAAGTCTCATATTAATTTTCTGTCATGTTATCTACCAAAGAACAGATTTCCAAAGTCTCTCAAACATTTGACACAATCATTTCCATTTGCTAAACTTCATCAATGTTTTTCAAGTGATATATGCATTTTAAGTCAAAATTGAACAAGGTTTATCCTTGAATAGAACAAAATGTGTCCTGTCTAAGGCACTGGATTAATAGAAGATGTTTTCATTTTTATTTGTTGAAATAGAAAGTTTATATTTATAAATTACTCTGAGTGCTTTTTGCAAGTTGAAAATTGTCTCACTGAACAAACAAAATCCGTTTACTGAGTTCCCTCCGTGTACTTTCACATGCTCGAAGCCATACAGTTTGGCTTCTTATCGTAATGCTGAAGAGGGTGTAATCTGAGCCGCACAACCCATCATTCTCTGTACGTCATGCCCTCATGTCCTTTTCTGATGTATTGCCCTCTGCCTGGAATGCCCGTCCGTCCCCAGTCTCCTGGTCTTCTCACCTTTGTTTGTGAACTTCTACTTATCCAGCAGGGACAGTGTAAAACATCGCTCTACAGCTCTCCTTAATCCCTCCTTATCATTATCCCCATAACACACCTTGTATATTATGAATAGAACACTCATCAAACAGTATTTTTGGTGTTTTTCTCTTTCACAAAACTGTAAGATTCCTAAAGTCTGCATGATTAATTTCTGCATCTAGGCATGTATCTGACACGAGGGAACTTTTCAACCAATGATTGTTGACTTAGGTTGAATCCACTTATTAGGACAGATTTTACTCCAGTGCATGACTCCGGCAAATGAACCATTAACCCAATGTGTTATTAATATTTACAGTGTGATGAAGTAAGTCATCTCACATTATTATGTAATTCAAACAAAGGGACAAAAAATAATTTTCAAAGGAAGAGGGGCTAGGTATATATACATAAGCCTTCACAAGCTAATTCATTCAAAAATCCAACACTATCTTAAGAGGGATCACGTTGATTAAATAATTTAATTGTTGATTAAGTAGTTGGTGACAAAGCAAACTCAAGACTTTTCATGTGGAAGGATAGCTGTTTCTCTAGTAATCTGCAGTAGATTTCTGTTCTGTTGTAGCCTGATGTTACAGAGTTCAGATATGCCACGAGTCAACTCATCAGCCAGTCACCTAATAATTGTCAAAGTCCCACACAAGGCAACTTAAAACATTATTTTTCTCCCAACACTGCTGCTGCTGCTAAGTTGCTTCAGTCATGTCCAACTCTGTGTGACCCCATAGACGGCTGCCCACCAGGCTTCCCTGTCCCTAGGATTCTCCCAGCAAGAATACTGGAGTGGGTTGCCATTTCCTTCTCCATCTCCCAACACTAGTATTGGAAAAATGATCCAGTATGTTAAAGAGATCTTTTAACTTCTGCTTTGTAGAGATCATGAGCATAACCCCTTGTTCACTCACTAAATTGTGTCCAACTCTTTGTGACCCCATGGACTGCCACACACCAGGCTCCCTGGTCCTTCACTATCTCCTGGACATGCTCAAATTCATGTCCGTTGAGTCTGTGATGCTATCTAATCATCTCATCCTCTGCTGCCCCCTTGTCCTCCTGCCCTCAATCTTTCCCAGCATCAGGGTCTTTTCCAGTGAGTCAATTCTTTGCCTCAGGTGGCCAAAGAAAGTATTGGAGCTTCAGCATCTGTCCTTCCAATGACTAGTCAGGGTTGATTTCCTTTAGGATCAACTGGCTTGATCTCCTTGCTGTCCAGGGGACTCTCAGGAGTCTTCTCCAGCACCACAATTCGAAGGCGTCAGTTCTTTGGTGCTGAGCCTTCTTTATGGTCCAACTCTCACATCCATATATGACTACTGGAGAAACCACAGGTTTGACTATGTGGACCTTTGTTGGCAAAGTCCCACCAAGGGACCTCAAGCCCACCAAGCTCCTCAGTCCATGGGATTCTCCAAGCAAGAATACTGGAGTGGGTTGCCATTTCCTTCTCGAGGGGATCTTCCCGACCCGGGGATCGAACCCAGGTCTCCTGCATTGGAGGCAGACGCTTTAACCTCTGAGCCACCAGGGAAGTTGGCTTTTTAATATGCTGTCTAGGTTTGTCATAGTTTTCTTCCAAGGAGCAAGCATCTTTTAATGTCGTGGCTGCAGTCACCATCCACAGTGATTATGGAGCCCAAAAAAGATCCTCTGGAGAAGGGAATGGCTACCCACTCTGGTGTTTTTGCCTGGAGAATACCATGGACAGAGGAGCCTGATGGGCTACAGTCCATGGAGTTGCAAAGAGTCTGATACAACAGAGCAACTTACTCTTCCCTACAATTGTATGGTAGGCTTAGTTTTATTTTCTCTTTATGAGGAGTACCTTCAGGGAAGGTACAGAGCTCTGAAAGGGGCCTTTTAAAAGTGTAAATGGAGAAATGAGGAAGAAACATCAAGGGTACAGAAAGATTTCTAAGAGGGAGAGTAAACCTGCATGTACCCTTGCTTCAGAAGTTTCCCGGAACGGGGGACTATGAGGAAGCAGGGCAGATCCTGCTGAGGACCTTCATCCGCTCTCTTGCTTGTCTAGTTCCTGGACCCAGAAGCCTCTCTGGGGGAAAAGTAACCCTCTCAGCGAGTTTGTAGTTGCTGCTGTTGCTCTCATCGCCATACTGGGCAAGCTTAGATGCTCCTGTTTGTGTTTCAGAGTTCTCTGCCAAAGAGTGTATTTCTCTAAGCTAACTGAGTTTGTGCTTCATTTTTATTTTATTTTTTTTTCTTAAATTGACAAAGCAATGTTTCTGCCATTAGCAAGAAAAAAACTGAGATATCACCATAGAGGAATTGTCATTGAGAGGGCATTTGTGATAAGATTTGACCTTTTGAAGAAATAGATCCCATTTCCCTTGGCCTCCTGTTCTACTCTGAGTATTTAATTTGATCATTATCTGTTGTGACTGTGAGGGTAAAGTCACAAGGCCAGACTCCTGCCCTGTGGGGACAGCCATTTTACTGACGAGATGCGCTCTCCAGTCTGAAAGGAGTCCGTGCAGAATGGACCCCAGGCAGGTCAGGTGGGAGGAAACTGTACTTGACTAATAAGCTTTCCAGGGGCCACTTCTAATAGTGGGTAATAAAGATGACACACAGTCACCTACAGGCAGGTCTGGAAATGTGCAAGATGGTCATTTGCTTACTTCCAAGAAAAAGACTTGGAATGGCATTCAGGGTGTTTCTGACTGTGTTATGCATGTTTGCAGACATGGACAGGAATTATAAGGACTTTTTGTTAAAATGTGTTTTAAATTCTATCGATCATATAGTTTGAATTGCATTTTTGGCTTATTCTGTACGGGAGGATGATCTATTCAGAGCATTTGATGAATATTAACTTCGACATTACCTTAAAATATCCAGTTATTGATTACCGATAATAAAACACCAATAGCCATCTGAGCTTTATAAACTTATCATTAAGACAGGCTTGATTTTATTTTTGAAAGATGATCATGTTTTGCTCATAGATTGTTTCCGCTACACATCTTTGCTGGTGTCCAGCTTCTTTAATTCTCTTTTCAACTGTAACAATTGTACACTTTTTATATTTGAATTATTTTCCTTATAAATTATGTTATCCTTGGCTAAAGGCTTTTCTCTTTAGTAAATGCTTTTGACTATCTGGCCTTTATAGCATCAATTTCATTTTTAAATGCCTATAGAGACATGCTTGACTGCTTATAAATTTTCTAGTATAGTTCTGTAAGAATTCTTCACTTTCCAAGGACCATACGTACCCATGTTGGTTCCCAACAGTTTATAACTGGCAGAATAATTTAAAAGACATTTTCCCTTTGCAACTTAATTTAGAGTAGAGTGCGTTTTGTCTGCAAAGGCAGTGCAGGAGAGGGTATGGGTCAAGCAGTCTGGACCTCCACCAGCCTCAGACGCATTGTGGGCATCCAGAGTGCTGCCCAAGGTGTGGTGGGTGGGTGTGGGGGGTTCTGAATTTCCGCTTCTTTCCTGGTTAGGCTACACATGCAGTGTGGGTAGGCAGGGGAACTTCAGCTGAGCACAGCGCTAGGCCAGTGGAGGAGCCACCATCTCAAATGCTGATGCCCGCCAGAGGGGAAGGCAGTGTGGCCCATGTGTATATGCATATCGTTTACGAAGTCCTAATGCTTCTGCCTGGAAATGAGGCCCCTGGTGTCTGCTTGCATTTCATGGGCTGAAGAAAGGCGCCACACCTAGTTCAGGGGGTGGGGAAGTGCAGACACGACAGGGCCTGGCAGAACTGAGAATGTCTGCTAAGCTGCAGGATTAAAACGTGGTCACAAAGGCGGTCTTCCAACGACAGCCAACGTTAGGAGAAAATTTTGACAGGTAACAGAACTTTGCTCAAAACATCGCCACACTGTGCAGAATGAGGCTGATGACTGGTAGAAAAGGTGTTAGCGAGCAGAGAGGTGTCATGGGATTGATGAAGGGTTAGAACAGTAGGTGAGGCTCACTGAATGAACAGAACGCCAGCGGGGCCTAGTGCCAACAGCCAAGTTTAGGCCAACATGACACTGCAGATTTGGGGGGAAGATGAGTGTGCATTTGCTCCCAGAAGCTCTTCACTTCGAGAATGCGCAACATCCTTTCTCATCCTTCCAGGCTTAATTCGAATATTAGTTATTTGCATGTATTTTCCCACTCGAGTATGAATTCCTCAAGGACAAGTGTCCGTTTTTGTGTCCTGTGTGCCTAGCACGTGGCTGACAGTACAGGCACTGCATGACTATTGAATGAATGAACTGGAACCCTCTGGCAGCCCCCTCCCATGGTGCCAGGTGCCTGCTGCCTCTTTGGCTGGGGATTTCACACACTTATCCTGGGGGTTGCTGGTGGCGGAAGCAGCAAGAGCAGGATGGCATTTCTGAGCATCCCGGCCTCTGTTCTGTTCATCTTGGAGGGACCAGCACAAGTAGGGAGGATCACCAAGTGGTGTTCAGAGAGCTGAGCAGTGGGAAGTAAATTTGTACCTAGTGTGTAATTTTTGTTTTGTTTTTGTTCCCTCCTTTTGAGTGTATTAAAATTAGGAAAACCTAAATTAATATAATCTATCCACTTAAAGACTTTATAACTTGTGGTATTCTTGGCCTCACTTTTTATTATTAAAATCACAAAATGTAATTAGACATATAGCTTACTTTTTAGACCTTGGAGTGTAGAGCAGCAGTTCTCCAACTTGAGTGCATCAGGGTCACCTGAAGGGCTCGCTGACACCCAGATTGCAGAGCCCTGGCTCCCAGAGTTTCTGGTCCAGCTAGTCTGGGCTAGCTGATGAGACTGCTGCTCTGGGAAGCCACACTTTGATAAGCAATGAGGAGGAGGAAAGGACACTGAAAATGGAGTAGAAAAGTGTATGTGTTTGAATTTCTGTGATGCTACATAATAAACATTTGATTTTGTGTAAGTTACTCAACCCCTCTAGTTTTCTGTGTCCTTCTTGTGGAAATGAAGGTCAAAATTGACCTCACAGAGAATCAGCTAAGATTGTATAACAGAACCTTTTTTTTTAAAGTGAAGCTCTATGGAAATACTGCTTTAGTATGTCCTATGTGTTATGAGCCATGGACATCTAATTGGCAGCCACATGTATGTGGGGTACTCTGTGCAAGGCAGTGGAGGATAGAACACAGGAAGAAAAAGAACAGTAGCATTGTGGGCTTTCAGTTCAGCCTAGTCGTGTCCGACTCTGCGACCCCATGAATCGCAGCACGCCAGGCCTCCCTGTCTATCACCAACTCCTGGAGTTCACTCAGACACGTCCCTCGAGTCAGTGATGCCATCCAGCCATCTCATCCTCGGTCGTCCCCTTCTCCTCCTGCCCTCAATTCCTCCCAGCATCAGAGTCTTTTCCAGTGAGTCAACTCTTCTCACGAGGTGGCCAAAGTAGTGGAGTTTCAGCTTTAGCATCATTCCTTCCAAAGAAGTCCCAGGGCTGATCTCCTTCAGAATGGACTGGTTGGATCTCCTTGCAGTCCAAGGGACTCTCAAGAGTCTTCTCCAACACCACAGTTCAAAAGCATCGATTCTTCGGCGCTCAGCCTTCTTCACAGTCCAACTCTCACATCCATACATGACCACAGGAAAAACCATAGCCTTGACTAGACACACTTGAAATGATATTAAGAGCTCAAAGAAGGAAAGGTTGTAGTGAGCTGCTGGGGTGGCCTTTACCCAAAATTTACTGTGTAAAGACCACTATTTCACAGGAAGACACTTGTTTTTCCTTGCTGTGGAACTGTCTTATTGCAGAGCTAGTGTCCTGAAACCTAGAAATCTGTGATTTTGGCACGTTTTGAATGTGAAGTTTATTCTTTTGCAGATCAATCTCAGGTTACCTACTTACAGTTTGGTGAAATTAACAGTCAGTTCAGTCACTCAGTCGTGTCCGACTCTTTGCGACCCCATGAATCGCAGCACGCCAGGCCTCCCTGTTCATAACCATCTCTCGGAGCTCACTCAGACTCACGTCCATCGAGTCCGTGATGCCATCCAGCCATCTCATCCTCGGTCGTCCCCTTCTCCTCC
>SJYX01009256.1:295471-351035 GCA_006410675.1 Oreotragus oreotragus | reverse complement strand
CTTCTCCAACACCACAGTTCAAAAGCATCGATTCTTCAGCGCTCAGCTTTCTTCACAGTCCAACTCTCACATCCATACATGACCACAGGAAAAACCATAGCCTTGACTAGGCGGACCTTAGTCGGCAAAGTAATGTCTCTGCTTTTGAATATACTATCCAGGTTGGTCATAACTTTTCTTCCAAGGAGTAAGCGTCTTTTAATTTCATGGCTGCAGTCACCATCTGCAGTGATTTTGGAGCCCAAAAAAATAAAGTCTGACACTGTTTCCACTGTTTCCCCATCTATTTCCCATGAAGTGATGGTAATACTGTAGATTTTATTATGTATTTTTCAACCAGTGAATCCCAAAGGCCACTTAACTATATCCTATGGGTTCTGTTTAGTTCCTTGACATTAAAAGCGGGATCCTCTTACCTGAAAAATACTGGGAACCCCTGAGGCGGCGCATGGCACTACTCCGGTCCTTCATCTTGACTTGCTGTTTGGATCCTTTGTGACATACATTTCTTACATTTGTCTTACCCATTTGGCTATAACCGAATCTTCTCTAAAGCAGGCAGGGGTGGAAAAGCAAGAATATTAAGATGTGAGGACACTTCAATACCTTCTGAAGACTCGGATACACGTCAGCCTTGGACAGTTGCTTTTTGCCTTCCCCCTTTCCCTCTGCTGATCGTCTTCTTCTCAGAGCCTCCTCTGCTCATGTCAACCGACATATTCTTGTTGAAGAATTTATTAGAAGTCATAACAGTTTCTCCCACCATCCTCTTTCCTTTTATTTCTAAAGTACCAATGGAAGAGTAGATCCAAGAATATGGCCCCTAATTTTGAAATATTTCAGTGTGGAAACCATGTACTACCTAATATCAATTTCCCATGATCAGATCAGTATAGATTAACACTGAAATAGATCTACTGAATAGGTTAGAGATCCAAGTATATGTAAAGATCTTGTATGTGGTGAAGCTGCACAAATCAGCTCAGAAAGATGGTTTATTTCATTGACAAAACTGATCATACGTCCAGAAGAAGATAATTTTAAACATCCTTCTCCTACTATGTATATATATATATACTACGATCAATTTCGGGTACATGATTATTCTAAAGATTCCCAACACACAAGCTGCAGAGGCAGGCTTTGTGTCCAGGTCTTTCTCGTGCACAGGGCGTCTAAAATGCTGACTCATGCGATCCTGCTACATTTCCTGAAGGAGAGATGGCAGAGAGATCTGTTGCTCATCCTTTGATAGTTCCCATTTTGTTTTATTTTTGTCCTTATAAATGATGCTTATAAATTATGTCTTGATTGATAAGTGGATCTGTGATTATTTTCTTAGAACCATTTTCTAGATGTGAAGCAGCTGATTCAAAGGATACTCAGGTTTTCTAAGGCTTTTGAAATAAATTTCCAAATTGCTCTTTAGAAAGGCCATGCCAATTTAGTGGTTTGGCTCTTGTGTTGTACTCAGAATCTTACTGTTTTTCTATTTCTAGACCATCATTTGTCATAGAAAAGTAATTTCCCCCATCTTCTTTTTATACTGGCAAGTTTTTAATTAACTTAGGGCTTCCTGTGAAGTCTGAAGTTAATATTCTTTTATCCTGTTTATCATCTATTGCAGAATAATAATATTAATAAGGTCGGGAAGAAAATATCACTTCTTTGACCCTAAATATCTTCTTCTCTAGCGTTAATCAGAGGCCTCTGTTACCATTTGGTCACATGGAACAGCAGCAGTAGCCTTTCCTTTGTGTAGTATCAGCATGTCATCTGTGGGGTAGCCAGGTGCCCCTCTGCCTCACGCTGTCAGAGAACTGCACCCATGGTAGAGCTTGCTGCTACTTGATTTCCATCACCCTGCGTTATCTATTTAGTGGAAGTGCGGTGTGTTTCCAAACCATATAGCAGCATGTACTGTATTAAGACTTACTCCTGTGTTTACTTATCTTTCATGCATACACTTCTCTTTGCTGGAATCTAGAATTTACTGAGTTATTTCCAAAGACCATGAAATGTGATTGCTGTGAGGTCTAGTCTTCTTGGGAAGATGCAGTCTGTTTGTGGAAGCCGCCGCAGGGTTGACACAGTACTATTATTATTATTTCATACACTTTTTGTACCTCCACCTGTCACCAAGAGACGGAGTTGAAGTAATGACATCTCACCAATTATTTGATGACATAAATTTTCCTGTGTGCTGCCAGATTACTTAAATTTTTAAAAATAATATATTGAGCTAAATATTATCCCTTGTGCTGAAGGAAAGTAAAGTTCTTTTCAGAGCAGGGAATTTTATGTCATATGGTATTTGATGTGAAATAGGGTGGATATGTGTCATCAATCACAGTGCATACTAGACTGAATTTAGAGCATGTGTGTCCTGTGATCACGGTTATCTGGTTTCCACGCCATGAGGGGTTTTGGTTTTACTTTTTAGCACAGACCTACACTATTATGGGCTTCCCCAGTGGCTTAGACCATAAAGAATCTGTCTGCAATGCAGGAGACCCAGGTTCGATCCCTGGGTTGGGAAGATTCCCTGGAGAAGGGAATGGCTACCCACTTCAGTATTCTTGCCTGGAGAGTTCCATGGACAGATGAGCCTGGTGGCCTATAGTTCATGGACTCACAAAGAGTTGGACACAATGGAGCAACTATCACTTAGATTATTACACTATAAATAAGGTGAAAATTATAGCACTTGTTTAAATTGACCCTAAACAATAACAGACATCTTCCTTAAACGGCTTTATTAATGCACACAGAGGCACCACTCTTTCCTCTTGCCCTTCTGTTTACTGCAGATCAGTTACTATGTAAAGACAGATCTCAATCATGACTCATTTTTCTTTCCTCATTTTTCTTTCCAGTTCTTTTCTCAAGCCAAATTTAGCCAGAAAGGAAAGAAAGAAATCCTATTTTGGTGCATGCCACACTGAAATAAAACAGTGCAGCTTCATTCATAGTCTCCCTAAATCTGCATCTAAAAACATAAATTTGTATATATATATAAGATATACACAATATGTCTATTAAACATCAGTACAATTTTCACAATGATGATATTTATAGTCGATGTGAATTTTTAGCTTTACATGTAAATATATAAACATGTACATTCTCATATATGAATCAAAGTATTTTGCATATCTCAACATATATGTATATCTCTATATATCTGCATATATACTAGGATAAAAGAAATAGCATGTATTAAAGTGAAAGTGAAAGTTGCTCAGTCATGTGAGACTCTTTGCAACCCCATGGACTGTATAGTCCATGGAATTCTCTAAGCCAGAATACTGGGTAGCTAGAGTGGGTAGCCTTTCCCTCCTCCAGGGGATGTTCCCAACCTGAGGATTGAACCCAGGTATCCTGCATTGTGGGCAGATTCTTTACCAGCTGAGCTACCAGGGAAGGCCAAGAATACTGGAGTGGGTAGCCTATCCCTCTCCAGCAGATCTTGCTGACCCAGGAATCGAACCGGGGTCTCCTGGATTGCAGGCATATTCTTTACCAACTGAGCTATCAGGACTACAAATTTTAGGTATCTTGTGATGTTCATGCAAAGAGGGACTCGATAAAGGACAGAAATGGTCTGGACCTAACAGAAGCAAACGATATTAAGAAGAGGTGGCAAGAATACACAGAAAAACTGTACAAAAAAGATCTTCATGACCAAGATAATCACGATGGTGTGATTACTCACCTAGAGCCAGACATCCTGGAGTGTGAAGTCAAGTGGGCCTTAGCATCACTACGAACAAAGCTAGTGGAGGTGATGGAATTCCAGCTGAGCTATTTCAAATCCTGGAAGATGATGCTGTGAAAGTGCTGCACTCAATATGCCAGCAAATTTAGAAAACTCAGCAGTGGCCGCAGGACTGGAAAAGGTCAGTTTTCATTCCAATCCCAAAGAAAGGCAATGCCAAAGAATGCTCAAGACTACCATACAGTTGCACTCATCTCACATGCTAGTAAAGTAATGCTCAAAATTCTCCAAGCCAGGTTTCAGCCATACATGAACCATGAACTTCCTGATGTTCAAGCTGGTTTTAGAAAAGGCAGAGGAACCAGAGATCAAATTGCCAACATCCACTGGATCATGGAAAAAGCAAGAGAGTTCCAGAAAAACATCTATTTCTGCTTTATTGACTATGCCAAAGCCTTTGACTGTGTGGATCACAATAAACTGTGGAAAATTCTGAAAGAGATGGGAATACCAGAGCACCTGACCTGCCTCTTGAGAAACCTATATGTAGGTCAGGAAGCAACAGTTAGTACTGGACATGGACCAACAGACTCGTTCCAAATAGGAAAAGGAATATGTCAAGGCTGTATATTGTCACCTGCTTATTTAACTTCTATGCTGAGTAAATCATGAGAAACGCTGGGCTGGAAGAAGCACAAGCTGGAATCAAGATTGCCAGGACAAATATCAATAACCTCAGATATGCAGATGACACCACCCTTATGGCAGAAAGTGAAGAGGAGCTAAAAAGCCTCTTGATGAAAGTGAAAGAGGAGAGTGAAAAAGATGGCTTAAAGCTCAACATTCAGAAAACGAAGATCATGGCATCCGGTCCCATCACTTCATGGGAAATAGATGGGGAAACAGTGGAAACAGTGTCCGACTTGATTTTTTGGGGGCTCCAAAATCACTGCAGATGGTGACTGCAGCTATGAAATTAAAAGATGCTTACTCCTTGGAAGGAAAGTTATGACCAACCTAGATAGTATATTCAAAAGCAGAGACATTGCTTTGCCAACAAAGGTCCGTCTAGTCAAGGCTATGGTTTTTCCACTGGTCATGTATGGACGTGAGAGTTGGACTGTGAAGAAAGCTGAGCGCCAAAGAATTGATGTGTTTGAACTCTGATGTTGGAGAAGACTCTTGAGAGTCCATTGGACTCCAAGGAGATCCAACCAGTTCATTCTAAAGGAGATCAGTCCTGGGTGTTCTTTGGAAGGAATGATGCTAAAAATGAAACTCCACTACTTTGGCCACCTCATGCCTAGAGTTGACTCATTTGAAAAGACCCTGATGCTGGGAGGGATTAGGGGCAGGAGGAGAAGGGAACAACAGAGGATGAGATGGCTGGATGGCATCACCAACTTGATGGACGAGAGTTTGAGTGAACTCTGGGAGTTGATGATGGACAGGGAGGCCTGGCGTGCTGTGATTCATGGGCTTGCAGAGTCGGATACGACTGAGTGACTGAACTGTGATGTTTAAATAAACTCACAATAGTTTAGTGCCTAGGATTTTTTTTGTTTGTTTGTTTTTTGTTTTTTGTATTTATTTTTTTACACGATACATTTCAGTAACTTACATTTTCTTCCCTTTCCTAATGTAGTCTTGAGATGTATTAATATACTGAAAATCAGTGTATTATGGTGAAGTGAAAATTGTGGTGTTGCACACATTACCAGGGATTGTGTCAGAATAGTGCTCACGTTTGCTTAGCCTCTAAGCCATGTCCGTGCTGATGACCACTTGCTTAGAGCATGCATCCCATGTCCTCTCTTCCTCTAAAGCCTTCCTTAGTTATTACTGTTTACTTCCTTTTATTCCTTCTCTGATTTTATTGGAATAGTATAAACTGTAATAATGCTTCCTTGCCTACCGATCATATATCAGTCTGATTCTTCTCTGTCCTTAACCCTCGATGAGTGACTACTAGAAGTCGACTTTTATAACATGTAGAGATCAAGTCAGGAGTTTTCTTGTGCTCATTATATCTATTTGACAGATATGTTCTGAAACTTTCTTGTAGTCATTAAAATGTGAAGCAAAATTTGAAATGCTTTGTGTGATATATTGCTACTATAACAATAGTTTAGGAAAGAAAATACTTCTTATAAGAACGCTCATATTTCCTTTTACTTTCATGTTTTGGTATTTCTAGGAAATGTTTTCCTCTATTAAAGGTAAATACTTATAATTATTTTTGCAACACTGCTCTAGAGTATAGTTGAAATGCACATATTAGCTTATTTTAAAACTTCTTTTATCTTTTGTGATTGTTAAAGGAAATAAAGGTTAAAGTAAATTGTGTAAGTGTTGGGTAAATTCAACCAGCTCTCGATACCTTTTTTTTTTTTTTTAAGCAAAGTAGCAAGAAAGAAAAACTATATAAGGACTTCACATACTCTTAAATCATGCAAACTAAATTTTCTCTTTTTCTTGCTTAAAAATCTTTTTCCATTTTATTCTTTTGCATTTTATTTATTGTGGTTTGCCAGGAGTAGATGTTTTTAGGAGGTGGTGGTGGTAGTTTGGTAGCTAAGTCGTGTCCTGCCAGGATCCAGCCCCAGTGGATCCAGGGTGATTTGAAACGGGGACGGCGTAGGTGAGGAAAAATTTATTTATATAGAAATATAAGATTAGATTAGGAAGAAATAGTATAGTAGGAAATTTAGGTGGAGAAAAAGAGTCTGAATAACTTGGTTTATGGGGTAAACCAATGGGGTAAACCAATAAAACCTCGAGACAAGAGGTTTGCACCATCTATGTTAGGCCACCGGCGTCCACTTGAATATCGAAGGGTGCCCCGCCTTAGGCTCCCTTTCACATGGATCTTAGCATCCAGGGCAAGTAAGTAGACGTGGTGAGCCTCGCGACTCCAGATGGGAATTCAGCCGAAAAATGGGAGAAAAGAACGACATGGTGTAAGACTCCAAAGACTCCACTTTCAAAGTCAGCTTATATTCCCCAAGTTGTACATAAAGAAATAATGGACTATGCAGAGTTATGCAGGGGCAGGGTCCTGACCCTCATTGAGACAAACAAGGCTTTCTTTTTGCATACCCTCCCCTATACAAAAGGTCTCAGGTGGTTTACATTATCTTCTGGCCAAGAGGCCTGTTAACATGTTTATGGCTCTCTTCCTGGATAATTGTCTATCAAACCAGAAAACTCCTTTTCCCTAGAAGTGTTTTTTCTTTACTCTGCATCACCCTGAAAGCTAAATAAAGTTACATTCCTGTAGAACAAAGGTGCGGTGGGTTATAGCAAAGAAATCACTCAACTCAAAGATCGAATGTTGCTAATACCAGGGCTACTACCTGTTTTCCTATATACCAACTATATCTACAAATAAAGGATATGAAAATTTGGCAGCAAGTATTGGCTCAACAAATGAAACCTTTAATCAATCCTGTTCTAATGATTTTGACTCCTGGGAAGCCCCTACGTTCCTAGGATGTACATTCCTAGGATGTTTTAAGCTTTCTGTTCCTCCTGCGGTCATTGGCCTCAAACAATCACATGCGCAGCAGGCAGGCTAGAAAGCCATCAGAGGGGTTTTTGGATTGAAACACTCTTATTATGCCCAGGAGATTTATTATCTAAAAGCTCTAAATAAACTTTTTCCAGAAAAAGGTGGGGGAGGGGGGTGGCGGACAGCCCCCGTTAATGTCAGATGAGTAGGTGGGAAGCGTATCACAGTAAAGCAGGCAGACTCTGGTTTTGGGGGGGTGGATGCTCAGGAAGTTCCAGGGGGAACCCCTGAAGCCTGATCACGTCCTTGCGTTTTGTCAGGCTTCCTTCCTCATGACCTTGTCACGGGTGGGATTCCTCAGGCTGGCTCCAGGCAGTATCCGACTCTTGTGACCTCATGGGCTGTAGCCCGCCAGGCTCCTCTGTCCATGGGATTCTCCAGGCAAGAATACTGGAGTGGGTTGCCATTTCCTTCTCCAGGTTTTAGGAGGTACAACCCAGTCAAAAAAATAAAAAATAAAAATGCACATCTGTGTTTATAATGCAATATTTATTAATATAGGTCATATTACTTTAATATATCAGTACCTGATGGGTATGTGAATTATTTAAAATGAGCATCTGTGTACTATTTTATGGTATTTGAAATAAAATGAATTTTTAATGTTCGTATGTAATACGACCTGCCAAGATTATTGTGGTAAAAAGTTTTCAGATCCAAATTAGGAATCAGCTGCAGTGTTTCTCCCTCACTTTATAGCAAGCCTAAAGTTGGACTCAGCCTCCAATGTTGTTTTCCTGCTTTAAAATGGGCTAATTATGCACATATTTATACACGATTATGTTAATAATTTTTGAGTCAGTTAAACTTCAAGCTCGGCCTGCATGCCTCTTCATTCTTTTTCTTTCTGGAATTAAAGCTATCCAAAAATAGAAATACCAGTTTAGCTGATCTCACTTTCCCCCTGAATTTAGTAGTTTTATATAACAGACAACCTTAAAAGTTTTCTTAAAGTTTTTTTTTTAAGGGATTTATTTAGATTAGAAATTCTGATTCATGTTATCATCTTTAAAAAGTCTTAATCGAGAAGATTAAGTACAGGTGTCACTGACGTTTCAGTTTGGTACAAGAATTCCTAAGTGGGAGATCCTACTCTTTCAGACCCTCTGGTTGCTGGAAGTCATGGTCACAGACCCTCAGAAGATGTTTGCTGAAGGAATGCTCACTGAGCAACTCCATCCTTCAGACGCTGTTTGGGTTTTTACCTGCTTCTTCTCCCCTCTCAGTCAGGCTGATGAAGCTGCTACAGTCTGAAGGCAAGACAGAATTTGCTGCTCTGTTAGTTTGTGACACGTATTTTTTCTTTAGGAGAACTTATTTTCATTTTGCTGGATCACACATTCTAGAGAGCTCTTTCCCGTTAAGCTGATTCCGAGCAATGTTTCTGAGCTGGACTAACCGCAGAGTAGGATCTTACCTTACTCATGGCTGTGAATCACATTAATCCATTTATCTTAGCTGTCATGCAATTTGCTAATTAAGTCATCCTAGGGGTTAGGGGAAGTGAAAGACTTTGAAATAATCATTCCATTCTCCGAACAAAGTAGCAGCAGTTAATGCTCTTGCCCAGTTGTTTTATTCTGATGTCTCATAAACCCAGAAATGCAAGATAAGTTTGCATCTTATTGTTGCGTCCATCTTCTTCACTTTATTTGAAGATTGTGCAGAAGATATTTAAATACAAAGTGATAAATTTAGATTATAGTTATTTAAGAATTTTATCATCAAACTAAATCTTGTTAATTGTACAACATTTGGAAAATACAGAAAAATATAAAACCAGGAAATTTAAAAGTATCCATGATCCAACCATGTAGAGGTATAATTATTTAATGGATTTCATTTTGGCCTTTTTAGTTCATGTTTTTTCACTAAGTAATTATTACTTTATATTTTGCAACAATAACTGACATTTTCCGAGTGCTTATTTCATAGAAGGCAGTGAACTGAGAACTTTATATGTGTTACCTATTTAATGTTCACCACACACTCTGAGACAGTTTTTAATGATGAATCTGAGACTTAGATTTTACTCAATGTCAAAAAAGTAGAAACTTGAGATCCCCAGTCTGTGCAAATGGCCTAGATCTGTTTCTCTTTCCTCTTTCCCACTGAGAACAACTGTAAACCTTAGAAATCATGCAAGAGCCTAAAGCGGAGAGCTCTGAAAGTTGTTAAGAAACAGGCGAGCCAGTTTGGGACCTCTGGACTGGAGGAACCAGATAATAGTAGAGCAGATTACATTCCCCCAGCCAGCACAAGAACCAGTGAGACCTGGCATTTTCTGGCCCCCGAACTAGCAACATTGGCAGCTCAGATGGGCCCCTTCCTTCTCTGGATAAAGAGGAGCAAGCCTCATGCCACCAGCAAGGAGGGTCAGTAGAAGCCCCTCTAACAGTCGTTGGCCAGGGTGTGTGCTCTCTCCCTGATGGACCTGAGAGATGGCTGGGCACTTGGCAGCCGCTGCTACAAGGGGCCTACCATAACATTTGGCCCTGCCAGGTAACTCCTTCGTCTATGGGTCTGAGATTCCCTTCCGTGCCCAGAGACAAGAGGTAATGAGCACATAGGTCAGGGGTCCTGGTAAGCGCTAGGCCTGGGAAGCATCTTCCAGCCTGGAGCCTTGAGACGGCAGGCAGCTGTACCTGGGGAAACCCCTTCTGTCCTCTCAGACAGTACCTGTGGGAGCCTCAGCAGCCCCAGATAAATGAAGCAGACCAAAAGAGCATTGCCGTGGCTCTGAAAATTGGACTGTCAGTAACACCACAGCTCATGAAGGTAGGCCAAGACCTAGAGAAGAAATCCTCAAGAATATAGAAGGGCTGGACAGCATAGTCAGTCAATGAGCTGATTGGCATTTCTAGAACATGCCACCCGACAATGACAGAGTGGAGTCTTCTCAAGAGTTCGCAGGACATTTGCTGGAATGGGGCACATCTCAGGGCTTAGAGCAGACCTCAGCACGTGTAAAGCAGTTGGACTTATGCAGGGTGTACCCTCTGACCACAGTGGAGTAGAACAAGGACTCAAGAGCCCAGAGAAAATTTAAGAGCCTGGAAAAGCTCCAGGCAGGTGAAAATGAGACAGCACGCTTCTAAGTAATACATGGATCAAAAAGATATTAAAGGAAATAATAGTACATAGAACTGAATGGAAATGAAAACAAACATATCAAAATCTGTGGAATGCAGCTAATGCAATTCTAAGAGGGAAATGTATAGCACAAAATTTTACATAAAAAATGAGGAAGGATATCAAATCAATAATCTAAGTCCCTCCCTCAAGAAATTAGAAAAAGAAGGGGGGTGGGAAACCCTGAAAGCCAGCTTAAAGAATGAACATTGAAGAGCAGAAATCAGTGAAATTGAAAATAATAGAGAAAACCAGTGAAACAAGAAGCTGCTTCTTTGTAAAAAAAAAAAAAAAAAAATGAATAAACTTGATAAACCGGTAGCGAGGCTGAGAACAAAAGACAGAAATCACTAATGTCAGGGGTGAGGTGGGCAACACTGCAGGTCCTGAGAGCCACTGAAAGACATAAAGGGCGGCTTTGGGCCCATACGTTTGCCGACGGGGAAGAAATGGACCAAAGCTACCAAAACTCAATCAAGATGAAATAGACATTTTGAAGTTTTATAGCCACAAGGAAATCGATATAGGGTAGAGGCTGTGGTTACAAAAGGGCAATGCTCAGGATCTTAGTGGGGATGGACATATTCAGTATATTGGCTGTGGAGATGGACACACAAACCTACGCTGTGCTGAAACTAGAATTAAACACACACACACGGACGCAAATGAGAACAGGTTAAACTGGGAAAATCTGAAAGCAGCGGATTGTATTTGTGTCAAATCCTGGTCCCAATATCCTGCAGTTTTGCAAAATATTACTGTTGCAGAAAAAACTGGATGAATGATATTGAATATCTCTATAATTTCTTACAAATGTGTGTGAATGTATAACTATCTCAATTACATTTTCAATTGAAAAAATAAAAAACAACTTGTTACTTTGAGTTGAAACCTGACAGTATGATTCCAGAACCTGTGTTCCTAATAACATGTCTACACTGCCGTGTGATTTGAGACGTTGCGTTACTAAGCAGTTTTGTGCAGCCACATTGATTTATGAATCAATGTGTAAATTTAAAAGTGAGTGTGTGTGTGTGTGGACACATTGGTGTTTGCATGTGTATCTGTATCAGCAGTGGCTAATATGAGATGATACAGGTTTTTTCTATCACATAGTTTGGAAATTCCATTCAATATTGGCAGTTGTGGTCACCAGACTCTTTAGATTCTAAGTGACATAAACCTGACATGGCCTGTTTGGTAGAACCGATTGAAATTGCCTCTGTGGTGGTCAAGTTAGACCATTTTTGATTTACAGAAATGGCAGGTTCATATGGTTCAAAGAAATTGCTGGAGCACAGAGGATTTCTCAGAAGGATCTTGGAGTAGGTAATGGGATCACAGAAATTGTGAAGGGACAAGAGATCTCTGGGGGTCTCTGAAGCTGGACCCTGGGGTATAGGCTCTCTACATATATCTTATTTTTTTCTTCTCACATTTTGGGTTCTGTGGCAGATGAACATTCGCCAATACTGCTTGCAGTAGGACCACGGGGAGCCTCCGGGGTCTTATGCTAACCTTCCTTCAGTCAGAAGGGAAGGGAACTTCCCTCTCTGAAGAGTTTTTTTAAGAAATCCTAGGGAGGACTGAGATGAGCCTGGTTTAGGTCACGTTCCCATCCTTTTCCAAACAGTGGGAAAGGGGCAGTGTGTGGGGAACAGTCCAGCAGCGTGGACAGGAGGTGGAGAGTTCCGCTGTATGAAGATGGGCACGGAGAGGGAGGCCAGCGGAGTGACCACTGGGCCCCAGGAGTGCTGCGGCCCGTGTGGTCACTGGGGCGAGACACCTAAATGAGAGTGCCATGGTGACTGTAAGAACAGTTTTCAAAATGTGCTTAATTGTTACAGCTTTTGAGTTCAGTACACCTTGCCCCTCCTGTTAAAGACAAACCAGTCTATATTAGGGACTATCACAAGTATTTTAAAAATAACATTTAAACAAGGAATATTTGTATGTTTTTAATATATATTTTTATTAGGCAAATGTGTATTCCACTCTGAATTCAAATAATCACCTCTTCCTACCACACTTGAGGTCATGTATCTAAATTTGTTTGAAAGCACGCTTTTGACTAATGGATGTTAGAAGCAACAGCTGAGTATTTTAAACTTTCCTGTTGCATACAGGATGCATCTTTTTGAAAATTTAAGAATGAAAATAGAAAGCATGCCCCCTCCGACTGAAGGTGTTTTCTTTGAAGTCTTTTTAGTCTGTACTTGAGATGCTGACCCTAACTACGATACATAAATAGTCATTTTTATTAATGTCACAAAAGGCAGATGTGTGCTTGGGAACAAAATCCTGAACAGTACACACTAATGACTCTGGCAAGGGTATAACTTACTGTGATGCAGTCTGACTTATAACTCATCAGCACAGGAAGCACCAGTTTGAACAAAGCTGGTGCCTCCTTGATACAGTGGTCATGGGCAGTCTTTTTGTCCACTCTGTTATCCAGCATGGCTTACGTGAAGACCCATGTGAACTCTGCTTTGGTCAATTTCCAGGAGAAATATTTTCTCTGCCAGTGAAGTTTTGTGTCTGTTTTGTCAGAAAACGAGAAGATGCATGCTTTAAATTTTTCTTTAGTGGCTTAGGGGGTGGCTTCCCAGGTGGCTCTAGTGGTAAAGAGCCTGCCTGCCAGTGCGGGAGACATAAGGAACTCCGATTTGATCGCTGGGTTGGGAAGATCCTCTGGAGGAAGGGTGGCAGCCCACTCCAGTATCCTTGCCTGGAGAAACCCACAGACAGAGGAGCCTGGCAGTCTGCATTCCACAGGGTCACAGAGAGTGGGTCGTGTCTGAAGCGACTTAGCATGCGTGCGCACTTGGGGTCCAGTTTAGTGCCCAGATGTAGGAATCAGCACCCTCAGATGTAAGCCGTTCATTTGTACTCTTCTGTGACTCATTCTTAAGTGTCCTGCAATCGCTTTTACTTTCTCTATGAAGCCCTGTTGTAACAGAAGTGTTGATTCAATTTACCTGCATTTCTGTTTACAATTGCTGAACTGTTTTTGAAATCATAAATATCTGAACCTCCAAAATAACGCTGCAAAGTTCAAATAGAGATGGCACTGTGTGTTTTTCTTTTCAAAAACTCATCTGAACAAAAACAAGCACGGATGAACTTAGTATCATCGACATGGGCTGTAGACTTCACAAGGGCAGGGCCTCTTGTTTTGTTCACCGCTATGTCCCCGTTCCCAGTATAGTGCCTGACACTCAATAAGTGTTTCAAGGTGATTGATGTTGAATCAGCTTTAAAAGTACTGAGCTCCTCAGAACTTGGAAGAACACAGAAAAACTTGTATTGGCAGAAGAGAGAAATGCACAGCCCCCGGAGACCAGGATGTGGCTCAAAGCAACCTGTCACAAGCACATTTCTTTGAAGTCTGGTGTTTTATCTTAAAAACTCATGCACATTTTAAATTCTACTTCATCGTAGGACTATTTGTTTTATCACAAAAATTACTTTAAATGTTATCTATCATCAAAATAATATCATGCTTCTGGAAAACGCACTGTGTGTATCCTGAATGCCCCTAACTAATGCATCTCTGTTGCTTCTGAGAAATACAAATGTCCACTTATTTACATTCTCTTTAAGTACTGTCTATATACTGATGACTTCCAAATGTATGTCTTCTCTCCATCTCTCAGTTCATCATCTTAGTTAATGACAATTCTGTCTTTCCAGTTGATTGGGCAAAACGGTTGTCGAGTCATCCACGGCTTGTTTCTTTCTCTCCCTGTCTACAACCAATCTACTTGAAATGCCTGTTGGCTCTGCCTGGAGACTATATCGTGAAGTAGATCTCCTGTAACCACCCCTGCTGCCACCACCATTTCTTAAGTTGAACGAGGAGTCTATGAGCCTAAAGTGATTCTAGTGCTGGCGGCTTTTGTAAGCAGAACCAAACCTAAGCCTGTAAGTGTCTTGAAGATTATGAAGTCAAAACCTGAGAACAACTGATCACAAACAACCAGCTTGGCTTTACCACAGCCAAGTAAATGATTTCCTTTGCTTCCGTACTTTATATAAGATTTTCCCCTGTCTCCATTGGGTAGAGTGCTCCTGATCACTTCCTGTTTAGGTTGCATGATTCAAACTGATTTATGCTCAAATAAATTCTTATTTTAAATACGCCTCAGTTTATCTTCCAACATGTCTTACCTGGGTTTGTTCAGGAGCTGTGTCTGCCCCTCCTGTCTCCTTTCTGTTCAGGGTCCATATAGCGTCCGTGTGATCCTGCAAACACACAGGTTGGATCGCGGCCTTGCTGGGCACAGCCCTGTCCGGTGGCCAGCTGTCTGACTAGACTGAGGGCTGGGTCCTCGCTAGGCCCTGCACGGCCCTGGCGTCCCTCTGTAGGCTTTCCCTTCCTGCCTCCTTGTCTTCCCGGTTCTCCTTCCCCAAGTCTGGCCTCTTTGCTCTGCCTCTAGCATGCCTGAGTTGGTGCTTCCTCAGGGCTTCACGTTCACTGTTCCCTTTGCCAGAACAGCTCTTCCCCAGATGGCTGGCTTCTATACTTCAATGGGGTCTTTCCTCAGAAGTCACATTTGCAGTGAGGCCATCCTACCTAAAATTTCACACTTACCACCAATCATATCCCCGTTTCTCACTTTTTTTTTTTTTTGATACTTAAAAGTCAACATTAAAAAACTAAGATTATGGCATCTGATCTCATCACTTCATTGCAATTAGAAGGGGAAAAAGTGGAAACAATGACAGATTTTATTTTCTTGGGCTCCAAAATTACTGCGGATGGTTACTGCAGTCATGAAATTAAAAGACACTTGCTCCTTGGAAGGAAACCTAGGACAAACCTAGACAGCATATTAAAAAGCAGAGCCATTACTTTATCCACAAAGGTCCAAATAGTCAAAGCTATGGTTTTTCCAGTAATTGTGTACAGATGTGAGGGTGGGACCATAAAGAAGGCTGAGTGCAGAAGAATTGCTGCCTTAGAACTGTGGTGCTGGAGAAGACTCTTGAGAGTTCTTTGGATCTCTTTCTTCCTCAGCTTTCCTTCTCTGCAGAATACCTCCCTAGACTCTAAGCTTGATAAAGGCAGGATAGAATGGTGCCTGTTGCATACCAGGCATGCCAGGAAATCTTCCTTTAATACTGAGCTTTGTCCAGAGTTATCAGAATGCCTCCTCTTAACTCTCTCTCTCTCTCATGTCTTTGTGAAGAAAATGCTTATTTAGCTATTTATTTTCTGGCCGTGCAGGCTCTTCATTGCTGTGAAGGCTTTCTTCTCGCTGTGGCGAGCAGGGGCTTCTCTCTGGGTGCCACGCACGAGCTTCTCATTGAGGTGGTTTCTCTCGTTCTGGAGCGTGGGCTCCAGGGCGTGCGGGCTTCAGTAGTTAGGCATCTTCCCGACCAGGGGTTGGACCTGTGTCTGCTGCAATGGCAGGCAGATTCTTTATCGCTGAGCCACCAAGGAAGCCTCAGTCATGTCTTGAGTCAGACCCCTGACACTCACCCTCAAAGTCTAGAGCCTGCCTTATGTTTGTAGGATCCTGGGCCAACTTTTGGAGAAGGCAGTGGCACCCCACTCTTACGTCTGAGCCACCCGTCTATTAGTAACTGTTTGTGGACACTGCTTTCTCCAGGCATCAGAGACAGAACTTCTAGTGGAGACAAGAAACTGCTGTCTCCCTCTGGCACTTCTTTGTCTCCACATGGTGCCCCAGATCAATTCTAGAAAGTATAAGCGTGGTTGTAGACGTTGGAAGGGCTGAGGAGGGAGCGTGAACCTTCCTCTGATGATTTGCTTCCTCTGGTAGGGACTGCTTAAGAGACTGACTCATCAGGGTGTGTATTTTCCTAAATGGTGGTTATTGGCCTCACATAATGGCCGGCACATACTAAGTGCTCATTAGACCGTTCATGAATCAAGACTGGGCCCCCGAATTTGAATTTGATGACTTCGGTTTCTCCCCATACAGCTTACACATGGCCTTCATATATTTACCTTCTGAAGCAGCAGGAGATGTTATCAGAGACCAGGGTACAAAGAACATGTTTCCTCCCAGAATGCACTGTTTCTAACAAGCGAGCTAAGTAGGTTTTTCTGTAGATAGGCTTAAACAAGATTCATTATAGGGGTAGCCTTGCACCGGGAACTGATTTTTATAAGGAACCTGTAAGTTATGAATAGTTCATTCTCTTTTCAAATTCACATTTGCTTTCATTTTCTTCTGAAAATTGATTGAGAAAGATTAATTTTAACAACAAAAATGCCAGTGGGGGCAAGTACAGAGAAAATTTGCAGTCATCGTAAATATTTTAGGTCTCTGTTTTTCAACACTCTGCAGCTATGTTTACAGAGGTGGTCTGGGACGGAATGCTATGCTGTATCTGTGCAACATACTGCCTGCGAGCCAGTGCTCACGTGGAGAATATAACCTGAGGTTTGGGGAGCTGCACAGTGTCTTGGCAACAGATGGTTCCAAGTGCGAGCAGAGCCTCTCTCCCAGGGTTTCAGACCACCGCATAAAGTTTCCAAGAATAACTCGTCATTATCAACCTTGACCCTTAAACTTTTAAAATAACATTTTCTGTTTATGCAAGTAAAATATGCTCATCATGGAAAATAATTTGGAGTCTTTAGGTTTTACGTATAAGAAGTGGTGTATAGACCTTTAGTCCCAGCCAAAAGGGGAAACTGGCATAGACTACCGATTTCCTGCTCTCAGGAAGAAAGTACAGAATCTCAAGGGAAACATGGGTGCTAAGAGCAAACAACGGAACCCGAAGACCCGCTTGTGGACCCGAAGGCCGAATGAACTTTTGTATAATTGGCAGGTGTGTGGCTGCAGCCACTGGGGAGGCCAGGTGAGCTGGCCAGACTGAGGTGTGTGCTTGGTGTTCCTTGATAGGTGTTTCTGTAAGTGCAGGTGGACTTATGTTGCTGTCAAATAGAGAGTGATTCATCCACCTCATTTTTTTACATGAAGCTGTCCAGTTTTCCCACCACCACTCACTGAAAAGACTGTCTTTTCTCCACTGTATATTCTTGACTCCTTTGTCGAAGATAAGGTGCCCATAGGTGTGCTGCTGCTGTCACTTCAGTCGAGTCTGACTCCTAGCAACCCCATGGACGGCAGCCCACCAGGCTCCCCAGTCCCCGGGATTCTCCAGGCAAGAACACTGGCGTGGGTTGCCATTTCCTTCTCCAGTGCATGAAAGTGAAAAGTGAAAGTGAAGTCACTCAGTCGAGTCTGACTCCTAGCAACCCCATGGACGGCAGCCCACCAGGCTCCCCAGTCCCCGGGATTCTCCAGGCAAGAACACTGGCGTGGGTTGCCATTTCCTTCTCCAACGCATGAAAGTGAAAAGTGAAAGTGACGTCACTCAGTCGAGTCCGACTCTGTGCGACCCAGTGGACCGCAGCCCACCAGGCCCCTCCGTCTGTGGGACTCTGCAGGCGAGAGGACTGGAGCGGGTGCAGTCGCCGTCTCCGTAGGTGTGAGGGACAGATCGAGAGAACGGCGTGGGAACGTGCACACTGCCCCGTGTGAGAGCCGCCAGCGGGACCCTGCGGCTGCCGCGGGGAGCGCAGAGCCAGCGCTCTGCAACAGCCGGCAGGCGGCAGGCGTGGCAGGGAGGGACAGATGAGCGCCTGTGGCAGGAACCAGCACGATATTGTAAAGCAGTCACCCTTATTAACAATAAGTGAAATTTCTTTAAAAAGAGAAGCTGCATAGGCAAAATGCCCCAGGACTAAGATTCTAGACCTTATCTGCATCACTGGGTTGAGGGGAAACCAAAGGGACTGGGTACTAGGGATAAATAAACATAAGCATGGGTCTTCAAAGCAGTCACTGTGCATACAGACAGCAGAAGGTGCAGCACGTCAAGCAGAAGAAAACTTGGCTTTTCTAATCAGAAATAGGAAAGAGAGGTGGGATGGGGAAGAAAACAGAAAGAACGTACATTAAAACGGGAACTGGGAAAAAAGGCAGTCAGAGTCCAATATGACACTAATTACAGTGAATGTTACTGTAATGCACGTTATAAAGAGACATTCTCAGACTGAATAGAAAAACAAGATGCAAAGTGAATTATCTGTAAGCAACATACTTCAAAAGAAAGGCAGGAAAAGGTTGAAAATGAAAGGATAGGTAAGAAACACACAAACAGGACCCAAGAGGAAGTAGCAGTGACTTAAATGTCAGGGAGGAGAGGAATGTCGTATGCTGACAACAGGAGCATTAGAGCATCAAGACTACAAAGACGGTGCCGCATCAGAAACACAGGTGTCTAACAGTACAGCCCGAGAGTACACCAGGCAGAAGTCGGCAGAACTGCTGAGAAAGAGGGAAAATCAACAAGTGTATCTGAAGATTTTTTTAACACTCTTAGAAACTTAAATCCTGCAGTTAAAAAGTAAGCAGATATGGAAAAACCCTGAACACCACGTTAATAAACTTGAGCTTTCAGAAATACACCTAAAACTGTATAACTCACAGAAATGTGACTTTGGTGTGAGAGGGCCTCATGTGGAATGAATATATATTATGCCATAAAGGAAGCCTCAACTAATTCCCAAGAATGAAAGTGATACAAATTAGCTTCCCTCAATATTGTGCAGTATAATAAGAAATTAATAACAATGAGAGCCCACCCCTCCCATAAAAACCCTTATAATTACAAATTGAATAGCATATTTCTAAATAACCCTTGGGTTAAAAAGGAAATAAATGAAATTATGATATATTCAGAATTGAAAGAGTAAAAACATTAAATGTAAGAATTGTGGGATATAGTTCAAGCAGTACTTAAAGGGATTTTACAGTCTGAAATACATGTATCAGTAAAAAAGAAATGTTAAAAATAAGTGAGCTGGTTTGAGCTCCGAGTCACACATAAAACCTAGAGGAGTGGGCTGGGTGGGAGGTGGGAAGGGTTGCCAAAAGGGAGGCGACACAGATATGCCTGTGACTGACTCCTGTTGACGTGCGGCGGATCCAATAACAGTGTCGTAAAGCAGTTATCCCTCAATTAAAAATAAATGAACTTTTAAAAATGCAAAATAAATAAGTGAGCCAACATCAAATTCAAAACTTAGTATTAAAAAAAAAGTTTAGGGAAACTAGAAGGAAGGAAATACTAAAGGTAAGCCCAAGGACCATAAAATGTGGAACATTGGTGATAATAAACGAAGGTGAAGGCTAAGAAAAGCAAAGCTGGATCTCTGAGAGGCCTCTACTAGACTGAGAGTGAAGAGGAGAAAAGAACGGGAGCAAAAGATGAGGCTACAGACCAGACATTTTCAGATGAAAAAAGTAGTGGAACAAATATATGCTAATAAATGTGGGGGGGACTAAATAAAATTAATAACATTTCAAAAAAAAGTAAAATGTCAAAACTGTCACAAGCAGAAATAGAGAACATAGTTAGATGAATCTGTTATTTTAAATCAGTCTTGGAAAATAGTAGTCAAAGGCTTTTTCTCCCCACATCTCTAGGGAAAGTTTTATAGGTGATTTCTGATAAACTTTTAATTCACAGTCACTTTTTCTTTTTCAGCAGTTGTTCCAGAAAAAAGAAGATAGAGGGGGAAAATGCTCGGCTTATTTTATGAAACTGTTGTAGCCACTATCAGAAAATCTATGACTGCACATTTAAAAGGATGGTAGGGGGGAATGATTATCTCAGGTAGCAAAAGCATTTGATACATTTTAACATTGGCACAGTGCTGAAGAAAATGCCTGCCAATGCAGGAGGGGCAAGAGACGGGTTCATTCCCTGGGTTGGCAAGATCCCCTGGGGAAGGAAATGGCAACCCACTCCAGTATTCTTGCCTGGAAAATTCCATGGACAGAAGACCCTGGAGGGCTACAGTCCATGGGGTCACGAAGAGTCGGGTGCTACTGAGCACACACGCATAGGGTTTTAAAAAGGCGGTGCAGTGAACATCTTTACAAGTAAATGCTTGGTCGCTTTTGAGGTTGTCTGCTTAGAACGGTGCTCTGGTATTTACTAACTATGACCTCAGACAAGGCATGTCTACCTTTTGCCTCACTTTCTTCATGGGTTGTTGTGCGGCTTGAATGACTTAAACATGGAACAGAAGAGTGTCTGACACATAATAAATGCCTGGTAAGTGGTAGCTTATTGTATGGAGTTATTTATAGAAGCAGAAGCCCTGGATTAATTGGTGTTAACTTTTATTTTTAAAGACATTTGTTTGTTCAATAAGTATGTGTTGTGTGGCCACGGCATGTCTGGACATCTAGACAAGGGTATAACTTAATTATCACAGCAGCAACAAGAAAGGTGAATAGACCCAGCGCACGCCACAAGGTGGTAAGTGCCACGGCTAATGACAAAGCTGTGGTTGGTCTCCGTGGTGCTGTGATTCCAGCCTGCTCTGCGCGCGGGTCGTCGCTCACCGCTTCATTCTTCGTTTTGGTGTTCCACCAGTGTCAGTCAGAGACGGTAACCCCTGAGGCTGGCCTCCGATTCGTCTTTGGTTCCTAGTCGAGGAGGGGGTTAAAATGGCTGCCCACCTGCTACTCTTATCACATTCTTGATGATTCTCAAGGCGATTGGTTTTTTCCTCTTTATGTTTTAAATTATGAAAGTATGCGAACACACAGGAGACTTGGAAAATACAGAACAAGGTTACATATAGTTATATATTACAATTGTTTTTTTAAGTAGATAAATTCAGATTTTTAGTTGGAGCTGCAGTATCAAGCTCTCACAAATAAATAGAATGAATATGCAGAGAAGTTGAAGGATATAGTAGACCTGAAAAGCATTATGGACCAATTCAACATGGTTAAGACTTGTGCAGTTTTCACACAACAGTAGGATGCAAATCCTATTTAAGTTCCCGTGGACCGTAAACTAGGAGACACTGAAGAAACCCAAGGACATCCCACAAGGGGCAAAAGCTTCATGCTCTCAGGCTGTTGAAATCGTACAGTCTGCTCTTCCAGAGGGTGGCTGTTCAGAGACTCGTTTGAGCCAGTGTCACTAGTGGCAGCACATGGGTCCGTTGATTTGCCGTGTTTGTCTCAGTTAGTCCGCTGCTTTAGACGGCTGCGAGGTGCCATTCCTAATCTCTGGCCGCTTTCTGGCAGGAAGCGTGTTCCTTCTTGCTGCTTCCATTGCGCTTTGTACCTCGGTGAAAGTGATAAACGCCATTCTTCTTTGTGTATAAGGTACCTGTTTTCTCCTCTTGCTAGATTTTGGATGCTTCTGGTCAGGGACTATGGCTGGTTCATTGCAAAATACCTAAAGAGGTTACCATTCAAGGAGTTTTTGTTGAATTGGATTTGACCTTCCCCCTTGGTATCATTTGGACTTCTTTCTGGTAAATATTCAGAATGTCCCCCAAGGTTATTCAGTACTGCCTTCCAGAGGACCTCAGAAACGATTTACACCAGCAGTTTGTGATGAACAGCAGACTCTTGGCAGCAGAGCCTTTATAATTTATGACTCTCCCTCTGGTGACATATGGATGTGGCCTTTGGCAGACCCCCTGATATGAAATGATTTTTTTTTCCCTAAATTGGCCGCATCTTGGAGTATCTTTGAGTAATACTGATCACCAGATCCTTTCAAACACCACTCAGATACCAACAAGTTTTGCTCTACATAGGAGCATATATCCTTTTTATGTTGTTAATAAAACAGAAAATATTTTCCTAAAGGAATTGTAGAAAAATTGATTATCTTTTTTCGCTATACAAATGAGCATTTAATTTAACTTCTCTTATTTATTACTGAATATTTTAGCATGGCATATGTTTTCTCTAGTACCACATTACTATCAGCAGTTCTTTGGACCTCAATTTTCCTGCTTGAAAATTTAATGGATTTGTATTTTTTATATTTATTCATCTAAAATTTATATCTAGTTCTAAACTTAGTTTAAAGTTGATGAAAAGGAGATAGAGAGTACAAAAAAAAAAAAAAGGTATCAGAAGTGAAAAAAAAGAAACAAGGAAAAAGTAAAGGAGGCCCTCAAACTGGAAGAAGATGTGAGGCTGAAAGAAGGATGCAGAGCCTGGCTCATTGTCCCAGCTGCCGATTTTAGTCACATGCTGTGTTGCGGCCGACAGGAAAAAGGGGTCCTTGCCAGTTGCCTGGTTCCCAGGGGTCACCAGACAGTCATTCCTTGTCTCAAAGGAGCACAGCTACTCAGGACGCCATGGCCAGAGGCCATGTTTCTTGAGAAGTTTGAAGGGAGGACCCGAAGGCTACGTGAGCAGTGTCTCGGCAGCACCCGATAAAGCCTTGTGGAGTCCCAAGGGCATCTGGTGCAGTCTCTGCTGGAGAGGCCAGGGCGTCTGTGCACCCAGGAATCACTGGCTTCTGCTTTTCACTTGAAGGAAATGCTCACTCCATCAGCATGCTTCACAAACTTGTTACTTTTAGAGAAAAACTTGACCTTAACCCTGTTAGCGTCTGTTCTCTCTTTGTGCCGTGCAGTTGGCTCTCGGTTCACTGTGTTGGTGGGAACCGTGACCCTGGGGCGTGTGATGTGCAGCAAACCACTTTTACTTTTTTCCTCCGAGGTTGTGTTTTCCTTTGAGGTTGCCTCCCAGAGGCTCAGTCTTTCTCTGCCTTGGGACTTAGGACTGTCGTTTTCTATTTATTTATCGGAATATAATTGCTTTACGACGTTGTTAGTTTCTGCTGAGTAGTGCTGACATATACCCGCTTGTCATTGCTGTTCAGTTGCTAAGTTGTATCTGATTCTTTGCAACCTCATGGACGGTAGCAAGCCAGGCTCCTCTGGCCTCGACTGTCTCCTGGAGTTTGTTCAGATGCGTGTCCTTTGAGTTGGGGATGCTATCTGAGCATCTCATCCTCTCGTACACTACCATGTGTAAAATAGATAGCTAATGGGAAACTGCTATATAGGAGCTCAGCTCAGTGCTCTGTGATGACCTAGGGAGTGGGATGGAAGCTGGGAGGGAGGCTCAAGAGGGAAGGGATTTATGTATTCATACAGCTATCCGTTCAGTTCAACTCAGTCGCTCAGTCATGTCAGACTCTTTGTGACCCCATGAATCGCAGCACGCCAGGCCTCCCTGTCCATCACCAACTCCTGGAGTTCACCCCAGCTCACGTCCATCAAGTCAGTGATGCCATCCAGCCATCTCATCCTGTCGTCCCTTTCTCCTCCTGCCCCCAATCCCTCCCAGCATCAGAGTCTTTTCCAATGAGTCACCTCTTCGCATGAGGTGGCCAAAGTACTGGAGTTTCAGCTTCAGCATCAGTCCTTCCAAAGAACAGCTATCTGTATATAGAAATACAGGCATGGGGTTCCCTGGTGGCTCAGATGGTAAAGAGTCTGCCTGCAATGCAGGAGACCTGGGATTGATCCCTGGGTCGGGGAGATCCCCTGGAGAAGGGAATGGCTGCCCACTCTAGGATTCTTGCCTGGAGAATCCCATGGACAGAGGAGCCTGGCGGGCTACAGTCCACGGGGTCTCAAAGAGCCAGACACGACTGAGCTGTCGCAGCTGTGTCACGTTGATGTACAGCATGACCATCACTTCCTTATCACTCTCTTTCTTCACGACTTAAATCACTGACAACAGTTCCATCATTTGAGACAGAGAGGGACAGAAACCACTGGCTGCTGCTATGACCAACCTAGGCATGTGGATGTGAGAGTTGGACTGAAGAAAGCTGAGTGCCGAAGAATTGATGCTTTTGAACTGTGGTGTTGGAAAAGACTCTTGAGAGTCCCTTGGAATGCAAGGAAATCTAACCAGTCCATCCTAAAGGAGATCGGTCCTGAATATTCATTGGAAGGACTGATGCTAAAGCTGAAGTTCCAAAACTTTGGCCACCTGATGCGAAGAACTGAGTCATTTGAAAAGACCTTGATGCTGGGAAAGATTGAAGGCGGGAGCAGAAGGGGATGACAGAGGATGAGATGGTTGGATGGCATCACCAATGTGATGGATATGAATTTGAGTAGACTCCGGGAGCTGGTGATGGACAGGGAGGCCTGGCATGCTGCAGTCCATGGGGTTGCAAAGAGTCAGACATGACTGAGCGACTGAACTGAACCGGCATCCGGTTGGTTTGGGAGAATCCTCAAGCTGTTTCTTCCCTTTTTGTCCCCTCAGTGTCACTTAATTAATGATTCTGTTTCCCCAAACTGCTGTCTGCCTCTCACTGTTCAGCAAGAATTCTCACTGAATTCATTGCTCTTAAGAGGATCTCTCAAATTCTGTCTTATCTGGGGATAGTTTTTGTTTTCTAGTGGTAGTTTTATTTGCAACAGCACGGTCATCAGCTCATGTCATAGCCACAGGTGGCAGTGGCCTGGCTGTCCCTGCTGCGCGGCGTGCTGCGGCATGCGAGAACTGCAGTCGACTGCACCCGCGGGTCCCCGAAGGCACTGCACGCCTTGCCCTACAAAGTGCTTTATTTTAATACAAATTAATGCTCTTTATTTTGTTCAGTGATTGTCGTCACTACATAAATGCTTAGAGTTCGTTATAATCACAGTTTGCTCATTTGCTTTTAATGCATGCTTCTTTAATCTATGGTGATTTATGTGTTTACCATCTGTAGTATGAGTTTCTCTGTCAGAATATGTACTGAGATATTTGTACTTACAGTACACTCATTTGTTTTACATTTCCCCAGGGAGCTAACGTTTTATATTTTTTTCAAATATATTTATTTAATGAAATTAGGATCTTCTCATTGAAATGTTTATTTTTAAAATTCCAATTAAGCATTCTGTGTCATGCAATTTAATTTACCTTTGGGTGGTTGAAGTGGATTATTTACTTAAAAGTAATTGCTACAGTATCTGTCTCTCTATATATTTATAGATGTATAAGCTTATTTTAGATACTTTACATTACTGATCTGAAAAATTTTGGTTTTGATGATATTGTTCTTTCTTGTAGACTATCTTTGTTGTTAATGAAGTAGCTTTTTGTTTTAGAGTTTGCTATAAGGGAATTCCCAAGTTCATATCTTTTGAAAAATATTGGTTCATTAAAACCCCTATTTTAAATCAACTTTGAGAACTGTAAGGAGCTCACTGAATATAGCATTCTTGGTAATCAGAGCATAGGATCAAGTTTTTTAAATTTGGATTCGCAATTCTAGAATGAGTTATGAGGAAATGTAAACTGATCTTTTTTTTTTTTTTTTTCCTGACCTGTCTTCTTAATGTTGAATTAAATCTGTTGTCTGTGCTTTTTAAGCTGATTGGTAAACCTCTGCCCAGCCCTTAAAAAGTCAGCAGTCATTCTTTCTTCTCATCCTGTTGTTCTCTCCTCTTACCCAAGTTACTTTCTTGCTATCCTATTAGGAAAATCTTCAAAATCTACTTGTCGAATATCTAAGTACATAGGATTTATTGGCTAACTACCAATGCCTAACCATCAAAGACAGGACACTTAACCCATTAAGGTAAACCTTTTGATCAGCAGGAAATGACTAATTTTTTTTAAATTCAATTTGACAGGCATTTACTAGATACTTACTATGTTCAAACTATTATGGATAATAAGAGGACTAGTAAGTCAGTCGTCTGTTATTTAAAGTAACTTCTGTTCTTGCCTTTTTCTATTACTTTGCTAGAATTCATTGACCTAAAACAATAAAAGAGCCAGTTATTTTTATCAGCAAAATGGGTTTACTCAGGAACAGACAAGAATTGCAGTCGAGGACATGTGATCTCTGGGAAACCAGAGGCCAGTGTAGGGACAAAGAAGAGGAACAGTCTTTTATAGTGGAGAAGGGGGCTGGTCGTGACAGTCTCTCATTGGCTGGGCTGTTGCTAGGCAGGGAGAAATTCTCCTTTCCACCTGCTGAGTGGTAAATAGCCTTCCTCTCCTTGGAGATGCAAATCTATGTCTCTTCTTGTTGATGTCAAGGAGGAGTGGGGTGTGAGAGTGCTCCCTGTGTTCCCCTGACTCCAATTTAAATGACGTTTCTGTTTATTAAGTTGTTTAATGGTATTTCGTGTATTTTTGTAAAGAAGAGATTTTTAATGACAATCCTAGGCAAAAATGCCTCATAGGAGAGGATGTGGAGCCTATTTAGGATTAGGATCCTCTAGACCCTTCGAGGGCAAGACTATGGGCATAGTGGGCATCAAGAACTGGGCTTGGTGTAGACATCAGGTCTGACGGGAGTGACATCTCTGTATGCTCAGTGAGGTGCACAGGCCACAGAATGAACATGGGGAGACAGCAAGAATGTGCCAGAAAGACCACAGGTCAAATGATGTGAAAGGGCCTCGCACATTGCCTCCTGGCTCAATAAGTGGTGGTTTCTATTCTTCTTTTTTTATGATAAATGTTCCTTTATGAAGATAGCTTTTCATCAGCACCTGTGATGTGACAGGCAGGGCACCAGGTACAGAGGATTCCGTTGTGAACTAGACAGACCAACTCATTGCCCCCTGGAACTTGTGGAGGATGCCAAGTGCACGGGCCAAACAGCGTGTGTGATGGTGGCGGAATACGGCATGCAGTTGGCATGTGTTCTTTTGAAGAGCAGGTGCAGGAAGAATTCCCATTGGAAGGGGTGTTCTGGCTTGAAGGCGGGTGGCAGTTGGTAAGAGTAGGGGGTGAGGGGAACCCTGTTCCGGTAGGGGCAGCATCCACAGTGGCCATCCAGAAGGGAGGGAGGTGTAGAGCCCCCAGGAACTCGGGGTGTAGCCCGGGTCTGGGGCCACATGGGCTCTGCTTGGGCAGTGCCTCTAGCTTGCTCTGAAGGTGCCTGGGCTTTATCCCACAGCAGTCTGGGAGCTACAGATTAAATACTGCTGGAATCTGACAAAACACTTAGAAAAATTTCTCTGGTCTCAACGGGGAGAACGGCTTGGGCTGGTGGAGGAGTTGCTGCAGAACCAGGGGCAATGGCAGAATTAGGGCTGGGAGTAGGCCGGGGGCTGACGCTGATCGGCTCTGACTAGGAGGGCAGAAGAAGGCAAATAGTCCCACAGAGGTGTGGACAGTGGACGGAGCTGAGACTCAGAGCAGTCTTCTGATGGGGTCAGTCTTGGGGTGCTGTATACTCTCAGCAATGGGAAATGGGTGGATCTGTTCCCTTGAGGGCTGAGCCCAGGGAAGGGCTGGCGTTAGGAAGCCAGGGTCACTGGACCACAGTAGACAGCCATCCGCCGCAGAATGCGAGCATTCACTGTATGTGCGACCTGGGGAATTGCGGCCACAGTGAGTCTCAGTCCTGCCCAGCACCTGGTAAACGAGCATTTCCTCCAGAGCCAGCCTCTGAATAGAAAGCAGGCTCAGCCATTCTCCAGCAAGAACCCTGGAGTGGGTTGCCATTGCCTTCTCCAGAGGATCTTCCTGACCCAGGGATCGAACCTGGGTCTCCTGAGTCTCCTGCATTGGCAGGCAGATTCTTTACCACTGGGCTGCCTGGGAAACCTCTGAATAAGAAGAATAGTAATCAAATGCTCCTCTCCCCAGGGCTTGTGCCTCATCTGGATTAGCTCAGGGCCACAGCTAAACTGAAAAACCAAAGACTCTCTGGGAACCCGGCTGCTTTGTGGTCACCCGTGATTTCTGCTCTGCCTTTTTTTCTAAGGCAGCTGGGGACCTGTCAGGCCCCCACAGCTCTCTCCATTTTCCACTCTCTCGTTCCAGTGCTCATTAAGAAAGAAGAGACGCAGAAGGAAGAAAGGAAAGAAAGCTGAATGTGTGATAAGCTCAAACCTAGACACTTTTTTATCTTTGCTTTTCCTGACAGCTTCATCAATTCTACATGCATTTATTGAATATTTACTAAAGACGGGCTGTATTTTAGGTGTCATTCTTTGCAGAGTTGGCGTTCTGAAGATAGGATGTGTTGCAAGATTCCTAATAGTCTACTTTGATGAGTAAACTTGATAGACTTGGCTTCACAGTGAGGGCTCAGCCGTCTTTTCAAAGCAGACTCTCTGTGGTCCCTGATTTGACGTGGTTTGTAAATTTCTGCTGTTAACTGGTGGTGGAACCTGTGTTTGAGGAACCAGTAGGGCCAGCATGCTGTTCCTGAGAGTGTATGAACCTGGGAAGATTCTTGGCTTCCTTCCCACAGCCCAGACCCTCATCAGTACTAGACTCAGGGTCCCACCATTTGCAGACAAGATGTCCATTCCCTTGTGTGCCATCTCCCTCCACACACACATTCCACACGGCAAAGGCATCTTATAAAGCAGTTGGTGCAACACTGCACTGTCTGGCTTCCTAAAAATCAGAAGGAAAACAGTTCACTTAAAGATGTGAAGCAAACCAGTTACTAAACCGAATGAAGGAGCATGTGATAAAAGGCAAAAGAAAGTTGAAAAGTAAGTCTACTGAAATGAATAAGAATTCTAGGATTAAGCAGATCAGGAGTTATCAGCCTCACAAATTAATAACATGAAAAGCACTTTCCCTAAATTATAGAAAACATCTGAGTGTGAGCCGTCCTGTTGGAGCTGCTTGGCACCTCTAAGTGCTGAGGAGTCGTGTTCCAAGGTGCTCCTTCTAGCCTCCTCCAGGCTGTGTGAGTTATCACTGCTTTACACTCAGGATGAGCCCCCTTTATCTCTCAGAAGACAAATCCAGGATCAAGGTGCTGGCCACGCTGGTTCCCAGTGAGAGGTCTCTTCCTGGCTTGCTGATGGCCACCTTCTTGCTGTGTCCTTGTGGTGGGCAAAGAGAGTGCAGACCCAGGCGTCTTCTTCTAGGGCACCACCTCCATTCTCATGACTTAATCTCATTGTCGTCACCTCCCAGAGGCCTGATCTCCAGATACCATCACACTGGATGTTAGGACTTTAAGATATGAAGTTTGAGGCAACAGAAGGCTCTGGTCCATAGGAGCATCTCATTTAATATGTTTGCTTAAGCTAGAAGAATACATTGATCAATCTTCAAAAGGGGAAAACACCCACATAGGCTATAAACAGTGATTTCAGCTAGCTTTTGATTTTTCATGAGCAAGAAAAGTAAATCCAGAGATAAACTATAAAATTCCATTAAGTAAGAACTTCAAAGGGGCCCTCTTCATAAAGGCAGTAGCTCTGTTTAGAGACAGTTTGGGGGCTCAACTTATTAATAGCATTCAAAGATATTAAGCTTCCTTTGTTCTTTAAGTCACGGGAATGAATTAAAAGCAAGATTCCCAGTCTATCATGTGTCATTGAAACCCAAAACACAATAGCATTTGTCTTGTTACAGACCAGAGGAGGCTGTAAATCTATTATTCATTTTTTATTAAAGGTGCAAGCTCCAGAGTGAGGCCCATGAATAGCCAAGAGAAATAGGAGATGAAGCCTTTCATCTATCTGAGTCCCTCCCATGTATCCCGGTCAGCGGTGATTCAGTGTTCCTGCTTCCCTTATGAATGTGTTTGTTTACCTGGACTATGTTCAAAGGCAAAGAGAAAAGAAAGGGGAAAGATGAGGAAAATCACAAATCTGACTTTACCTTTCAGAGCAGAGTTAGAGTTGTAATTAGAGACAGTTCTGTTGCCATTTCCAACTCTCGACAGAATTTTCCATCAAGCCAATTGTGCTCTGGATCTCTCATGGACCATTAGGAGAAGTGTAGGATGCTGCTGCTGTGCTATTCAGACTTCTCTTTTATGTCCATCCCTCTCCCCCTTGTTGGTCCCTTGGGGTCACCGTTGTTTACAGAGTAGGTGGTGGCCTGCCCCAGGTGAGGCTTCTGAGATTGCACCAGACACCTGGGTCTGACTCAACCAGCTGTGGGCACCGAGAGCAAGTAAGCTGCACGCTGCCTGGTTAGAGAAAGCCGGCGCCTTCTTCAGGGACCTGTGAGCAAGTGCAGAAAGCAGGGAGCAGAGACACCCCAGTGGACACCAGGAAGGCAGTAGAAGATCCCTGGTGACTGAAGATGGTAGCTTTGGAGGGAACTCACCTGGGTCGTGGGCACCATGCCTTCAGCTGTCCAGCAAATAACTTCCTCACTGGAATACTTTTGTTGCACTGCAGTAAAGCAGCCAGTATCTTTAACTTGCTTGAAAGAGCAAGTCATAATCAGTTCTGCCAGTTTTCTCCAGGGCAGGAGACATCACTAATACCTGTGTGTACTATGCACAGGGTACGTGGCTGTGTTTTGATGTGTTAACCCATGTGAACCAACTAAAAATAGCGTTTCTTTACTGCCCCGGAAACTAGAGCTTCTGCACTTTGTTCCTGACGCTTCCTTGATTTGGGTGGAAGGTGTGAACCTGAGCGATAGAAGTAGTCCCTGAAAAGCCAGAGGGGGCTGCTGTCTGTGGGCACCGCCTACACCTGCCTCTGGGAAACAGCAGGCAGCTGGCGGGCGCCTGAGCAGAGGGCAGACTTGGTGTGTGTCTGTGTGCCCGTCCTCACCGCGGGCAGACTTCCTGGTCTTTCCTCAGTGCCCTTTAGTCACCTCCCGAGTGAGTCCTCGTGTCCAGTCCACGTCACAGAGACGGGCCACATGTGACTCCCCTGGGGCCTGGCCACGCTGGAGGGTTCATCTGCCTCTGAGCCCACTCTGCACCGAGCCCAGCCTCCTGCATCTGGAGTCTTGGAACCCCCCGCAACCCCCACGGGCCAGCTTGGCATGTCCTTACCCTGTGCTTCTCTGAATCTTCTGCCTCAGTAACAACCACGGTGGTAACAGCAGAGCTCCTGGGCTGGTCATCTGCACCATCTTTCAGAGGAGGAGGAGGCCGGGAAGGAAGGGGGCCCAGCCTGTGGGCTCCGACCAGCAGGTGCAGGTGTCAAGGCTTTCCTGGCTGTGGCCCCGCGTGCACCCTTCTGTGCAGGAGGTCCTCTCGGGGGTTCCCCTCCCTCCTGGAACCCCCAGGGAAGTCTTCCGGTTTGCAGTTGTTTAGCCATCTCTGTGTCAGACCCTGTGCTGAGAGCTTTCTGTGTCTGTTAACTTAGAGTGAAGTAAACTGAGAATTTCGTCCTTGCAGCAGCCCTGGGAGGAAAGCATTCCCCATTTTACAAATGAGGGACCTGGCTCGCATTAAGTTTTCATTTGCTTGTATTGTCCTCCAACCATGTTACAAGCTTCGTGAGGGAACAGACTGTAATTTCCTCATTTTCCATGTTCCCAGGCAACCCCTAATATGTCCATACAACGAAGAGGCTTGCAGTGAATGCCTTAATTAACGCAGTTTAAAGGCAACCTCGAGATACAGAGAAGGATCAGAGGAAGAGCAAGCAGGAGAGCTGGTCAGACACATCCTTTAGATTCACCTTGTGAAAGGGGCGGCGAGATTCCTTGCCTTCGTATCCCCTCCCCCCTTTTTTGATTCATCTTGTCTATTTTTTTCCCCTGAAGTTTGCATTATTTCCCCCTAAAAGGGAGACTCTGTGAAAGCAGTATCAAGGCCAGTCCTTCGTTCTAGTCCTTGTTCCGACTTCGCAGTCAGGCCCTTCTCTAGTCCAGCCCGCTTCCCGTTTTTTCCAGCTTCTCACCTCCATTTGGCTCTGTGGCCTATGCATGGCAAGGACTTTATTCTTTAGGGCCCCAGTGGTGTTGGAGGGAAAGACACACCTGTGGAAGATTGTGGCGGCTAGTAAAGCGTATGCACGGGCAGTGGCTGGCTTCCCAGGCGGCGCTAGTAGCAAGGAGCCTGCCCACTAACGCAAGAGACAGAGGAGGCGCGGGCTCGATACCTGGGTTGGGAAGAACCCCTGGAGTGGGCCATGGCAACCCACTCCAGTGTTCTTGCCTGGAGAAGCCCATGGACAGAGAGCTTGGTGGCCTATGGTCCGTAGAGTCGGACACGACTGAAGCGACTTAGCAGCAGCGTGGGTGGTGGGTGTACACATAGGAATGTCCAAGCCTGAGGCAGTTGTCGTCCCAAGGTCCCTCTCTGTTGGCCGTAAGGAGACGGTGGGGTGCGTGGTGGGAAAGGTATTTTGATAAAGACACTCCAGCTGGAGGCTGTGGACAGACTGGTGAACACATCCTCCAGGCCTCTGGCCGTCTCTTCCATTTTAGGCCTCAACTGTAGCCCCATGGGCCTTGTATCAGCGTGACCTTGTTTATGGCTCTCGGTCTTGTCAGGCTTATCAGGCGTGCCTGCGAGCATGTAAATCTGTCAGTTCTTACTCTAAGATAGCAGTCTCCATCTTTCGGGGAGGAAACCGCCTTCTCAGTAAACAGATTTTCAGTTTGTTATGTTACTGCGTGGAAGCTTTCCTCTTGTGCCAAGTTGCTCTTAAAGGTGACTGATTCTTAAAGAATATTTTATTTACTTTGAAATAAGATTCTATTAGTTAGAACAGTTTTAAAACACAAGGAGAGTCGGCAGTCCCTTGCTGGAAATATGCGAGGCGCTTAAAACACTGATGTTCACATCCGTATTTATGTCTTTGAAAGGCTGTTCCTGTCCAGTTCATAGCACGTATTTCTGCTTCACTCACTGAGTCACTGTTTTGTGCAAGGCCCTCCACTCAGGGGGCCTCCTTAAGATACAGAAGTGAATAAGGCAGCCATTCTCTGGCCCTTGAGCCTGTACACTTTGGGAGGGGAAATGAAGCTGGTCCTAAAGCGGAGAGTCCAGGTGCCCTCTGAGAGGCACAGTGTGCAGGTCAGAGGGGCCAGCCTGGAGAGGTGGTGTCTGTGCCGCAGACTTAGGCAGGAGATGGGGGCGGGGCAGGCGTTCCAGGGCGCTCTGTGGACAGGAAAGCGTGGCGTCTGCGAGCCCTGGGGCGTCCAGGCGGAAGTGAGGGTTGCATGCCAGCAGTCTATCATGCAATGAGCTAGAACTTTGATCTGGGGTCAGACGCCAGCCATATTTCACCATCTAGGAGGAACCAAATGCCGGTCTGAGGCAGCTGATGATAGAGAAGTTTCTAGAATTTATAGAGCAGGAAAAGTAAATTGATTTGAATAATTTTTCCAAAGTATGTTTTTGAAGCCAGACTGGAGTGTTAGGAAAAAAAGGGGGTCTTTGCCTTTACTATAAGACTGTGCAGTGCCTTTGATGTGCTCTGTGACCTTCTAGATGGTGATGCATTTTGTGCCGTTTCAAATGTCCTGGGCCATAAGCCTGAGTGGGACACCAACCGGGTGCCCCCTTGGGACTCCCTTGGCCACCACCTCCTTCCGCCTCAGGTGCTGTCTGCCCCGTTCCCTGCCCAGTTTAACTCACAGCTCCACCTGCCTCCCCTCTGGGCTCCATTCTGATTCAGTTGCCCCTTCACTCCTGGACGCAGGTAAAATGCCCCTTGAGGGCATTCCTGATGAGGCGGCCGAGGGGTGGGTGATGCAGCCCAGACTTTCTGGGGGATTAACTTTTCAAGAGGTGAATCTCGATCCATAGGAATTGGGGGGAGCTGGGCTGGTGGATTTCCCGTGCTCCATCTCTCTGCTGGCTTCTCCTGAGAACTTCTCAGAGAAGCCGCCTGGGCCTGGAGGCATTGCCAGGTGAGCTGAGGGTCTCTGAGTCTGTGCCACCACAGCATCCGGATTCCCCAGCACTTAAGCTCTGCCCTAGCTTGTGCTTCCCAAGTAGAGTGTCAGCACTTGATCCTTGCCTCAGGCTCTGCTTTCCAGAGAACCTGGGCAAAGGCAGAATCCCGTTTTTGTTGAGGCTTCGCGAGCAGCTTTCACAGGGCTCACTCGGGAGAGAGTGTCATGGCTGGACGGGCTGGGCTGGGGCAGCAAGTTCGGCCATCTCACAGTGATCCAGACGAGCAGTGGGGAGAGCGGGAAGAGCAGGGCGTGCCCGCAGGCAGCTGCTGAGGTGCCTCAGAGCTGAGACTAGAGGAGCGAGACGTAAGGACTTGGGGGGAGGTCTCAGGGGTGACTGACAAAAAACGAGGTGGTGTAAGCTGCATGTGGGTGGGTGTGAGCAGAGAAAGACGGGGTGGGCTGCCTTGGCGTGGAGAGGGAGAGGGCGGGGAGCTCTCGAGAAAGGGGTGCAGCTACTGAGAACTCTGAGGAGCAGCGTGCTCATGCAGGAAGTGGGTCAGGCCCCGGACTCAGGGAGGCACGCGCCGGGGGCTCACACTGAACTGGGGCTGTGGGCACTGCCGTGGTGGCCCTGCGGCTGGAAGTTTGGTTTGGTGGAGGGACGGCTAGAGGATACATCTGGGTTGAGGGAATGGTAAGATGGATGAAACACGAAAAGCCAACGGAGTGCGCAACGGGTCACAGCCACGTTTGCCTCTAGAGATGTGGCGCGGTTTCGCCGTTGGGTAAGTGACTGTCGGTTTCTCTTCACCTTCAGAGACTGGCGCCTGAGCTATTAAAGGGAAGGCTGACATTGCAGGGCCTCCTCCATTTTCTCATCCTTAAAGGAAACAGAGTTTGTGGCTCTTGGTCTCCGATGAAATAAGAATGAACGTTCGGATATGCAGATATGGGCTCCACAGCTGACTGGATGGAGGACAGAGAGCTAGTTGCCGTGCTGAGTAAGGTGGGGAACTTGACTCTGGGGTTGGGGCTGGCCCAGAAGAGAGGCCGGACCCGCTGCCCTGGCGCGCTTACTCTCAGTGAAGGGAGCGGCGCTCAGCTCAGGCGAGCGGCGAACACCTTGGCCCAGCATCTCTGGCGAGATGGAGCCGCGAGAGGAAGGAGTCAAGTCATACTGAGAAAAAGGGGGCCACGTTCTCCTGGGTCAGCATGGATCTGCAGAAGAACCCAGCTGTGGGCCAGCAACTGTGAGCAGGAGCAAGCCTGCCCAGCTGCTGTGACCTTGGTAGCCCGTCTCTCAGGGATTAGCAGCAAAATTGAGGAGGGATTTGGATTTCCCACACTATAGACACTGATATTGCGGTGTCCAAGGACAGAGTGACCTTAGCTGTCATCTGTCCGTCAGGGGGATTTCTTAATGTTTGTGCAGGCAACAAGGGAGCACTCAGTGGCGGCAGAGACGCGGCCCCTTCTGCAGAGAGGCGACATGTGCTGGGAAGTTGTGAGAGAGGCCGTGTGATAAGGATTCCGTAGGAGAGTTATTTTTAAAGCAGCGAGGGTCCAGATAGAGTTAGCTGGCCTTGTAGTGAGCAGTCGACAAGACTGCTAGCTGTAGTAGGAGAAGGAAGAGGAGGCGGAGGAGAGGGTGGGCTCAGTGCAGAGGTGTGGGGTCCCATCGTGGGCATGGCCTGAGGCTCCAGTAGGGAGGGCTTCTTGGGCTCACATGAAATCATGCTGGAAGGGCTGCCCGTGGGTCCAGACACAAACTCTGCTCAGGGACCTAGGGAGGTGGAGGAGACAACTGAGAGTTTAGCAGTCAGACTGATGCCAAGCTCAAAGGAGAGGTGATGGAGCAGAGGAGGAGGTGAGGAGGATGAGGGGTCAGAGGGGTCTATGGGCTGCGAGACTGACAGCATCTGCTGCTTGTGTTAGTAGCTCTTCGTAGAAGCAGAACCAGCGGGGCAGCAACGGGAGAGAGCGAGGGCTGCAGACGTCCCACACCCGCCACCTGCAGGCTGGAAGCCCGGGAAGGCTGGTGGAGCAGCCTGAAAGCCTGAGGGCTGGTCCTGTGGATTCCGGGCTGTGTCCGGCTCAGCAGTCTGGCAGAGGGAGAGTGAGTCCAACACTCCTCTTCCCGTTGGCTCTGTTCAGGCCCCCGTGGACTGGGCGGTCCCCACCCACAGTGGGAAGGGCCGTTGGTTCTGGTTCTGTCCCGGCCCCCGTGGACTGGGCGGTCCCCACCCACAGTGGGAAGGGCCGTTGGTTCTGGTTCTGTCCAGGCCCCCGTGGACTGGGCGGTCCCCACTCACAGTGGGAAGGGCCATGCTTACTCAGTCTACCGACTCAAACGCTCACTTCCTCCCCAAAGACCCTCACAGTTTAACTAGCTGTCTGGGTGGCCTTTGACCCAGGCAGGCTGGCACACGAAAGTGACCGTTGCATTCCTCCCTGGCCTTCCTTGGGTGGAGGCCTTGCTTCGCAGGCGGGCACGTCAGACCTCCACATCCGGGTCAGGCACGAGCTCCCCTGGAGCAGAGTTCCGGTCTTCTCCATGTTCTCTGTAGCCGACACAATGCTTTCCATGTACTAAATGTTCAATAAAAATGTGTTGGATGCTTCATTGATCCAATAAAGTTATGTCTATGCCAATATAGAATTGCTCTTGAAGAGCTGTGGGTAAATCAATTCTTTGTAAATTGAATCTTATTTCAAAGGTACAAGAGATCTTCAGCATTTAAAGGAACCTTAGGTCAATCTTTGGGAATCCAAGTCTTTCCTCATGGATAAGGAAGCTGATCTGTAGAGAGATAAAGTGTCTTGTTGCAATCTGACATGCTGGCCAAATACAGTGTTCCTTTAAGTCAAGTATACCTATTTTTTAGGTAAAGAGCGGCTCAGAAGTCCAGCCGTGGGGTTTATTGCATTAGATTAATAATATCATAATTCCAGCAGTATTTATCTTTAGTCTGCAGATATTTAGTAGATTTCAGTTAAAGCATTATTTTTGTTATACACTAATGAGTGAATTCTATATTGAATTGTTTTCCATTTTATAGCAGGTTAATATAAACAAAAGAATATACAAGGAGCCAAAGTTCTGGCCTAGAAACCGCTTGTAAAAGGGCCCCGACACAGCGCGCTGGGCTTTTCTCCGGTGACTTGGGTTGACCACGTGCTCCCGGGTTCTCCACTGTGGTGGTGGAAGTCCTTGAGGTTGTGGCTTAATGTTAAGTGTGAGAAGGACGTTGAGAGAGGTTTAGTGAGACCCTTTGGACACCTCACTGATTGAAGTATTCATTTAAAATTGATCAGGTTTGATCGACATCTGTATTGGGTCGATTTAGTTTCTTCCTGCTGTGTTCTAGAATGAAGTAATTTATTAGATGAGAGGAACTTGAGGAAAAACCAAGCTCCTTGCATCACTATTTTGGATGATCCAAACCAAAGCAGTACGAGACTCACAGCGTGCATTTCACTTGCTCCCCTTTCTCTTCGTAGTCATTTTCACATGACTTCTGCTTGTCAAAAGTGATTTTGAAGTTGTCATTTACTACAGAAGAGGCTTCCTTTTCATTTGGGATTTTAGTTTCCTGACAGGGAACAGTGAATCGGATGTGGAGGGCAGGAGTTAATCTGTACTGATACTCACTAACAGTTATGGTACAGATATCACCTCATTTAATTCTCACAGCTCTGCAGGCTGGAAATTGTTAGCCCCATTTTGCAGATCTAGAGACACATAGGGATAAACAAACTTGCTCACACAGTGAGGGCGTCCCTGGGGCATCGGCGTCTGGACCCCTCTTGGCCGTGTCCGCAGCCAGGGCGCCGTCGTCTAGGTTTCATGTGTGTTATCAGTGTTGGCTGCCGTGACCACTGTGTTTGGAAGACAATGTGATATCATTTGCCTAAGAATCTCCTGAATAAGGCATATGCGTGTGAAGTTGCTTCAGTCATGTCTAGCTCTCTGTGGCCCCGTGGACGGTAGCCCACCAGGGATAAGGCACACTATTGGAGCAATCTGAAAAGTTCTGGATAAATGGACTCCTTGGATTGTCCACACCCTCATCACAGCCCCGCTTAACCAGAAGTGCACGCTCCCTGGACTAGTCCCCTGGTGCCATGCCAGATGCACACAAAAGTGATGGGAACGGAAGGTTTGTCTTTATGTTGGTGTGAATGTAAATATGGGATGGAGAGCAAATGAGCTATGTGTGGGTTTATAAAATTCAAGACTAAAGCTGACCGCATTCAGGTGAAGCTCCGATACCTTGGCCACCTGATGTGAACAGCCAGCTCATTGGAAGAGACTCTGATGCTGGGAAAGACTGAGGGTGACAGAGGATGAGATGGTTGGGTGGCATCACCGACGCAGTGGACATGAGCTTGGGCTAACTCTGGCAGGTGGTGAGGGACAGGGAAGCCTGGCATGCTGCTGTGCGTGGGNCATTGGAAGAGACTCTGATGCTGGGAAAGACTGAGGGTGACAGAGGATGAGATGGTTGGGTGGCATCACCGACGCAGTGGACATGAGCTTGGGCTAACTCTGGCAGGTGGTGAGGGACAGGGAAGCCTGGCATGCTGCTGTGCGTGGGGTGCAGAGAGTCAACACGACTGGGCGATTGCACAGCAGCGGTGATGACGGAAGCTGGCCGGCGTTGCTCGCAGCGGGTGGGGAAGCTGGCCGGCATTGCTCGCAGCAGGTGGCTTCTGACTCTGCTCCTAGGATGCAGAGGGCACCGGTGCTTTTCCTCCATCTGTTATGGGTCCCCCTGAGTAAAAGTTGAATATTAGTGGATTTGAAGTAGAAATAGTCTTTCTTGAATCTGGCTGGTTTGAAGTCTTTAAAAAAAATGGGGGCGGGGAGGAATCAATTTAGATGTTCAACCTCCTTTCCTGTTTCTGTTTCCTTTGCTTTTCTTGGGATTGAAGTGTGAATGAGTGATGCTTAACAGATGAAACACAACAGAGACGGCAGGCTATGGGTAAATTGGAAAATGAAGTAGAAATAGTCTTTCTTGAATCTGGCTGGTTTGAAGTCTTTAAAAAAAATGGGGGCGGGGAGGAATCAATTTAGATGTTCAACCTCCTTTCCTGTTTCTGTTTCCTTTGCTTTTCTTGGGATTGAAGTGTGAATGAGTGATGCTTAACAGATGAAACACAACAGAGACGGCAGGCTATGGGTAAATTGGAAAATCAAACTTAGGGAAGATTTATTATTTTTAAATTATGTAACAAATTTAATGAAATCTAACAAAGCAAACAAATTTAATGAAAAAGTGAATTGACAATTTAAAATATTCTGTTTAGCTTCTAAAAAATGAATACCAATAAGTTTGAAATCACTAAATCATAGTAGTCTCCTGCTTTATGCAAGAGAGTTCTGTTAATTAAAATTTAAAGTCTAAACATATTTTGGGCAAGATTGCTATCGTCAGATAACTGTGTGTGATATCCTTCAGTAACTTTAAATGGTACTCATTCTCAGCTGCACAGTGAAATCATAAAGAAAGCTCGAAAAATACTGATGCCTGAGCTCCGCTCTCAGACATTTAGATTTCATTGTTCTGGAGTATGGCCTGGGTATAAGCATTTTGTAAAACTCCCCAGGAGAGTCTAATGTGCTTCCAATGTTAAGAACCATAGATAGTTGTATTATAATCATTCTTTAATCACATTTTTTTTAAAATTAGATCTCTGTATTTTAACATTTTGACTTTAGAGTTGTAAAATTTTGAGGAAGGTAGCTCAGATCAACTTACAGGCAATTCAGAATCTTGACCTTTATCCTTAAAGTTTTTCTATTTCAGATGGCAGTTACTGTAAAGATTACCCTTTTCCTTTTGCAGCATCATAATACTGAGAGTGCCAGGACCTAAGTTTTTGAAACCTCCCTGTAGACCCTTTTTAAACTGTTCTGGGCCTGCAGGCTATGGCAGGACCTGGCTGTTAATTCAGTACTTTCATCTGATTGACACAGGGAGGATCACTGGCCACCTAGGGGAGGCCTTCCTGTTATTAATTCCTTTCTGGATGTCCTTTATGTGTTTGCCCAGAGGAAAGTCATAAAATTAAAGAAGTATTTTGCACTGGCTGCTCAGCCTGACATTCAGAAAAACAAACTACGGCAATGGCTGGCGCATCCTCCCTTGAAAGAACATGCACCAAATGTCTTTTTGGTGTGTATTTCTTGGTAGAATTTTCAGGGCGCCTACTGTGCGCTGATGGATGAAGAAGGGTTAGTGATGGTGATGAGGCCACAGCTGCTGGGAGCTGCTTGTAACCTGCGTGCCCCTCTGGGGTGGGTAGGCATGTGTGTGTGACTGTGTATGCACCCACACGAGGGCGTGCTGTGGTGTACATATATTACTTTAAAAAAAAACAAACCTTGAAACATGAAGTTCATTTTTAAATGTAAACCTTTGAATGGATGAGTCTCCAACTTTTGTAGGCATATCAGGATCAGATTTGGTATCAAATTTGGGGTTCAAAGTTGGAGAGGCAATGATTTCAATAAACGTTCTCCCCAAAGCTGTTTTTCTTAGAAGCCCTGACACAGATTCCAGCGAGTCTATGGATGGTTTCATACAGAAACAAATGAATGTGTTTTTACCATTTGTGGAAATTATAGTTTTGAAGCTGGTAAGGTCTGTGTATCACTATCAGCTCTATTTTTGGAAGTAATGGGGGAAGTATTTCGACCTGATTACTGCCTGTGGAGTGAGGAATTTCTTAGTATTTGACTGACCACCTGCTGATACTTTATTTCCTTAGAGCTCCTCAAGTCATTATAAGAATCACCCAACAGTCTGAAATCAAAATGATGTCTTACTGTAAAATGTCAGCTATCTGTTGTGAAAAGATTACATGCCATTTTAAATATAATTGCCATCCATCTCCTCTCTCCCTTACATGCAAACATTTCAGAACAACAGAATCCTTGCAAAATGAGGAGGAGCAGTCCAAGGTTCAGGCTTTGCAAATCCGAGGAACTGCCTCCCTTCCATTCTGAGTCTTTTAACAGCCCAGGTAATTGTAGCTCCGCTCACTGCCCTTTCTGTCTCTCTGCCTCCTGGTCATCCTTGCGACATTTTAGTGATGCTGTTTGTGTGTTGCTACTGATGAATTCTGTCCAGTGAGGCTTATTTATTTTCTCTCTGGCTAGCTTCTATCCCCCGTTTACTTGTCTTGGTATTCTCTTTCCTTTCTGTACTGCTACCAGACTTTCCTTTCCCTGCCTTTGTGTCATGTCAGCAGAGTCGGGGAGCTTGTGGGCTCCCCTCTGGGAGCCCTGTGTGGGTGAGCGTCACTGCTTTAGACAAAGAAGAGCTTGGCCACACCGCGACTCGAGACGCAGCTTGGATTGCCGCCTCTTACCCGTCCTACCTGGCCCTTTGGGGGCACGTTCACTGTATCCTTCTGAAATGCCAGCTGGCTTGGCGACAGGGCTCTACCTCATTGCTTGTCTGTATCCTTGGGATGAAGGTGGAGAGTGGCCAGTGGGGGTGAGTGACCTCGTGTCAGTTGCCCCACAGGCGCCGGGGGAGCGAGGACTCCCCCTGAGACGCTGTTGGAAGGCAGTGCTGCCGCTGGGCCTACCTGGGCCTGCCTCGGTCTCTGTGGGGAGCGTGCTTCAGCTGACTCAGCATCCGTGACAGCAGGCTAGGGTCTAGGCACTAATTTGAGAAGTCTTACCCATCTTAAGGTTTATGTCTTGATACCTGTGTAGTAATGCTTTGTTCTCAGCACCTCAGGGCTTTTGAAAGAGGCACTTGCCTTCAGTTATTTCTCCCTGGCAGCTGCTGCCTTGGGCCTCCCTGTCGGGTGTGGAGGACACAGGGACAGTGTAGACCGTCCCCACCAGGCCGTCCCTCCCTTCTTTTGCCCCCCAGGTCAGGAACGGCACGTGCTCCCAGTGGGCAATGACCATGGGTCAGCTGCCCCTTTCCTTCAACCTTGCTTTATTTACTCAGGGACCTTGGAGGCTCAGAAGGTACTCAGCTCATTTTTATATAATTCTGCTTGTTTAGAACATGATTATTATTATTATTGAAGAAGACTTTGAAGACTTTCTCATGATGGTTTTCTTTCTTATTCTCAAATTAAATCCATCAGCCTTGCCCAAGATCTGGTCCAAAAGAGGGCCACCAGCCCACAGGGGAGATGCTTTTAGCCTTCCGGCATGTATGTCCGGACTCAAGCCGACTGTCCTCCTAGCCTTCTCCTGTGCCCTCTTCCATGCCCCTCCAGTCTCCCGCCCCTTCCTCCTGCTCACTGACCGCTGCTGATGCCCACAGACAGAAACCGGTTCTTTTCAAGAGGACACAAGGTCGAGCAGGTCCCCAGACTTCGCATGAGGTTCCCTGGCTCGGCCCTGCTGCTTCCCTGCTGTGAGCCGCGGGCACATCCTTGACCCTGCATGCCTCGGGCTCCTCATCTGTAAAGCCGCAAATGTGATAGTACTGCGCACTAGCTGCTGTTGTCATTTCCTAAACAGGCTACTTTAACAGCGTTTCTGAGATAGTTTAAGGTCATGAAATCCACCCATTTGAAGTATAAATTCAAAGTTCTTCCTGTGTTTACAGGGTTGTCCAGCCATCACTAGACACTAAGTTTTGAGCCTCCCAGATAAACCCTGTCCCTGTTGGCAGTCTCTTGCCATCCTCTCCCCTCTTCCTGCTTTGCCCACAGACAGAAACCGGTTCTTTTCAAGAGGACACAAGGCCGAGCAGGTCCCCAGACTTCGCATGAGGTTCCCTGGCTCGGCCCTGCCGCTTCCCTGTTGTGAGCCGCGGGCACATCCTTGACCCTGCATGCCTCGGGCTCCTCATCTGTAAAGCCGCGAATGTGATAGTACTGCGCACTAGCTGCTGTTGTCATTTCCTAAACAGGCTACTTTAACAGCGTTTCTGAGATAGTTTAAGGTCATGAAATCCACCCATTTGAAGTATAAATTCAAAGTTCTTCCTGTGTTTACAGGGTTGTCCAGCCATCACTAGACACTAAGTTTTGAGCCTCCCAGATAAACCCTGTCCCTGTTGGCAGTCTCTTGCCATCCTCTCCCCTCTTCCTGCTCGGCTTGCCTTTCCCCAGGTGGCCTCTGATCTCCTTTGTCTATAGGTTGGCCTCATTCTGGGCATTCATATTAAGGCACTCATAAACCATATGATTCTTTGTGATAACCACGCTCAGCACAGTGATTCAAAGGGTCCTCTGGTTTTCGTTTTACTGCTGAATAATGTTACGTTGCTTATCCGCCCCCACATTGCTTACCCATCATCTCGACTTGTGGGGTCTCCACCTTTTGGCTGTTAGGACCAGTGCTGCTGTCAGTGTTCATGCATGAGCTTTATGTGGACACGTGTTTTCATTTCTCGTGGACGTGTACCGAGGAGTGCAAGTTCTGGGTCACGTGCTAATTCTATGTTTGATGCTCTGAGGAACTGATAGACTGTTTCCACTTTATGCCCCATCAGCAATGTATGAGGGCTACAGTTTCCCCATGTCCTTGCCAGCACTTGTTCCTGTCTGTCTCCTTTGTGAAAGCCGTTGCAGTGGCGGCTTGGGATAGGCTATCTCATCACGATTTTGGTTTTGATTTCTGTAACGACTGATGTTGAGCATTTTTANATAGACTGTTTCCACTTTATGCCCCATCAGCAATGTATGAGGGCTACAGTTTCCCCATGTCCTTGCCAGCACTTGTTCCTGTCTGTCTCCTTTGTGAAAGCCGTTGCAGTGGCGGCTTGGGATAGGCTATCTCATCACGATTTTGGTTTTGATTTCTGTAACGACTGATGTTGAGCATTTTTATGCGTGCGGTGCTCTCTGTCGTGTCTCTCTGTGACCCCGTGGCCTTGTAGCCTGCCAGGCTCCTCTGTCCATGGGTTTCTCCAGGCAGGAATACTGGAGCGACTTGCCATTTTCTTCTCCAGGGGATCTTCCGACCCAAACACTGAGCCCACATCTCTTATGTTTCCTACATTGTGCCTATTAGCTTAAATATATTGACTGTTAAGAAAATTGCAGTTACTGTTTTAGAGATAATAATTATGAAAAGTACCAGTCCCTGCTTTAATAAAGTTTGCATCCATGGCAAGAGAGGAGAGTTTTTAAGTCAGAACTGTATGGCAGTCTCATTAGCATAACAGTGGGGAAGAGAGTCTTGAAATACCAGTGACCAGGTGAGCAGACACGAGTTATTGATCTGAAGCTGTTGGAGCAGTGGCTGAGAAAGGAGTGTCTCTATTTCTGAGGCAGAGGCTAGATGTCTGCCTTAAGGACTGTTGATTGAGGTAAGGTTTGTAAATAGTGAAATTCACAGATATTAAGCGTACCATTCAATGAGTTTTGACAAATGTATGAACTCTCGCAGCCACCACCTTGTCACTCAATCACCTTTCTTCATGTCCATTCCAGTCAGTCTCTATCACTGTCTGCACCCATTTTTCTGATTTCTTTTCACATAGATTAGGTTTGCCTGTGTTTAAACTTCATATGAAGGGAATCATATAGTATGGACAGTTTTTCTTTCACACAGCATGATGTCTGTGAAATTCCTCCCCTGTGTTAAGTTATTGATTTCTTCATTTATGTCAATATCATCTCCATTGTTTTCAATTTAGGGTGTTATAATTCACTGTGACTATTCATGTAAAATTATTTGTGTGGACATTGTTTTCTCTCAAAGAAGTATATAGGCCTGAAATTTCTGGTTCATTGAATGGGTGTTTAATTTGATAAGAAATTGCCAGATCTTTTTCTCAGATGGCTGTACTGTTTTTACACTCTCACCAGTCATTGAGGAGGGTGTTATAGCTGCAATATGTATTTGCCCACATTTAGTGATGTCTCTCTTTTACGATTTAGCCATTATCGTCCCTAATTTCAGATGGTACTAAGCACCTTCCTTTGTGCTTGTTAGCTCTTGGTATTTCTTCATTTGTGAAGTGTGTGTTCAAGACTTTTGCTCATTTTATTTACATTTCTTTGTGTTATCATTGAGTAGTAGGCATGCATATATAATCTGACTTCAAGTCTTTTCAAGATACATGTAACCAGAATATTTTATGCCACTTTGTGGCTTTCATCTTCATTATCTTAACAGTGCATTTGTTTCAAGTTACGTTTTGAGATAATCTCATTATTTTGCTGATTAGGAAACTCTAGAGTAGAAAGTTGAGTTACCCAAGCTCACAGAGCTGGTGGGATTTGGACTGTGGTGGTCTGCCTCCTGAGTCCTTGCTCTAAGCAGCTATGATGCATGAATACAAGTACTTCTCTTTGAGAACCCCTTACTGTTTATGACTTTGCTGAAACCGGTAGGCATTATCTACTTGGATTTAGATATTCCTAAGAAGTTCTTTTCCCATGTAATTTTCCTGATCTAAAATTAAACCTTCACCATTTAGGTCTCAGTTCACATGTGACAGGAACTCACCAGTCTACATTAATCAGAGAAAGATAAATCGCACCTGAATTTCTTTTCTTGGCCCTTTTGGCCTTTAATCTGATTTGGAGTTTTAGGATTATTTGAAAAAATACTGGAAAGAAATATTATACCATGTTCAAGGAAAATGTTGGTTATTTCTGATAACCCTCCTCTTACTTTGGTTGGTCATACTTTTATACTGCAGACCATAGAAATGACAATTTAGTACAATTCTACTTTGAAGTAAAATACTGGAGAGCTGGAAGCTTATTGCAGTTTAGAGAAATAGGGAAATTGTTTTTATCCCACTGCCTCTTATTATTAATTTATATGCCAAAATAGATTAGCACAGTGCAGGATCAAACCAGTACATAAATACAGCCATTTGCGTTTCACCATCAGCCTCACTGTAGATTAATCTCACTGAAAGCTTGAATGGCTTCTTAGGGGACGACATTGGAAGGGTAGTTTTACCCCATGAGTCGCCTTAAATATGCTGTTAATTCGCATTGATTTTAGAGAAAACAGAGATAATCAGTTTGACTTCCCCCTGACTGACTGCGTTGGCAAGCTGCTCACAGTGCTGTTTAATGGAAATCTCGGAGACCCCTCCTGCTTTCCTGTTCGCACACACACAGTTCCGAACACCGACGGAACACTGCCGCGCTCTTTCTAGATGAACTTTTGAACAGAAAATGATGACTCTACCTTGAAATTGAGGTGTACGCGGTGTACTGTTTGATCTACTTTCTCCTGCTGATTTCAGCGCTCCCAGAGGACAGTCAGCAGCCGGCCCTGTCCTCCTCCTCATGGTGCACTCAGCTGTCCTGGCCGCTGGTTCCCAAGCCCTGTCCCCAGCCAAGCTTAGCAACCACTGCCACCCCCACCCCAGGCCAGTCCTGTTCATCCTCAGGGGCCTCTCCAGGGGCACGAGGACGGCGCCCTGCCCACCTTTCAGAGCTGGGTCCAGGCCCAGAAGTACAGACAAACGGCTCCTGCAAGTTCCCTTCTTAGCTGGGATGGAGGCGGGCCATACCTAAAACGATTCTCATTTGTCAGAAAGGATGAGACAGCTCTCTAACAAGCCTCCAGAAGCCTTTGGGAGCCACCGTGTAGCTGGAGCAGCACAGTGAGCTGGACCCGAGCCTCTTGGTTCCGTCTGGCTGTGGACCTCAGCCCCTGAGGAGTCTGGGTCTGTCAGGTTGCTCTGGACGCTGGACCCCTCAGCCAGGAGGGTCTGTGGCCCTGAACCGTGCTGTGGGCCGTCTCGGGCCCCGGCTTGAGGTTGTGGCTCACCTCCTCTTGGCATGCTTACCAGCCTCTTGCTCTCGGCCCGTGACACCTCAGGGCAGGGATGAGCTGTGTCATTGGGCAGCTGGGAGCCGCTCAGCAGGTGAGGGGTGGTGAGGTGATGATGAGGTGTGACATGGGCCAGGAACCCCTTCTGTGCAAAGCTCTGCCCAGACCGGGAAGGGGTGAGGGTCTGGCTGCTGTGGATCAGAGATGCTGCTGCGCAGGGGTCGGGGGTGGAAGCCTGGCTTACAGTTCAACCTCCAGTCCTGCCCCATCAGAAACACTTAGGAGAGCGTGGCAGTGTGAGAACAGCCGATTCCTGGGTCCATGGCCGTCATGACAGGTTAGGGTTATCATGTTTAAAGTCAGATCTGTCGATACTTGTTCAGTTGTGGCCACCTTTTGCCCTGAAATTTGTGACATTCATTCATTTTACAAGGCAGAGGTAGAAACGTATGAAGTGACATGCAGAGAAGTTGGCCAACTTTTTTAGCCACAGAGCGTGATGGTATACCCTCCTGTATCTGAAAGTCTGTCGCTGGAAAAGGTTGTTTCCGACGAGGTAGCAGCTGGGATGGCAGAGCCGCCGTCCCTTCCTCTTTCTTCTCTCTGTGCTCCTTCTCTTCTTCATCTGAGCTTAGCACTAGATGGCCACAGAAAGCGCAGGCTGAAACAGCTAGTCTCAAAACACGCAGAGGGCTTTTCCCCGAGACAGTTATCTTATAGGATCATCTTTCTGCATTGTCGTGTGACCTTTCCATATTTGCAGATTTAACTGTAGGAGACCATATCTAATCATATACTTAAAGTTTACCTTAGAAATACATTTAAAATGCACAACAGTTGTTTTAAAAAAGATTAATACTACTATTATGAAAAAAGCACAACGTAGTGTGAGATTAAATTACCGGCTTCAGTAAGTGTATGTAGTGACCTGCGGGCAGCTGAAATCCGAATGACTGTATTTATGGGAAAGAGTCTTCCACCCATATTTTTCTGAGTAGCTGCTCACAAATGATGCATTACGCCCTGTGCTTCTGTTTCTTGCTGGGTTTGAAAAATAAAACTTTCCATTAGTGGTAAATTCATAAGCTTGGGGCGTGAAAATATTTGAATTTGCTATAAAAGAAGTTTTGAAAGGAAGATTAGTGGTTTAAGCCAAAAGATTAGTCGCCCTGGGAAATTCAGCTGTCTAGAAAGCCGAGTTCAGTAACGCCAGGTCCTGCTCCAGCTGATTGCTCCCTCACACTGAGATTCCTAATCTTCCCACTGCACTCCCACCTGACTGGCAGGGCTGATTACCATGGCTTCATACTTCCTCCATCACCGGAGCACAGGGGGCTCCTCTGCTTCAGAACCCCCTTGTTTGTGGCAGGTTGATTCCCCCACTAAGTAGAAGGTGATTATTCTTTCTTTACTCATTATCGCTTTAAAACGGAGGAGAAAAAGGGAAGTTACTGAACAGGTTACAATTAGTGGTGGTCATGGCTGAAATTCTCTTATGGGCAGCACTGCAAGAATCACCTGAAGTCTGACTTTCTTAGCACCTGATAGCTGATTCCCATCCATTCTGCCATGAAAGTGTCTGGTACTAAATCCTCCATATTCCATGGCAAGTAGATAATTAAACTCACACTGAGGCTCCCTTCCACACGGGAGGCTAGCCTGGAACCACAGGACATGGCTCTCCTTCAGAGCATCTCGGCCTCTGGCTTCCCCATGGAAATGACTCCTACGGAGGCACATGGTCACGGTTCCCTTCTAGATGAACAGAAGATGGTCTTCATATTGGATAGGTAAAGTAAATCCTTTTACATTTTATCTGAAAACCTTTAAGGTCCATTTAGGGAAATGACTTCTACGTCATAAAACCAAGATGTTGTCTTGAGAGAGCATTATGTCCATTCCTTCCCTCTGGATGGACCTTAAATGTGTATTATCCAGGTAGATGAGGCTCTCTCTCTCCTCAGTGATTTGTGTTCTATTTCATCATATGTGAAAATGGAAATTTCACAGTTTTTCTTAGTAATTCACTGAGGATTCTATGAATGTTCATTGTATGAATACAGAAGCATACTTAATCTCTGCTCATTCTTCCTGAAGAAGGAGAGATCTGTTAGTCATTACCTGGGAAAACACGCGCGCACACGCACGCACACGCACGCACATGCACACACACATGCACATGCGGGGGCTCCTCAACCAGCACCAGGCAGAGCACTGACATTTCCCCAGGTCAGTCTGATAATCTTGTCTCAGGTAACTCAATCACGTTTGTCTTTGTGGATCTTTTCAGACTCTTTCTGCCCCATTTAAGGCATATAAAGATCACAGACGTTTGTAGGGATCTGAGCGACCTGAATACTAACCGTTTCACTCCTCTTTCTCTTCCCAGAGCTTTTATGTTTTGTTACCTTTACACCCTCTTAACTTCACGATCTACTCTCTATACTTCAGTGCTAAATAGTTCTAGGTTCAGAAAGATTACCTGTGTTATTTTGCACATCAGCTAATCTACGTTAAAATACTGGTTGTAATTAATAATTTTAAATTAGACATTTAGTTTTCCATTATATTAACATAGTTACTACCCTTCCTACAATAAATGTTAGTGTCTGTGCTAACTGTAATTGTAGTCATTTAGATTACAAGGTTTCCGCTTGCCAGCTATTTGAAACTATTCTTTTCAAAAATTTTTTTCTACTAGGTCACAGTATCCAACCCAGTTTGTACATAGTATAGGCATATTTGTGAAAAAGTGTTAGTTGTTTAGTCATGTATGACTCTGATCCCATGGACTGTAGCCTGCCAGGCTCCTCTGTCTATGGAATTCTCCAGGCAAGAATACTAAAGTGGGTAACCATTCTCTTCTCCAGAGAATCTTCCCAACTGAGGGATCAGACCTGGCCTCCTGTATTGCGGGTGGATTCTTTACCATCTGAGCCACCAGGGAAGCCCATAGGCATGTTTATTAAACTGTGACCACTTAGAAAACTTGCATTATTATGGTATTTACATTTAGAACATGTATGTGTTAAATCAGTGATGCCCTGTCACTTATACAACAAAATCAAGTTTTTGAGCATCTATCTTGAAGCCTTTTTTCTTTCAAAAAGATGTGTTTTTTTGTTTTCATGATTCATTCTTGTAGGACACTGGAGCCCCATGAAGGCATTTCTCTCTGTTATAGAACATAGTGCAAATGGTGAGGCGCTGGACTGTAGTTCCGCCAGTCCCAAGATAGCAAAGCTGTATCCATTGCAGTTCAGCTCTATTAGACTGCTTGGGTCATGACACTGGATGATTTTAGCTGAAATGCATAGCAAAAAGGGCTTCCCTGATAGCTCAGTTGGTAAAGAATCCACCTGCAATGCGGGAGACCTGGGTTTGATCCCTGGGAAGATCCCTTGGAGAAGGGAAAGGCTACCCACTCCAGTATNAGCTGAAATGCATAGCAAAAAGGGCTTCCCTGATAGCTCAGTTGGTAAAGAATCCACCTGCAATGCGGGAGACCTGGGTTTGATCCCTGGGAAGATCCCTTGGAGAAGGGAAAGGCTACCCACTCCAGTATTCTGGCCTGGAGAATTCCAGGGACTGTATAGTCTGTGGGGTCACAAAGAGTGGGACATGACTGAGCGACTTTCACATAGTGAAAAAGGAAATTGGACACACGGTTGACATTCAGAGCCTACAATCTGCTTGAATTATAACCTAGAGTAGGTGATGTGTGGCAGAAGCTGTGGCACTCTGGGGCTGGGACAGGGGTTGACTGCTCCAGCTCTTGAGTTAGGTTAGGGTCACAGTATCAGACATTTCACCAGCCCCGCTCCTGTGCTAGACTGAGGCTGTCACCTCTGCCGGGACAGAAAGTGCGCCCCATCCTCATACCCCCAGCACTGGTGGCAGGGTCAGTGTGCGCTTCTTGAACAGGAAGTGGTGTGAGTCGGAGATCCAAGTCTCCTTCTGGACACCCCTCTCGCCTTCACCCCCGAATGCGGTCCGTCGTTGTCTCTCTTGCCACCTAAATCTTGCTTTAGAGTGACCCGTGTCTCCCAATCTCCACCACCACGGTCAGCCCTGTGCCCTGACCCAGCCTGCCATCGCCTTTCAGAGCATTTCCCGGGTATTGCAGGGACCTCCTACCTGGTCTGCCCCCACCGCCCTGGCCCTCTTCACTCCTTCTCCGCTCTGCAGCCAAAATGAGCTTTTGCTGCACAGCCCCTTCACAGCCTTTCTGCTGTCTTTTTGGGCGAATCATCATCATGCTGACAGTACTTTAGACCAAGGCCTGTGAAGAGGGTGGTCACACAATTCATCACTCACACGAGAACGCTTCTGAACGTGAAGTGGGCGCCACTGAGACCCACACAAGGGTGCTGTGGGGAGCAGGTGTGTGCCTGCCGCGCCTGCCCCATCGCGCTCCCGGAGCCGCAGCGCTGCTCGCCGTCACTCTGTGCTGCCCGCGGCGCCTGCCGCGCCTGCCCCGTAGCGCTCCCTAAGCGGCAGTGCTGGTCGCGATCACTCTGTGCTTTCCCGCGGCCCCTGCTGCGCCTGCCGCCGCCACACGGCCTTTGCACGTGTTGTCTGAGTATTTCAAAACTACTGACATTTCAGCTGTTAGCTCTTGCCTGGCATCTCACCGACTAGGTTGAATCTCCTTATTATAGACTCTTACTACACTCACTGATGCAATTTAGCATTTATTTATATGAATCAATACTAGTAAGAAACTGGTAGTATTGTATTACCAATATACCAGTTATGGGATACAGTGGTTGGCACAATGGCAAAATAAACTCTATGTATTTAAATTTATATACTTAGTACAGAAGAAACCGGCTAAACATACACAATTTAATGTACACACATACTCTCAGTTTTAGCACTGTTAATGTGCTATTTGCTATTTATTATGCTTTATTTGTCTGACACTGTTTCCACTGTTTCCCCATCTATTTCCCATGAGGTGATGGGACCAGATGCCATGATCTTCGTTTTCTGAATGTTGAGCTTTAGGCCAACTTTTTCACTCTCCTCTTTCACTTTCATCAAGAGGCTTTTTAGTTCCTCTTCAGTTTCTGCCATAGGGTGGTGTCATCTGCATATCTGAGGTTATTGATATTTCTTCTGGCAATCCTGATTCCAGCTTGTCCTTCTTCCAGCCCAGTGTTTCTCATGATGTACTCTGCATAGAAGTTAAATAAGCAGGGTGACAGTAGACAGCCTTGACGTACTCCTTTTCCTATTTGGAACCAGTCTGTTGTTTCATGTACTCTTGAGAGTCCCTTGGACTGCAAGGAGATCCAACCAGTCCATTCTAAAGGAGATCAGTCTTGGGTGTTCTTTGGAAGGACTGATGCTAAAGCTGAAACTCCAGTACTTTGGCCACCTCATGAGAAGAGTTGACTCATTGGAAAAGACTCTGATGCTGTGAGGGATTGGGGGCAGGAGGAGAAGGTGACAACAGAGGATGAGATGGCTGGATGGCATCACTGACTCGATGGACGTGAGTCTGAGTGAACTCCAGGAGATGGTGATGGACAGGGAGGCCTGGCGTGCTGCGATTCATGGGGTCGCAAAGAGTCGGACACGACTGAGTGACTGAACTGAACTGANATCAAGAGGCTTTTTAGTTCCTCTTCAGTTTCTGCCATAGGGTGGTGTCATCTGCATATCTGAGGTTATTGATATTTCTTCTGGCAATCCTGATTCCAGCTTGTCCTTCTTCCAGCCCAGTGTTTCTCATGATGTACTCTGCATAGAAGTTAAATAAGCAGGGTGACAATAGACAGCCTTGACGTACTCCTTTTCCTATTTGGAACCAGTCTGTTGTTTCATGTACTCTTGAGAGTCCCTTGGACTGCAAGGAGATCCAACCAGTCCATTCTAAAGGAGATCAGTCTTGGGTGTTCTTTGGAAGGACTGACGCTAAAGCTGAAACTCCAGTACTTTGACCACCTCATGAGAAGAGTTGACTCATTGGAAAAGACTCTGATGCTGTGAGGGATTGGGGGCAGGAGGAGAAGGTGACAACAGAGGATGAGATGGCTGGATGGCATCACTGACTCGATGGACGTGAGTCTGAGTGAACTCCAGGAGATGGTGATGGACAGGGAGGCCTGGCGTGCTGCGATTCATGGGGTCGCAAAGAGTCGGACATGACTGAGTGACTGAACTGAACTGATGCTTTATTTGAAACATACAATAATTTAAAAGTTCAGTTTTGTAATTCTACAAATTTATCAAATATATGAAGTTATGATAGGGATTATTGAGAGGGTTTCTCTATTGAGAAATCTGTGACATTTAGAGTTATGATATACAGAGTAGCTAGATTCTGGAACAGATTGCATGCGTGTCTGATTCTTTGTGACCTTGTGGACTGTAGCCTGCCAGAGACTCTCCAGACAAGAACACTGGGGAGGAGGGTTGCCATGCCCTTCTCTAGGGGATCTTCCTGACTCAGGGATCAAACCTGTGCCTCTTGCATCCCCGGCATTGGCAGGTGGGTTTCTTTACCACTAGTGCCATCTTGGAAGCCCCTGGAACAGGTTGCCTGGGGTTTAAATCATCATTTTGCCACATACCATCTCGGTGGCCTTGAATAAATCAGTTTCCCTCTGCCTCTCTTTACACATTTTTCAAGTGGGTATAATAACAATGTCTATTTTAGAGGGCTTCTGTGAGAATTAAATCAGGCAATGCATGTAAAACACTTGGAACAGTTTCCAGCGCAGTAGACTCTAAGTTAATCCTAGCTGTTGCTGTTATTTGTATTGTTATTGTATTTATTCATTGAACAAATGTTTATACTTTTTTCCTGGCATTGGTCTCAGAACTCTGACGTGGTTAATACAGGGCAGGGGAGTCCGCTGAGTGTAAGTCAGGGTTTGTTAGGGCGTGTGGGTGGGAGGAGCTCTGTGAACCTGGAGGATGGGAATCCATCAGCTTGCAGGAGGCTGAGGGGAGTACCCAGGGTGAGGAAGGAGCACAAAAGGCCCCCTGAGGCAGAAGGGGCTTCTTCTGGTTCAAGAGCTGCAGCAGAGCGTGCCGAGTGTGTGCGTCCCTGAGTCAAGGCGGTAGGAGGCCTGAAGGACAGACTCTGCGGCTGTGCCCCAGGGCTTCTGTTAGAAAAGTAAGAGGTTGTTCATTCTACGTGTCTTACTGATGAAGAAACAAAAATCCACACGTCCTGGTCAGGATCACAGAGAATCAGGAGCTAGCACTGGAAGCAAGTCTCCTGTGGGTTTGTTTGTTTGTTTGTTTGTTTTTTCAAATTAATGAAGCATCATACAAAAATTGCACAAGTCAAACAGAATGACTTTCCAAGTTCTCACAGTGAGAGCCCCTGTGTCCCCACGCCTTGGCGTGCTCGCCACAGGTGCCCTGCTGTACCCGCCCCCCCGCACCCCTCCCCCAGAGGTACCTTACCTCTGCTCACCCCCAGCACCGCAGACCAGGTTTGCCTGGGCTTGAACTTTTATGAACTTCTGCATGGAAGCGTTATGCTGTAATCCTTTTCCTGACTGGCGTCTCTCACTACACGTATGTCTGTGAGATCCATCTGTGGTGTCGTGTGTTGTGTATAGCAGTAATGTGTTCGTTTCAGTTGCTGCGAGCTGTTCCTCTGTGTAAATACACACGGGTTTCCGGTGTGATAGCCCCTGAATGTCACCATGAGATGCAGCGTGTGTGTGAGACGAAAGCTGGATTGAGATTCATGTCATTTATGTCTGTAGGTTAATATTGCTTATCCTACTTTTTTTTTTTCAACTAAGTGAAGGTTATATTTTTCTTTTAGAACCAAAGTATGTAACCTTGACTATCATACTTTGAGAGTATGATGTTTAATCACTGAGTCGTGTCCAAGCGTTTTGCGACCCCATGGACTGTAGCCCGCCAGGCTCCTCTGTCCCTGGGATTTCCCAGACAAGAATGCTGGAGTGAGTTGCCATTTGCTTCTCCAAGGGATCTTTCCAACCCAGGGATGGAACCTGAGTTTCCTGCGTTGGCAGGTGGATTCTTTATCACTGAGCCACCAGGGAAGCCCATTTTGAGAGTATAATGCCATGTTGGAACAAAGGCTTGCATCAGTAGAGATTGCTTGATGTGTGATAAGTGTTAATCACGAATGGAAATAACTTAGATTAGCTTGCCAGGTGCTTTAAGATGGTCCTGTCATAGAACATCAGCCTTTTGATATGTTACCTAGGGGAATGCAGGTTTCTAGGGGGTGAAGAATAATTTGCTACTTAATTGGGCCAAATGGCCAACGTTTTTAGTTTTTTAAATTAAGTCTTTAGATAAAGTGATTGATTAATTGGATGAATCCCATTCTCATGTGTACTTTATTCAGTTTTTTTTTCCTTTCTCTCTCCTCTTTCTTTAATATTTCAGATGACGTTGTGCCGTACTTTAAAACAGAGCCAGGCCTTCAACAGATCCACTTGGAAGGGAACCGCCTCGTGCTCACTTGCCTTGCGGAAGGGAGCTGGCCTTTGGAGTTCAAGTGGACTCACAACGACAGTGAGCTCACCACCTACACCAGCGAATATAAGTAATTGATTCCTTGAAAATAAGATTACATTTCACAGTGGTATATTCAGAGTATTTGCCTTATTGGCCATGATAGCACAGGGTGGGGGGAATATTGGATTGCATTGGTAATGCATTAAGGATTAAGGGAATACATTGGAACATGTAATCAGATTGTGATTTACTATTCCAACACAGGTTGTATTTACACTTAGGAAGTCTGTCATTATACTTGTAAGAGTAAGCCCCTTAGTGAAATTACCAGACCAAAAGAAGGTGTAGTTACAGAGGAATGCAAATAACAGCTTCAGCTGATGAAACTTGCCATCCTGAGGCAACAGTCCTGCCCACCAGTATTGTTCCTGCCTAAAGAGCATCACAGCTTTCTACGGGTCAGAGCTTCTGGAGCTCTGGTTGCCAACAAGACTGCCCTGGCTGAGTGTCAGAGCTGGGGCGGGCGCAGATGGAACTCTGGGAGGGTGGGCATGAGCACAGCGTGGACACTC
>SJYX01009256.1:137576-284546 GCA_006410675.1 Oreotragus oreotragus | reverse complement strand
CAAAGAATAGCAAGAAGAGATAAGAAAGCTTTCTTCATTGATCAATGCAAAGAAATAGAGGAAAACAACAGAATGGGAAAGACTAGAGATCTCTTCAAGAAAATTAGAGATACCAAGGGAACATTTCATGCAAAGATGGGCTTGATAAAGGACAGAAATGGTATGGACCTAACAGAAGCAGGAGATATTAAGAAGAGGTGACAAGAATACACGGAAGAACTGTACAAAAAAGATCTTCGTGACCTAGATAATCATGATGATGTGATCACTGATCTAGAGCCAGACATCTTGGAATGTGAAGTCAAGTGGGCCTTAGAAAGCATCACTACGAACAAAGCTAGTGGAGGTGATGGGATTCCAGTTGAGCTGTTTCAAATCCTGAAAGATGATGCTGTGAAAGTGCTGCACTCAATATGCTAGCAAATTTGGAAAACTCAGCAGTGACCACAGGACTGGAAAAGGTCAGTTTTCATTCCAATCCCAAAGAAAGGCAATGCCAAAGAATGCTCAAACTACCACACAATTGCACTCAGTATTGCATAGGAATCTGGAAGGTCAGGTCCATGAATCAAGGCAAATTGGAAGTAGTCAAACAGAAGATGGTTAAGAGTGAACATCAACATTTTAGGAATCAGTGAACTGAAATGGACTGGAATGGGTGAATTGAACTCAGATGACCATTGTATCTATAACTGTGGGCAAGAATCCCATAGAAGAAATAAAGTAACCATCATAGTCAACAAGAGTCTGAAATGCAGTACTTGGATGCAATCTCAAAAACAACAGAATGATCTCTGTTCGTTTCCAAAGCAAACCATTCAATATCACAGTAATCCAAGTCTATGTCCTGAGCAGTAATGCTATAGAAGCTGAAGCTGAATGGTTCTATGAAGACCTACAAGACCTTCTAGAACTAACACCCAAAAAAGATGTCCTTTTCATTATAGAAGACTGGAATGCAGAAGTAGGAAGTCAAGAGCTACCTGGAGTAACAGGCAAATTTGGCCTTGAGTACAAAACGAAGCAGGTCAAAGGCTAACAGAGCCTTTTGTTTTGTTCTTAATCTGCGGGGTCCCCTACTCATCAGGAAAGGTCCATTTTCTTAAGTGAAGCGTAGCCAGTTGGTTTTGTCACCAACCAGCCAAGCTGAGGGTAAGCCCCACCTGCGTTTCCCCACAGGGGCTGAGTCCTGGCTTGTTCAGTTTCCCGACCTTGCTTCTGGTCCCTCCTCCTGGTTCACTGTCCTCTGTGAGCTGCCAGCTCATAGCAACCACAGTGGGTGTGTTTTGGTTCAGATGAATAAACTAGTCTTGTCCACTTTGACTAAGCAGTTCAGTTCAGTTCAGTCGCTCAGTCGTGTCTGACTCTTTGCGACCCCATGAATTGCAGCACACCAGGCCTCCCTGTTCATTACCATCTCTCGGAGTTCACTCAGACTCACGTCCATCGAGTCCGTGATACCATCCAGCCATCTCATCCTCGGTCGTCCCCTTCTCCTCCTGCCCCCAATCCCTCCCAGCATCAGAGTCTTTTCCAACGAGTCAACTCTTCGCATGAGGTGGCCAAAGGACTGGAGTTTCAGCTTTAGCATCATTCCTTCCAAAGAAATCCCAGGGTTGATCTCCTTCAGAATGAACCCCTTATAATCCCAAACTCTTAATGCTTGGGGTAGCCTTATTTTTTCCTGGAGACCAGGATGTGAATGGCTGGGCACTAGGTATAAAGCTTTCAGCCTAATTTTGTCCTTTCTTCTATATTACAAAGCTATATTTAAAGCCCTGGAATTAATAAATAAAGTTCTCATTCCTAAGGCATCAGGTCCTTCTGTCAATTCGTTTATAAGCTCTGGCAGGTAAAAGTGGGCAGACTATTCTCATCTCGTTCCAGAGTATCCCATGTTAAATTCCAAGGCTTTCATGATGTGAGTCTGTGCTGTCTTGTTTGATTTTGATCTCTAATATTAATTGTGTGTCACAAGGCTTATATTCTTCCTACCCAGTTGTGTATTGTTTATATTTATTTCTGATTTTAATTGACTGTCTTTTCAACTCCGTGTGGTCATAGCAGATATGATTCTTTCCAGAGAATTTCTGAAGCAAAATTATCATTGAACTTTTAGAAGTTCTTATTGGAGATGATTTGGATTTAGACAATTAATTCCATTTGCCTCGTTCATCTAATCATCATTGTCAAATCTAAGAACTTGAAACAGAATGACCAAACAAGTGTGTACATAATTGTCGACAAATGCTTCCAACGGGACGAGTGAGAGCTTTTTAATTTGTTTCTAATTCACTTATGCTAATATTGTAACACTTAATAGCCTAGATTCTCTTTCCATTGTGTTTGGCGTGGATCAATTTGACTGTGTAGAAACTGACATTTCTCCTCATAGTTTGGCCCTTCATATAACAGTCTTAGATTTTTTAATGTCTCTAGAGAACCTGGAAAAATAAAGAATTAAGTAAACAGATGGAATAAAGGATATTTAGCTCTAAAAAAACCCTGAGGTCTTTCACAAAGATTTCTGAGCCTCTGTTCTTCCTTATTTGAGAGTTGTTTTCTCCTAATCACATATCTGACAGGCTATTTTCAGCCATGTGTCCGTATTTCCCAGAATGTGAATTTCTGTTTTTCTGTCCCTTGTTTGATGACTGAAACTAGGAATGGATGAAGAATGAGTGATCTCAAAACAATGTTCCCATTAGAGAAAATCACAAAAACCACAATCCCAGAAGAAGATATTTTGGAACTTTTCAGTGTTAACTCTTGAAATCTTGAATAGGTTTTTATACGTGAATACACAGTTCACACGTAGTTACTGGTCTGTGTACGTGAAGACACAGTTCACACATAGTTACTGGTCTGTGTACGTGAAGACACAGTTCACACGTAGTTACTGGTCTGTGGATACCCAGCATCCACTTGTTATCTGGGGCGCTTGTAGTCCCCAGATTCATGNGAAGACACAGTTCACACGTAGTTACTGGTCTGTGTACGTGAAGACACAGTTCACACGTAGTTACTGGTCTGTGTACGTGAAGACACAGTTCACACGTAGTTACTGGTCTGTGTACGTGAAGACACAGTTCACACGTAGTTACTGGTCTGTGGATACCCAGCATCCACTTGTTATCTGGGGCGCTTGTAGTCCCCAGATTCATGTTCTCAAATAGTACGACAGACACATAGGTGCTTCCTAGCCCAATCCCAGAAGGGACCTGTCTGTTGCCTCTTTCAACTTAATACAAGTTTTTAAGTAAATAAAATTCAGATTAGAGAACTTTTGAGGATATAATGGTCCCATTGACTAACTTCCATCTTTATTATGCTGTTTACTTTAACTTCATACCGATTAACTCTTGAAAGGAATTCAAAACATAACCTTTAATGTCTAGGACATATTAGCGAGCTGGCCAATGCTTCAGAATTTTGGGTCCATCTCTTTCTTAGCAAGTTTCAGTCTGGATTTTTCATTTCACTATTTACTTGAGGAAAAAATCAACTATAGACTCATTCCACTTTTGACTGTTGCTGTATTTTAAAGTTTCAAATAAGAAATTTTTAAAAATGAAATTGAAAATACAATTATTTGTCATCTTGTTTCCAAAAATAGAAATGAGTTCCAAGAAGGATATAAAGAGCTTAGTTTTATATTTGTTTTTTTTTCTTAACGCTTTGAAGAATGAAGGACTTCCCTGGTGGTCCAGGGGCTAAGACCCTGCACTCTCAAGGCAGGGGGCCCAGGTTCAAAGCCCAGTCAGAGAACTAGATCCCGCATGGTGCAACTGAAAGTTCTCAGGCCTCAACCAGGGATCCCACTGATGCAGTGAAGACCCAGAGCAGCCAAATAAATAGAAGTAAATATTACAAAAAATAAGGCTGGACTTTGGGCCCAAATAGGAAAGTTTATTATAGAACTTGGTTGTTTATTTACATGCAAAATAGATATTTCCATACCAATGTAAAAAAAAAAAGTTGTGGGGAGTAGTCTTGTCTGGTGGCATAAAATGAATGTAGGCCCCCCAAAAAGAAAAAAAATATCTAAATGGATATGAAAAATCTTTCTTATGGATTGAGTTATGTCCCTGCCATTACAGGGAGAAGTATGGCTTTTCTTTTCTACAAGGAGGATGTAATTTTGTTATTGATAGGTTTCTATAGACCTGCGTACTTAGAACATCTAACTCTTGTTGGGAATAACTGCTCAACAGTAACTGTGCTGAAATAGACAGTATTTTCTCAGATACTTTCTAAAATTTGAGTGGCTCTTGTTAGGGATACTCCTCATAATATGTTAATTAGTCTCAGTTTCTTGGGGACTATTTACCACTTAGTGATTCTTAGTGGTTAGCCAGGAAGCCATGATTTTTTAAAAAGAGATTATTCAGTGAGGCATTATCGAGGTTTTTCTGTGACCATTATGAGTACCTAGTAACTTAAGACGTTTTTTCAACCAAAATTATGTCAGCTACATTCTGGGGAGTTCCAGGACAAGCCAAGCAAACCCTCTCTGAAGTAAAGGAAGCTGTGACCTGGTCATTGGCTTGCTCTCACAGTCTCAGGGCTGGCTTGGCATTGGGCAAGAACAGAGGGAAGTGGGCCCGCCGGAGCCAAGTCACCCCCATAGCCAGCCCCATCGGGCCCTGCAGCTGCTGGCACTGCTGGGCCCTGCTGGCACCAGTACAGCCAGTGCCCTGCTCGGCACTGGGCACCTGCCCCGCCCCCCGGCCCCGGGCTCCTTTGTGCCCTGCCACTGCGCTACTGGGCAGATGCTCTTTCAGCCCTGCTCCTGTAACCAGTCCCAGGTCTAAACGTCCAGACTGTGTGTCCGGGGACCATACGCCGTCTCATTCCTGTGCCCTGTTAACGGAAGGCTCTGCCTCTACCAGGACTCAGAGCAAAGAGCTCTCCAAACCCAGGAGCACGTTCAGACCCTGAGCAGACAGTGCCAGCCGTCCTTTCCAGGTGGGGCTAGTCAAGAAATTGTTAGGGCTGAGCCGGACCTAGGACTGCTGCTTAGAGGAAGTCTGGCTTGTCGCTGTTTCCCGCTGCAAGTGGCAGTTCAGAGCGGAGGTGTTCTACGCACCAGAAAGAACATTTAAACCCTTGGGTTTGTTGTGATCTTGTGTTCGATTTTCTTTAATTTGCTCCTCCTGATAATGAACTGGCCCTGGAAAAGGTTCTGTTGGTCTGGTAGATTTTGCCGTGAAACAGTGAATGCAAACATTCCCCGCTGTGCTTTTTTGAAATGGGAGCAAGCATTTTCTATATTTTAGTGGCATATGGTGCTAAGATTTTATCATGCTTTCTTACAAAGAGTCAGGGAAATTTCTCTGCTTAAAAGTGTATGTTTGTAAACAATAGGCTTGTGCTGAATATTCCCATCTGTTGGGTGAACATAATTTGTGTAGGAATTCCTGTATTAGGTGGAATACTTTGCAACTTTTTTGTATATTTCTTTTCCCTGGTGAGACATTAGACCAAGAGACAGCGCAAAGCAGCATATGCCTAATATTCAGTTTTGTGTCTGGTTCTCCCTGTTGAAAGCAGTGCTGGTTTTGTGTATTAGTACATAGGATTACTATAGAAATTCATAAGAATATAAAAGCTATTCAGGGTATTCTAAAAATACAAAATATTAATAACAATCGTATAAATGTGGTTAAGTTGCAAAGATGAAACTGTTCTTGTATTTTTTCAAATATGTACTCCAGTAACTTCTGTTATTTCTTTTCCAAAAACTTTTCTTGATTTTGTTTTAACCTAATCTCAAAACTCCTTATTATAATCACAGTATATAATAATCAAAGCTGCTCATTCTTCTAGTCTTGATTTGTAATTTAAATAAATGGCATTGACTCTTTGTGTTCAGTGTGGTATTGTTCTGATTGTCTTCACTAATTAATTTTCTGTTTGAGAAGAGCCATTCTTCAGTATAGAATAAACTTTTGAAGACTAAGGCTCAGCAGTATTTTTTCATAAAATATTTTATTAATCTTGCCATAAGATCTCATGATGGTTATCAGGGGCAAACACACTGTGATTAATGTTTGCTTAATACTGAATTACCTGTATTGTCCAAATGTTTTATTCACTTAAAAATTATGCCTATCAGTTCCTTTTTCTGGTTGACTTCTTGGACATACTTGAGTAAAAAGATGAGCAATTAGTTGAATATAAGTGATTTCAAGGTATGTATAGGAACTGAGCAAATAAAGCACATGTTACTTGGTGCCTTTTACCTGATAATTATTATTTTTTTTTACATTTCTCTGATTATACTTTGTAAGAGGAAGTATTTTTAAGTTGACTATATCTGTTACTACATAACTAGGTATCTATTAGCAGAGCATCTTGTTAGAAAAGGATAGCATCATGGTGTCCTCTCTTTTGGGAAAGTAGGCACCTATTTGACTAGGTTCAGGCTCTCTTTTTCCTCCTTAGGATAGCACCCTCCCATGTGTAAAAAGTGTCCAGAACTCAAGTCTTGATTCTTGGTGAACATAGTTTAGAAACCAATTAAATGTGCTCTGCTAGGTAGCATGAAAGGTTTGAGCTCTGGAGCTGCTCACCTCAAGTGTCCCCTCTTGCGTCTCCTGCTTGTTTAGGGACTTAAAAACACCTTGGATTACAGGGAGCTCAAAGTCAGTGCTCCAAGACAACCTAGAAGGGTGGGATGGGAGGGGAGAGGAGGAGGGAGGGAGGCTCAAAAGGGAGAGGACATGTGTATACCTATGGCTGACTCATGTTGATGTATAGCGGAAACCAACACGATATTATAAAGCAATTATCCTCCTAGCAAAATAAATGAATAAATAAATCCCTGAATTATAAAAAAACCAGGGCTTTTATGGAAACACTATCTTCTAACTACCTTTTCCCCCCTATAATATTTACTGACCTTTTTAGAAAGGCATTGATTTGAGGAACGGTTATTTATAATCATAGGAATGGAAAGTACAAATAAAATAACCTTTTAGTCAATCAGGAAAGATTTTAAAGTTAATATCAGGCCATATGTGTAGAAGAAAGGCGAGTGTGTGAAGCGAAGGGTGCTAGAAGGCGTCTGCTCTTTGTGGGGAGCAGAGCTGTGCCCTGGAGTCCCTCTTGCTTTGCCTGAATGAGACCTGTGTCTCATCCCGCGTTGTCTGAACTTTGAAGCAGGAGACACAACACGTTAAGACTGTCGCAATTCTAGAAAGAATTTTTAGACATTCTGAGAAAGAGAATTATTAAAAAAAAAATCAAAAGGCCTAGTTTAAGTGGAATGCTTTTCAGCTTTTTAACAGTTCTCTTTCATTCAGGCCATTCTGAGTGATGTGTCTATATGATGCCATGGGGTACAGTGGTGAACAGGACAGGTCCAGAACCTCGCTGCATGGGGTAGTCACAGCCTAGTTGGAGAGACAAACAGCCGTTACATAACCTCACAGATAAGCTGCGGTTGCAGTGAGTGTGTTGGTCAGCAAAGGGGTGCATAGATATTAGTTTACCAAAAATAAAATATTTTTGCTGCTAGATACCAAAATATACTAGATTGGATGCCAAGGCTGGCTGGGTAGTTATACAACCATTAACACTGCTTTCTGCTGTTTGGCAGGTACGTTATTCCATCTTTGCAAAGGCTGGATGCCGGGTTTTACCGCTGCGTTGTTCGAAACAGAATGGGAGCGCTCTTGCAAAGAAGATCAGAGGTTCAAGTCGCATGTATGTGCACATTGAAAACACCTACAAATGTTAAATAAAACAGTGTCTGTGGGCACACTAATAAAAATCACCTTTGACCATGAGGGGAATTGAGTGTCTATCTCGGGTTCTGTTTGGAAGAGGATAATTGCTAAAATTGGTTGAGAGATAAGTAAATATCGAATGCAGCTGGTCCGACGATGATGGTGGGGCTGGTGAGGTGAATGCCACTTCTTTCAATTCAGGAGATAAGGCACCATGGGGGATAGGAAAAATGAGCAAGATGCCTTCTGTTTTATGAATTAGCTCCTCTCAGCTTTTGTTATATTCAGATTCAAATGTTTTTAAAATAAAAAAGTTAAACTCAGATAAAATTTTGTCTGTTTGTAATCAGTTCTCTCCAATGATGATTTGTTTAGAAATCCTTCAACTGCCCAAGTACATGGGTAGCATATCTCAATTCTGGACTGAATTAATAATTCTCTACTGGGCAGACCTTTTTGGAGAATGAAACTTTTAAAAGTAACCAGAGGGGATATCGTAACGCAGGGGACTGGAATTTTGGTGTAGTGTTTAGCAGAATGGTGGAGAGGGGAGTCTGCCAATTCAACACATTTAATACTTCAGTATTAATATTTAGTATTAATACTTTAGTCCAAAATCTGTGACAGGTAGGGTCCACGTAAAGTGGCCTTATTATATTCTGAATTTATGACCAAAACGTTTCTTTATTTAAAAGAAAGCAAAAAGTGTTGTCATTTTAAATTGCATATTAATGCATCATAATAGGTTTTAGAGAACTCTAAAGAGCTCCTAAATTGGGTCATGTCAACCAATGATGAAGATATTGTCTCACTTGTCATTTTGACCCCAGTTAAAGCTTGCAGTTTTCAGCGTTATTGTATAAAATAAAATAATTTCTAGTTATTCTACTTTTCCCCTGTAATTACTAGTGACTGTGTACGGTGCTGATGCTGTACGTGTTTAGTTTTAATTACTAGGAAGGCTTCATTTTTCTGAATTGTGGTGGTGAAGTCACTCAACTAAACCTGTCTGCAGAATAATTCAGAACTTTTATTCAATAATTGAAAGCAATTCATAAATAAAAAATTAAGGTCAGTACTCAAAATATATTTGAATAAGCTTAGAATTTATTATAATATATTAAGTACTAGTTTATAAAATTTAATTTTGGGCTTTTTTTCTTGCTATCCTTTATCTCTAGGGCTAGACTTTCTTATCTCGAATTTCTCTATCTCTTTGATAACAAATTTCACTTTAACTGTGAATATCCTAATCTGTTTCATTGTTTCATCTGTTTCCTAGACTATTAAATACTGCTTACAACATAGTAAATACTTTCTTTTGAATCACAAATTCATTGATAATAGAGATCTTTTATAGACTGTTCCAAATGTATATGAATTCCATATCCATGTGTATATACATATATCTGTAGCTACTCATAATATGAAAATTTTTCAAACCTTTCAGATGGTACTAATGTTAAAATTGGCCACGTATACCCACATTGTAATGTTTGGGTTTTTTCCTGTGATCCTATTTTTTAAATGCTCTAAACTAGTAGCACAAAGACTGGAACAAAACCTACCTGCCCCAAATGAAGTCAGTAGCGTGGGTTTAGAGAACCCTCCAAAAGTGAACTAATGGTTGAAAAAACACTTCTCCTGGAAGGTTCTTTCAGGAAGCGTTCACCCCAGAAACAGAGGCGAAGCTGAACAAGTCTGCCTGGGCAGAACGGGCTGCAGAGATCTGGTCGGTATCCGAAGGCATTTTCTTAGCGCTTCTGGGGAAGTGCTTCACGCAGCGGGAGGATGCTTTCCAACGAAGATGTCAGTATTAAAGTCGGTTGCACGTGTGTCCCTGTCCTGTTGCTGCAGCAACACAAAGACCATGGAGCTCCGCTGACGCAGCTTCCCGGGGGCCCTCTGGGCGCCCGCGGCTCCTGCCCTCGCTTCTCCCCGCCCCCAGCCTGCACTCATCCGCAGGAACGCTCCTCTGTGGTCTCACTGCTTCATGAGGGCCACGTCGGTGACTTTGCCATAAAACAGAGTGTCCATCTTTGACCTCCCTCCCTCTCAAAAAGAGTCTTCTGGAACTTAGAAGTCTGATTTTCCTCTACAGATATGGGAGATTTCACGGATGCAGACGAGAGACGAGTGGTCTCGGAAGGCCGCGCAGCCGTCCTCAGCTTGCCGCCCATCAGCAGCTGCCCCCGGCCCCAGGTGACGTGGTTCCGAGACGGGCACAAGATTATCCCCAGCAGCAGGATGTAAGTTGTTCCAAACCCTGCAGTTCAAAACGCGTCTCATGACACCAGTCGGTACCACTGTACATATTAAGTGTACCAATTAAGCTTCAGAAAGAGTAACCTGGTCTCGTAGACCTCCCTCGAGGCTTAACCAAGAGCTGTTTTGAGACTGGCTTGGAAGTTTTTAAGCGGTTTAGGAAAAGCGTCACGTGATGTTACTCTTCAGTGTACCACCTGCCCTAACTAAAGCACCCTCACTCGCTCTTTATGGGTTTTTTTTTTTCCCTTTTCTGAATGCATTTTTTTGAGATGTCGTTGTCATCCTGAGTTGTGCTGAGCTCCAAGTGCTAATTTAATGAGTTCTGGTGTTTACGCACAGAGCTGTAGGGGTGTTCCCTATTTTTACTGCGCCACATTTGATACTACTTCCTCTGACGATAAAACAGTAATTACTGCTTATTTCTCTTTATCCTTTTATCCCACCATGACAGTTTTATTTCCCTTTGTCTAATTAGTGGTTCACCCATCTATTGCAGAGCAGTTGCTTTGTGATTAGATAAGCACTATTTCAAGGTGTTCTTGCCTATCTCCCGTTTAAGATATTTATCTAAGGCAAGATAGTTTTTGCATTTGGAAGCTTTAAGTGATTAAAAAGAACATTTCAGATATATTTCATAAGTGAGCATTTTGCAATGTAATTTAAAGGTAATATACTGAATATAAAGGTTTTGAGGATGGACATTTTTGAAAGGATCATGAAATGCTATAATCTTGGGCTAAATGTCAAATATTTATGCCATCAGATGGTTGCACTCAGGAAAAAAAAAAAAGAACTGTGAGAAGAAAATGCTTTTATTTTTTTCCCAGAAAGGATATGTGTAAGAGAATTTGCTGAATGGTTTTTCAAATATGCTTTCTCTCTACTTGACCATCTACTCGGTCCTGTCTTTAAGCCCAGAATCCCCATTCTTCTGCCTGGGCATCAGAACTCTGTTTGTGCCTGCACAATTCTTAAGGTTATTTAGCAAATGTTTCTATCCTGGTTATTGAAAACAGGAAAAATACTGAAATATGTAAAAGCCATATTTTAAAATTCTAGTAAAAATATATCTGTCCTTTTTCTGTATTTTATTGAAACTTGCTTAGGTATCCACCTTTATGTTGATTCCAGTTATAACAAATGCCTATAGAATTGGGGTGAAACACAGATAAGAAATCAATTGCTCATTCTCTTAGAGGGTGGTGGGGCTGAGAATAAGGCAGCTGAGATAGACTCCTGTGCAGTGTTCTGGAAGATCCCTGTGTTGAGCACAGTGTGGCTGGGCACAGGTGGAAAGAGTCAGTCCTCGGAAGGGCTGGCAGGTTGACTTATGCTTCCTCTCAAACACCGGAGCTTCTAATTAGTGTCAGTGGTGGAGGATTATTTTCATTCAGTAGCAAATAACTACAAAGTAATTCATTTGTTAATCCATTGTCTAGCTATGTTCCTGAGACAACATTTATTCAAGTACAAAAGGATGCAGAATGAAATAACAACTCTTAATTTTGTAAGCTTTTTTCTTTTTTAACTTGTGATTTCTTGCTGAAGACTGCTTAATTCCTGGTGAGCCAATAACACAAAAGATGCTCATAGGACTTTAACTTAGTGTCATAGCAAACAGACAGTCTGCTTACCACCGTGAAGCGATTGATAAATCTCCAATCTCAGTAGAGTAATATGCCTGATGGCTTCTTTTTTTTAAAGAGATGAGATGAGGCTGATTATGGATATTTACACTTTCACAAGGCCTTTTAGTTTCACATTTTCCACCTCATCATCACCCCCATATTTATTAAGTACCTGCTGTGCAAGATATCATAAATCAGTACTTGGCATAGTTATCTCCACAAGTTTATGCATCATTCACAAATGTATTACTTTACACTTCTAATAAAGTCCAGCTCAGACCTCAGGTGCAAGAGCACTTATACATTGCCTCTGCCCAGATAGTTGGCAGACAAACCTCAGATGGCATTAGATCTGTTCTGGACTATGAGAGGCATCATTTTAAAATGAAACATTTGGCTCAAGGTGTTTCACACCGATTGAGACAGCTCAAACCTCTCCATCAGCCTTTACCGATTCCCTGGGGTCAGCACCCTAACACACGGAAGAGATGGACCTTCGTCAAGGGAAGTAAGGAGGAGCCTCACCTTGCCACCCCTTCCCTGCCATGTTTAGACATTATCTCATAACCTTAGATGGAGAAGGAAATGGCAACCCACTCCAGTGTTCTTGCCTGGAGAATCCCAGGGATGGGGGAGCCTGGTGGGCTGCCGTCTATGGGGTCACACAGAGTCGGACACAACTAAAGTGACTTAGCAGCAGCAGCAGCATAACCTTAGAAATGTGAGCTTTAGGCTTAACATTAAATGACTTTTTTTTTTTCATTTTCAAGAGAAACAGTGAGTCTGATGTTTCTCAACTTGAAAAATTAGTTGAATAGTCTATTAATAATATTAACAGCAGCTGTTATTGAGTACACTTTAAACATATCTTCTCTAATCCTCAGAGTTGCCTACCGAGGCAGGTATAATTAGCTATCAGAACTGAAGACTGGAGTTGTTAAATGACCCACCCAAGGGCGCATAGCTGACAAATGGCAGCGCCGGGACTCTAACCCAGGTCTGCTGACTCTACATCTCAAGCTCCCTTCTGCATCAGGCCAATTCTTTTCACTTTATATTGCCGAACCTTCTCCGTGCTTTGATTTATTTTTTCCTCATACTGCTTTCATTTTTTCCTCCTGTTTTAGAATAGCAGCTTTCAGTTTGAAATACTGTGGGTTAGCCTGGGTTTGCCATGAGCCACAGGCTCCCACAATCACATGCCACGTCAGCAGTGAACATGCCTGCATGCATGCTGTTTGTGCTCTCTGTATTGGGTCTGTTGGTCCCTATCTTCAGAAATTCTTGACAAAGAGAAGGCAAACACGGCCTTCTAATTGAGGTGTAGACATTTGTTTGGGATTGCTTTGTTAAGAGTGACGTGATGGTAGATGGCCAAGGGGATCCAGTCATTGGAGAGTTGTGTATACCACATTCAAGGTTAGCAAAGGAAGCTTGGTTAACCTTGGGGGTGGTTGCTGTATTGTTACCTATAGGCTTTACAGTGCATATGGACCATACATGCCAGTGAACAAAGCCTGGAGAATTCCGTCGTATCAGTTAGGGTGCTCTTGGCTGCAAGTCACAGAGGATGCCTCTGGCTGAGCACAAAGGACGTGTGTTGGAGTGCTTAGAGACCTGCAGAGCCTGGCCAACTGAAGCAGACGGGGAGGCAGCCAGGGCTCCTCCTGAGGCCTGAGGAGCGGGAGCAGGGCCTCCCAAGGGGGTGCAGGGCCCAATTCCTGAAACCGTTGCGTATGGGCGAAGGGACTGAGGCAGAGGGCTCCCCAGGGGACTGCTATGGTGGGGCGGTAGGGGTCGCACCTGGAGGCAAGTGTCTTGGGTCTGTCCTCATGACCGGCCTATGGAGATGTGGCCACTCTTTCTTCCAGCATCTCCCCTGGAGGCGTTAGCTGGCAAGAGCCACGACCCCATCCTGTGTGTGTGGATGCTGTCTCCTCGAGGGGTTTTCACCTCCCCTGGGTCCTGACCATCTAAGATGCTTATTGCCCTGCTTGGCCTGGTGCTGTGCAGAGCAGAGATGCAATACTGGAAAAATGGAACGAATGAGGAATGTGGAGGAAATTCCTGTAATAGTATAAACATCCTCACCAAAACGTGGGGCGGTGGGGAGAGACATCACAAACCTCAGGAGAAAGTGGTGCTAACGAAGGCAAAATATATCTTGGAAAAACAAACAATATTTTGAAAGAACTGAGAATAAGATATACTTAGAATTTTGAATTGGTAATTATAGATTTTATTTATCTGAAAAGATGAAAAAAGTGCTTATATATTTTTCTGATTTACTGAATCCAAACAGTTTGCTATCTTTGCACGTCAGAGATGAGTATAGCCTTATCTTATAAGTATAGTCTAATTTGATAATAGAATTGTTCTGCGTTATTTCAGCTTAGATATATGTTCTTTGTTTCCTTTTATTTCTCAAAATATGAAATGTGAATGCTGATGTCATTTGGTACCTCTCTTACCTCCGGGAGGTAATTCACATTGGCAGTTATCAGATTAGGGCGCAGAAGCTTGTTCTGTGCAGTGCCATTCTTCTGCTTAATTGCAGGTTCTTATGCTCAAACTGCACCCTTAGCCTACCTGACAGGAATGTGTAAGCGCAAGTGTACGGGCATGTGTTTTCCTAGGAATCCGAGGTTTATAGACTAAATATTTCAAACCTGCAGTCAGTTTTGTGAGACGACTTGCTCAGAATGAGCTGAATTGTGAAGTATGGGCAGGAAACAGCATCCCAGGTGACTTAAAAACAGTCTGACTCATGATTGTCCATGGTTAAATACTTGAACATCCATTAACCTATTACCATTTCATTTCAAGTGCTGCAAGAAAGATGTATTTAAATTAGCACTTGTATTGGAAGTCACAACTTAATGCTTGAGTGAAGTAGATCTGGTTGTAATAATATTTTTATAGTTAACTGGGCTTTCAAAACAATATGCTTTAAAATTTTTCATATTATGTTTTATAGGCATTTTGTGGATGTTTATAGAGTATGTCTGTACGTGTGAATTGAGCCACATTTGTATAAGTAAAAAAGACTAGGAGACGTGAGCTCCAGACCTGCTTCCACCATTAATTCTGACCTTGGGAAGATGACTTACTCTTCTCTGCCTCCATTTTCTCATGTCAGAAATGAGGACGGCATCGTCGGTGACCTCTGAGTCCTTTCTGGTGTCTGCACCAGCCATGCCCAGGGCCAGACCTGCCTCTCTCCTACTCTCTCTTCCTGCACTTAGCAGGTACTCGCTGAACACTTGTTCTGTGCCAGGCACTGTTCCGGCTGCTCGGGCCAGGTAGGGGCCTGAGGACGCTGGAGCTTCTGCTCTCACGGAGCCACGGTCCAGCATGGAAACACAGGAGTGACCAGAGGATGATGAAAGTGAAGAGAGGTGTAGAAAGGTGGGCAGGAGAGAGCTGAGCCGGAGCGGGGTGTGGTCAAGGACACCTCTGTGCAGGTGAGGGTTTAAAATCTACTTTGTTGAGTTGTAATTTACATACAACAGGACATACAGATCTTAAGGACACAGGTTGATGAATTTTAGCAAGTGTATACACGGATATTATCACACTCCTAATCAAGTTGCCTAGGACAATTCTTACCCCGGTCCCTGCCCCACTCTGCCCCCAGTCTGATTCTAGTGCCATAGGTTAGTTTGCTTATAAATAGAATCATAGAATATGAAATCCTGTGTTTCTGCCTTCTTTCATTGGACATGATTTCTGTGATATTTTTGAGGTGCTGTTGAGAAGTATTGTTTTTATGTATTTTTTGAGGCTAGGCACTGGTTGAAGTGTTTTTCTCTGTACTGATGCACCGAAGCCCCGCAGCAGCCCGGTGGGTTGTATTGTTATTAACAGCACCATCACTCTGCTGAAAGGAGCAGCAACAGAGGCCAACAGCTGGTCGGTGCTGAGCCCACACTTTGCCCCTGTGCCCCTCTGCACCCTTGGGCTCCTGTCCGAAAGAGGAGGATCCGGCCATGCACAGATCTAGAGGACGGATATTCTGAGCAGTGGGGTCACATACGTGCAAAACCAGTACAAAGCCTGTCGCCTTTACTAACTGGTGGTCTGGTGCTCAGGGCATTGTGAACAGAGAGTGGACAGAGAAGGGGCCCAAGAGGGGAAATGGGATCCTGGAGGTGCCAGAATTTGGGGAGGAGTCTGGGTTTAATTCCACGCACGGTAGTACACCTTTCGAAGAGTTTGTGCTTTTTATTTTTGGAATTTTTTTTTTAATTGTGGCAAAATATGTGCAGCATGACATCTACCTTAACTGTTTTTCTCTGTAGATTAAGTGTCATTACTGTATTCATATTGCTGGGCAGCCGTCATGACCACTCCATCTCTGGAGCTCTTTCATCTTGTAAAACTGAAACCCCGTCTGCGTTCACGGTTAACTCTCCATCCCCGCCCCCAGCCCCTGGCATCCCCCCTTCTGCCCTCCGTCTCTGAGAGCTTGACACCACTGTTGTTTACTTGCTCAGTCGTGTCCAGCTCTTTGCAACCCCATGGACTGCAGCACACCAGGATTCCGTCCTTCACTATCTCCTGGGATTTGCTCAAACTCGTTTCCGTTGAGTTGGTGATGCCATCCAGCCATCTCATCCTCTGTCATCCCTTTCTCCTCCTGCCTTCAATTTTTCCCAGCATCAGGGTCTTTTCCAATGAGTTGGCTCTTCGCATCAGGTAACCAAAGCATTGGAGATTCAGCCTTAGCATCCGTCCTTCCAATGAAGATTAAGAATAGATTTCCTTTAGAATTGATTGGTTTGATCTCCTTGCTGTCCAAGGGACTCTCAAGAGTCTTCTGCAGTACCACAGTTTGAAGGCATCAGTTCTTCAGTGCTCAGCCTTTTTTATCGCCCAGCTCTCACATCCATACATGACTACTGGGAAAAACCACAGCTTTGACTATACAAACCTTTGTTGGCAAAGCAATGTCTCTGCTTTTTAATATGCTATCTGGGTTTGTCATAGCTTTTCTTCCATGGAGCAAGCGTCTTTTAATTTCATGGCTGCAGTCACCATCTGCAGNAAAAACCACAGCTTTGACTATACAAACCTTTGTTGGCAAAGCAATGTCTCTGCTTTTTAATATGCTATCTGGGTTTGTCATAGCTTTTCTTCCATGGAGCAAGCGTCTTTTAATTTCATGGCTGCAGTCACCATCTGCAGTGATTTTGGAGCCCAAGAATGAAGTCTATCACTGTTTCCGTTGTTTCCCCATCTACTTGCCATGATGTGATGGGACCAGATGCCATGATCTTGGTTTTTTGAATGTTGAGTTTTAAGCCAGCTTTTTCATTCTCCTCTTTCACCTTCATCAAGAGGCTCCTTAATTCCTCTTTGCTTTCTGCCGTTAAGCAAAGGTGTCATCTGTATATATGGGGTTATTGATATTTGATGCCAGCAGGTCCCTCGTATGAGTGAAATCACATAATATTTGGTTTTTCCTCATTTTTAATCAGACTTGGTATTTGGGGTAATTGTGGATTCATGTGCAGTGGTTAGGAGTCATACAGGGAGCTCCCATATGCCTTTTAGCCGGTTCCCCACAAGGCTGTGAGACCTTGTAGGGCTGTTGTGCAGCATCACAGCCAGGATATTGAGGCTGATACACTCAAAACACAGGATAGTTCTGCTACATTGCCTGTTTACATCACAACCCCTCTCCTCCAACCCTCATCCGTACCCTACAGTCACAAATCTGGTCTCCATTTCTATAACTGTATCATTCAGAGAATGTTCTGTAAATGGAATCATGCAGTCTGTAACTTTTCAGGATTGACTTTTTTCACTCAGCATAGTTCTGACTCACTCAGGTTATTGCAGGTGCGAGTACCAGATTCCCTGTTATTGTGTGGTTTTCCATCCTGTGGGCATACCACAGCTTGATAACCATTCACTGGTGAAGGACACTTGGGTTATATCGAGGTTTTCACCCTATGAGTAAGGCTGCTGTAAATATTCTTGTATATGTTTTGTGTGAACATGTCTTCATTTTTCTGGAATAAATGCCCATGGACACAGCAGCTGGGGGTCTTGTATTTGCATTTTTTTTTTTTTAAGAAAATTCCAAAGTATTTCCAGAGTGACTGTACCATTTTGTATTCCCACCAGTGGTGTGTGAGTGATCCAATGTCTTTGCTTCCTCACTAGCATTCAATCTTGTCACTATTTTTTATTCTAGCCATCTTGATGGGTATGTAATTATAACTCCTTGTGTTTTTTAATTTGCATTTCCCTAATGGCTAATGATGTTGAACATCTTTTAATGTGCTGACTTTAAAAAGAGCCAAATAGAGAAAAACTAAACTTCTTGAAGTGAAAAATACAGTCATTTATTTTAAAAACCAATTGAATGGGTAAAAGAGCAGACAATATTACAGCTAAAGTAAGAAAAATTGTTTTGCTAGATTGAAGGAAAATACTCAGAATAAAGCACAGAAATAAAAAGATGGAAAATACAGAAGACAGGCCAAGAGGATAGAATAATCAGTAGAAATCTAAGAAGAGCCCCAGAAAGGAAGAATGAAGCAAATGGGGCAGGTAACATTCAGAGAGAGAATTACTGCAGTGTTGCCTACCATGAGGAGTCCCCAGAGTGAAGAAACAGAAAAGGTTGCAAGTGAGGTAAATGAAACTAAATCCAGATCTAAACTTATTATAGCGTAACTGTAGAACCTCAAAGACAAAGAGGAAGCCTTAAAAGCAACGGTGCATATAACTCAGATTTCCTCCACACAGAGCATGGATGCATGCTGTTTGCAGATGNGAGTGAAGAAACAGAAAAGGTTGCAAGTGAGGTAAATGAAACTAAATCCAGATCTAAACTTATTATAGCGTAACTGTAGAACCTCAAAGACAAAGAGGAAGCCTTAAAAGCAACGGTGCATATAACTCAGATTTCCTCCACACAGAGCATGGATGCATGCTGTTTGCAGATGGGACTGCAGTAATAGAGAAGACGATCCTACCTGAGGCTCCAGCGGTCATCACAGAATTTCATATCCAGCCAAGTTAACACCCAAGAGTAAGGGAGGAAGGAAGGCCTTTTCAGACTGAGACTTTGCTGGAAGAGCTGCTGAGGACCAGCTTGAGGACAAGGGATGTTGAACCCAGGAGGAAGTAGGATGTTAGAAATATTGGTCATCATTTTATTATTTTTTCTAATTAGGGAATGTTCAGTAATTACAATTTTAGCATATTTAAAATAACAGAGAAGGCTATAAAGATAGCAAGATGAAATAACTCTGGGGGCATTTTTATTGGGAATGGCTGCAGTAAAATGACAAGTACCCAAGAGATAGTTGGGGGGGCGGCACCAGTGTTTAAGGTGCGAAATAACTGAGAATGTTTGTGAGCTACAGACACTCTCTCCTAGAGAAGGAGAACATGGGGATGCAGTGAGGTGTGGGCGAGGGGCAGGGTCCTAGAGGAGGCTGGGCAGCACAGACAGTCTTGCCACCAGCATGGGGAGCCGGGCCCCAGCATGGTGGGGCCCACTGGCTTCACGACGCTGTGGGGGCCCCTTCAGGGCTAGAGTAGAGGGCGAGAGAGTCGACTCAAGGGCAGCCTCCACACAGAGCATGGATGCATGCTGTTTGCAGATGTGCTTGCAGAAAGCTGAGGCCTTTCCTGTGCATTTTATTTCCTCTGTGAATCCTGGGAATAAGTTATACGTTTAGAGTGAAGTGTGACACAAGGAGAGAAGTGAAGGTATTAAACAATTATCTGGAGAGTCAACAGCAAATGGAGCAACACGCTAGACTTAGGGGCCCACTTGAGTGCAGTCGCACCTTTGTGGTCATGGACTGAGTCAGTAAAGCTGCAGAGAAGGTAGCTGGGTTCAGAGATGGATGAGGGTACAGCCTGTCACACTGGACTGAGAAACAAGGGTGTGGAGGGTTCACAGGTGGGAGGGGGCTTTGGTTGTCTGTCTGTCGTACTGGGAGGAGGTGGCGGGCGGTCCGGTCTGGCAGAGTCAGAAGACCTCATGGCTGTGGGGTGGAAGGGCACCTGAGTGGGGGGCCGAGGGGATGTGGGTGCTCCGGGCACCACCATCCTCTCATCCTCTCCTTGCCTGCTCCATCCAGTCCCTTCCACTCGACAGGTCTGGTGATGCTGTCCAGGAGGGTGGCCCAGTTGAGTCCTTGTGGGTGGACTTAGACTCGTAGGGAGTCAGGGTGGGTATGTGCTGGTAAGGGGTGGGGGAAGAGATAACCGGTGAGAAGCAACTGGCCAACTAGTGAAGAGATGACTGGTGAGAAGCCACTGACCAGCTCGTGCTCAAGGACAGGAAGCCCGTAGGTACTCTGTGTCACCCACACGACATCGCACACAGCAGTCCTGTCCTGACACCTGCCTCGGAGGTGTCCTGAGTAACTCACGCAGCTGAGCACGCGGTGGTGGCTGTGGACGTCTTCTGGGGCTTAGAATAAGCTGGGAAGGAGGGACCCGGGGCAGAGAGTGTGCTGGCGCCCCAGGGCACAGCACCTCTGCCTTGGCTTCCTGTGCCTGCTCCGTGGGCTTTCCAAATGCTGACTTCTGAGGCCTAGAGCCTTCTTTTTGTTGTGGTTGTTCTAACCACAGGAGGATGCAGATGGTGAAGGTCCCTGGGCATGTGCAGGCGGCTGACCCTGCGACCCTGCTTTGGGACACAGGGCATGTCACAGCCAGAGGACCATTCCCATGCAGAGGAAGTAGCCTGGGTGAGGGCGTGGGCATCTTACAGTTACTCGGTTCCACTTGAGTGGGCAGTGTAGTGTTTAATGGCAGGGTTTAATATTCTGTGTACCAATTTTTCATTTGAAAATAAAATACCACTTCATTTTCCATGAGCAGATCTAGTGACAATAATGCATTTCTTTACAAATATTAGCCTATTATACATCTTAAGTCAGTTGCACATAATTGCATTTTGCCAGCTCTACACAATACTTTAATTAAAACTAGGATAATTAAAATACAGTTTTAATGAACAATAAATTCTGAAGTTGCCAGGCCTGGAATGTGTTAGTTGAAACATACCTTGCTCTTTTTTTTAGCTCTTAAATCTGTATCCACATTTTGTTTTGAAACGGCAACAACCATGATCAAGAGGCATTTTTAATGCATTTATTAGTTCAGTTCAGTTGCTCAGTTGTGTCTGACTCTTTGCTACCCCATGAGGCACAGCACACCAGGCCTCCCTGTCCATCACCAACTCCCAGAGTTCACTCAGACTCACGTCCATCGAGTCTCTCCTTTTCCTATTTGGAACCAGTCTGTTGGTCCATGTCCAGTTCTAACTGTTGCTTCCTGGCCTGCACACAGGTTTCTCAGGAGGCAGGATGTACCACTAAATAATATGCTTCCTTATGGCTGTCATCTGCCCGTCTGTCTCCCTTGCCTAAAGTTGGTTGTTTGCTACTAATTATAATCTGTAGAAGCAGGGAGATGTTTTTCTTTGTCTCCCCACCCTGCCCCAGTACAGTATTACTGAGATGTATTGATGTGTAACATTGTATTATTTTAAGATGTGCAGCATCATGATTTGATATATATGTATTACAATAAGTTTAGTTACTATTCTGTACAACCCATAGGTAAAGATTTTTTCTTGTAGTGAAAACTTAATATCTACTCTTTTAACAATGGCACCCCACTCCAGTACTCTTGCCTGGAAAATCCCATGGGCGGAGGAGCCTGGACGGCTGCAGTCCATGGGGTCGCCAAGAGTCGGACACGACTGAGCGACTTCACTTTCATGAATTGGAGAAGGAAATGGCAACCACTCTAGTGTTCTTGCCTGGAGAATCCCAGGGACGGGGGAGCCTGGTGGGCTGCCGTCTATGGGGTCGCACAGAGTCAGACACAACTGAAGGGACTTAGCAGCAGCAGTATTGTAATGTACCATGTTGTACTTCACATCCTCGGGACCTGCTTAGCTTATAGCTAGACCACTATCACCTGTTTTCCCCCAGGACCCCACTCTGTTAACCGCCAATCTGTTCTCTCTTCATATGAGTTCAGTTTTTTAGATTCTGCATATAAAGGAGATCATACAGTGTCTCTCTCTGACTTATTTTACTTAGCATAATTTCCTCAATTTTACGTTCTTTTATGGCTGAATAATATTCGTATACACGTTCATCCATCAGTGAATACCTAGGTTGCCTCTATGCGTTGGCTACTATAGATGATGTTCTTATGAACAGGGTGGGAGTATAGATATCTTGTCGAGATACTGATTCTATTTCCTTTGGATATGTACACAGAGGTGGAATCGCTGGGTCAAAAATGTCTATTTTTAATTTTTTGAGGAACCTCCAAATTGTTTTCCATAGCAGCTGTGCCAGTTCACATTCCCACTGACAGCGTGTGAGGATTCCTTTCTCTCCACATCCCTACTAGCACTAGACGTCACTTATCTTCTGATAATCGCCATTCTGCGAGGTGTAAGGTGATAGCTCATTGTCGTTTTAATTTGCATTTCTCTCGTGATTAGTGATTTCTGAGCGCCTTTTCATGTACCTGTTGACCATTTAAATATCTTCTTCAGAAAAATGTCTCTTCAGGTCTTTTGCCCATTTTTTAATTGGATTATTTCTTCGTCTTTGTAGGCACAGCATCTTAGCTCAGTGTTTGGCCATACTAAGAAGTTAATGTTTGTTGGATGAATGGAAAGTGTTTCTTGGATAAATAAATTAATAATAGAACTTGGCTCATTCTGGGCACATGCTGTGGGGACCGCCTACACTAGGCTGGGGCTCAGAAAACAAAGGTCTTTGTCTCAGCTTCATCCCTTAGGAGCTGTGTGACCTTGTGCAAGACTTTTAACTACTCCCAACAGAGACGATGTGATGGGAGATCCCAAATGAAATCATGGCACCTACCCTGCCACACTCTTAAAGTTATCCCGGGGAACGCTGGTTTGGTGGGCAGAATTACAGATGTGAAATCACTTTCTATCCAGTCGAGTAAATGTCACATGGTGGTCTTATCGCCATCCCCTCTCTGCTCACTATGCTCTCAGTTCTATAAAGAAGCACGCATTAGTACTCAGAGTCCACTTCCTAATCATCGGCTCATTTGGAGCTATGGATTTTTAAGGTTGTTTTGCAATGAATCTTGAGTCCTTGGTCAATGGCTCCTGTAGCAGAGAGTACAGAGAGATACGCCTCCTCCAGTGCCCCCTTCTTAAAGCGTCCTTGGGAAATTTAAGCCAGTCTTACTATTGGCTGGATAATGAGGGAGGCATTTCTACCTGTGCACCTAATGTATGGTTTATTACATAATCAAAAAGCAGTGACGTTTATTAGCTTCCCTTTTGATTATCGGTGTCAGTGTCACTCTCCCTAAATCCAGGGCATTTACTCATTCGTTTATCTGTTCGTTTAAAAGCACCTAATTGCACTGCTGTCATCCATGGAAGTCACACGAAATCCCCTGTGAAGGAAATATGCTTTGGACCCAGGCCAGGAGATCCTGCTGGAGTTAATAAGTCAAGAAGACGTGGTAACACTATTTCATCTCTAACCCAGACGCAGGGCCTGGCCCGCCGGGGCAGCTTCTGGTGACGCTCTGGGACGCATATCACTTGCACGTGTATGGAGAGCCAGCCACTGAGTGTGGCTCAGTAGCTTACACACGCACTTGGGGGCTCTGTATTGTGGCAAGCCTGCTCACGTCTGGTCTTACCCGGGTCTTCAGGAAGAAATGATGGTTACCAGTCTGAGTTCCTCCCACACAAATGAGGAGCAGAAGGAAACTCCAGGAAGGAAAGGATGTTCTTAGAGCTGAGAGAAAGTCACAGGCTGTGTCCTTTCCAGGCCCTCGTGCACCTTAGGGCCGGGGCCCTGGGGAGCTGTGAACTGGAGAGATCAGGGCAGCAGGGCATAGAGAGGATCAAAGGTCACACAGAGGGACCATGGCCAGCTGAACTTGGCAGGAGGTGCTGGTCCAGTTGGCAGCCTGCGTCCCCAGGTCCTCTTTGTGGGAAGAGAGGCAGCCTTTCAGGAGGCGGGGAGCAGTGCCCCTGCAGAGTCCTGGAGATCCTGTATATGGAGGTGGTCGAGGAACGCAGATGTCAACAGGAGCAGTCCTCTGTGCAGGCGAAGTTTGAGGAGCAGGGTCGGCTTTGGACAGCACTCTGGGTTTTCAGAGAAGAGATGACTTTGAGAGTCAGCTGTACTCTGACCATTTCCTGATTCTGGGCAGGCCTAGTTAGTGTTTGGATACTTACCTTTTTCACACATGAAATGGGGTCACACCAATCTTGTGAGTGTCATCCTGCCCATTTGTTGGCTGGGGCTCTGCGGAGGAGCGGAGGGAGTCGGCGTTCCTGGGAGAAGGAAGGTCTGCGGGGGAGGGAAAGTAATGTGCAGCCTGTGCAGGTGCTACAGAGGGTCCAGCACATCTCTGTTCCCTTCTGCAAGACCGCTCTAAATCTTCATGACGTCCCAGTCAAGAAAGCAGAGGAAGTCTTAGCACACCAATTTTGTGGATGACTGCGTGGGGGAAGAGAGTAGCTCCGTGATTTAGGGTCAAATCTCCATTAGTGATGGAGCCAGGGATAGAGCGGAGCACCGGAAAGATGCCAGGTTAGCCCTGTGAATGTGGATGGCAGAGGTGGTCTCAGCTTGCCCAGGAGGGCTGTGATTTGCAAAAGAGGCCTGCAGTGGGCATTTCTCACCCGCTCTCTGACCCCACGGTGCCACGTGTAGGCAGGTGTCTTAGGGCCAGTCTGTAACTTCAGTGAGGCTCCATTTGTCCATCTGGAGAACGAAAGTGATGATGAACCGGCTGGCCCACCTCACAGGAATGTTATTGTTGTGTGTGATATTCAGATAGAGTAACAGATATCATAGCCTTTTGTGAATTACAAAGTGTCACGTCCATGTGATGCGGAATCATTTTCTCATGAGGGCTCATTCTTGGTTGTAATCAGATCTGAGCAAAGCCTAGTTAGATCTAATTGCTGGAGAATTTGCATCCAAATGACAGTCGCTGATCTCAAGGTCATCCTTCATCCATTCAGCCCATCCACCAGTCAGCACTGTGCTAGGATCTGGGGATAAAAAGATCAATACAGTGATTCTGCCTCAGAAAGGCTCACAATCTAGTGAGTGGATTGTATCCATTTCAGTGAAGTTCATCTTGTACAGTCCTTTTATTAAAAATAAAACAAGCTTTATTGAGATGTAGCTCAATTATCATTAATCCTTTTAAAAGAATATATCTTTTGGGACTTCCCTGGCAGTCCAGTGGTTAAGACTCTGCACTTCCATTGCAGGGGGTATAGGTTCAGTCCCTGGTGGATCAGGGAACTGAGATCCTACATGCAGCACAGTGTGGCCAAATAATGAAAATTTTAAAAACATTTACAAAAAAGTGTATCTTTTTAACGGTATGAATCAGTGGTGTTTAGTATACAGTTGACCCTTGAGCAGTGTCAGGGTTAACCCACATATAACATACAGCTGGCCTTCGCATCTCCAGTTCCTCTGACCACAGACCCCATGTCGTACTGTAGGATTTGTTCAGTCGCTAAGTCATGTCCAGCCCTTCAAAACTCCATGGATGCAGCATGCCAGGCTTCACTGCCCTCACCGTCTCCCAGGGTTTGCCCAAGTTCATGTCCACTGAACTGGTGATACGATTCAACCATCTCATCCTCTGCTGCCCTCCTCTCCTTTTTGCCTTCAATTTTCCCCAACATCAGAATCTTTTCAAATGAGTTGGCTCTTCGCTTCAGGTGGGCAAAGGATTGGAGCTTCCACATCAGTCCTTGCAATGAATATCCAGAGTTGATCTCCTTTGAGATTGAGTGGTTTGATCTCCTTGCTGTCCAAGGGACTCTCAAGAGTCTTCCCCAGCACCACATTTTGAAAGCATCAATTCTTCAGTGCCCAGCCATCTTTCTGGTCCGACTTTCTCATCCATGCATGACTACTGGAAATATTACTATTGAAAAATATGCACAGGGGTGGCCCTGTGCAATTCAAGCCTGCATTGTTCAAAGGTCAAGGGTGTGCAGAGGTGGGCAGTCACCACCACTGACGGAATATCTTCATCACCCAAGGAGAGCCCCACACCCAGAATCTGTAGCTCACCACCACTGCCCCCCGCCCCGCCCCCATCACCAGACCCTGGCAGACGCTGGCCTCCTTTCTGTCCCCATTCGTCTGTTTTGGACATTTCATATAAATGGAATCATACAGTGACTTTTTGACACCTGACACGTTATGTCGTCTTTACTGAGTTGTTTTTTGTTTTCTTTTTTTGCAGTTTTTTCTTTTTTTTTTTTAACATTTGACTCATGATCACTAAATATTTCATTGACTCTTTTTTTTACTTTCACTGATCATCATTAAATATTTCCTTGGGCTTTTTTTTTTTTCCTTTTGCAATTTTCTTGAGCTAAGTTCTGTGTGGGTAAAGACGTGCCTTTGTTTCCTTGAGAAACACTTGCCAGATGCTTCCTTGTGTCAGACACTCTGGCAGGTGATGACATCACATGAGTCCCTATTCTCACAGAATTTAGAGTCTGGTAAGGGTAAACAGATGAAAAATGGGCAAATGAGCAAAGGCATCAAGAGAATCAGCCCTATTCAAGGATATAACGTTTAGACCAAAATTTGAAGAGAGAGAAGGAGCCAGTGACAGGAAGAAATGGAGCTGCATGTTCTGGGTCCACCATCGGTGGAAGCTGAGGTAGAGAAGAGCCTGGTGGTCTGAGACCTGAAAGGAATCTGCGTGGCAACAGTACGGGGATACCCCCGATGCCAGTGGGGCCCCGTCACGTGGCTCTGGAAGAGAGTTTGAGTTTCGTTCTCAGTGCAGTGGAAAGGCACAGCGAGTGTCGTGGTCTGATTTGCTTTGTGAAGAATGGGTGGTAACAGTGGAAACAGAATTCTTAGGAAGCTTTTGCAAACATCTTATTTGCAAATGCAGCCCTGGCAGCTTGGATTAAGACAGGGCAGAACAGATGGGGAAAGTGGACGAATTAAAGCTATAGGTTCAGAGTATAATCAACAGCTACAGAATGAATAAGCAATAACAAAATAGGATTAAACAAGTAGACTCAATGGGCTTGAAGATCAACTGGGTACATTGTGGAGTCAGGCTTCTTGTTTCTGATTTACTCAAAGAATGACTACTATATGAGAATGGTTTGGCATCCTGCTAAGTTTGAGAGAGACGCCTGTGAAGAATCGGTGTGCAGAGATCAACTTTTGGATCAACAATTGGAATGACAAAAGTCTGGAGCTCAAAGGAAATATCTAAGCTTAAGACACAAAATTGGAAATCTATCAGTGTACAAGTGGCATTTAAAACTGTGAGAAGGGGAGAGAGATGTTAGAAAAGAAGAGAAGCCAGCTCTGAGAATGCCAACATTTAGAGAAATAAGCTGCCCACAAAAAGAGACAGCAGGAAGGGAGCAGGCAGCCAGGACTGCTGATGTCGGGGAATCACCAAGAAGAAAGTGTCTTACCTGAGTGTGGCCCACAGGTAGTCTGAGTGGATAGACCCTGAATTCCAGGACAGACACAACGAGGAGGGGGCGGTGGGGGTGGCAGAGGAGGAGGGGAGGGGCGGAGGTGATCACAGGAAGAGCGCTAGCGCGGCAGAGGAGGAGGAAAGGCAACTGGGCAGAAGAGGACTTGGGGGGGGAGCACCGTGCTCCCCACCTCTCGGCAGAGCCTGCACCCGCTGCACCCAGCGCTGCCGGCTGCTTGGGCAGAGGTCCAGTCTCCTCGCTGCCGTGGCCATCAGCTGGAAGGCCCTCTGGACACAGTGTGCTGGGGACAGGTTAGAAAGCCTGGGATGAGACAGCCCTAGCAGGCAGGCGCACGCTCCACCCGGGGTGATTCTTCTTGGTGGTTCAGTGCTCCATCTCTATCACCGCTGACGGAATTATACTGTTTTTCCTTGGAAGATTATAAATGGGGAGGAGCCCTTAGAACTTATTTATCTTTGAGAGCATGAATCTTTCCTTCTTCAGTTGAGACATGCCCATTCATTATAAGACGAGGAAAACTGTTACATCCAAGATTGATAAATTATGTCCTGAGGTTACATGTACAATGTGTATACTTTATTTTTGTAGTCCGAGTCTATAGTTTAATGCATGAGACAGTTTTGTGCATTACCTATGCTGAGTAACCTTGCGTATTCAGAAATTGTCTGTGTGAAGTCTACCCATTTTAACACACGTCTTTCATTCCACAAAAATCACTGGAAAGTCCTTACTGCCTACGATGACGATCAGTATTTACCTAAGCTCTGTGGAGCTTTGTTTTCTGCCTGAAACCTGCACCATGGAGCGGGCTTTACACTAATTTACTATCAGTAATCTTACGAACCTTTTCTGGTTTTAAAACTAGATATATATGGAGAAATCATAGTCTGTTTTGAAGTCGCTGTGTATGGGTTAATATTATTGAATTAAATTGTAGTTAAATTTACAAATTTTGTCTGTGAAAATGGATGTGGATCCACACTCGTGTTAATTAAAGTTGGAGGAGAAGGTGGAACTGGCGACCTGTCAATGGCTTGTCTCTGGTTGTGAGCAGACTGTCTGTCTGTTCAGTGCCTGGCTTTCACCTAACATACTCTGTATGAATTTAAATAAATTGTAAAGGCCTCAGATAAATTTTAGTCAGTTCTTTGATCGCATGGTGAAATTAAGGAATTGTCTCAATGATGGAAATTTTGAAAAGCACCTAATGACTACAAGTTTTAAAAAGAACTTAAAAAAATTTTTGTCCCCATCTTAGCATTTTCTGCTGTCTTACTGTTCTTAGTATGGTTAGGAAGGATAATACATTCAACTTAGAAAGACACAATGTAAAGTGGTGGCTGAGAATGTGAGCTCTGAGTTCAGACCGTGGTCCTGCCATTTAATGGGGTTGGGTGTGTGACCATCATTCAGCTTCCCTGTGGCTCAGTTTCCCCTTCTGTGTGGCTGGAAGAGCAATAATCCCCACCTCACGGGACTGTACAAGCACCCATTCACGTAGAAGGCTTGCCTGGCTCCTGGATTATATAAGAGCATTGAGACTGTTAGTGGTTCCTGCCTCTCTTACTGTGATTACTCATTTGAGGGTTTCACATAGAGAAGGAGGCAGTGGTTGTAGTATTCTCCTAGCTTTAGTTCCTTTCAAGCAAATCTTGCAAAGCAAAATTGCATTTTGTATTTCTGATTACTTTCATCCCATCTGGAGGTGTGAACGTGATTTCCTTAATCCTTCATGTGAACCACAGTCCAGGTTCTCAAAAGCAGTAGGTGAGATGGGACTCCTGGAGGAGCAGTGAGGCAGAGGCTGTGGGTGAGCTGTAATGAAGCTCTGCCGCTGTAGGGACAGGATCAGGTGAGTCCTGGTGCTCTCCAGGAGATGCCCTCTTCAGTTTCAGGAAATAGGAAGCCCCAGAAGGTTTCGCAGGCTGAGGCTTGGAGCAAGGGGATTAGTGTTTGCCATCCCCCTTGTCATGCCTTGCTCCTTACTCCTAAAAGGAAAAAAACCAGTTGTTGCTGACAACCCCCTGAGAGTCCATCTGTCCACGTCAAGGCCCTCTTTTAGCAAGATGGTGATGGCACCAGGAGGCAGATGTCTTTACTGGGCCTGAGAAAGAAGGGAGCTGACAGGGACGCTTGGAGGCGAGAAGCCTGCAGGCTCAGTACTGGGGCTGGTTTGTCTGCGGAGAGACAGCCCAGCAGCGGCAGATTTCAGGATCCTGTTTCCTCCAGGTGTGTCTCCTGCTCACACGTGTGTGCATGCTCACATACCCACATCTACAGAGACACAGATGTGTGGAACAAATGTCTGAATATGGATGTGCATGCACATGTGTACAACATGCATCTTACATATATCAGACAGCTAGGACATAAATTTGATTTCAGTTTGGACTTTGAAGGAATGCATAATTAGATTATTTTAAATTAGTATTAATAAAATACATAGAGTCAAATATTCCCATATTTTAAAATTTGTTTATAATAGTAAAAAAATTTTGATTTGTCCAAAATTTGAAGTAAGATTATGATACTTTTAGAATAAGATTTGTAATGATAATAAAATGTCCCAGAGCAGAGACATGAACATCCATATTTCTGTCTTCAAATGAGGTGATTCTAGGAGGATTAATCAAAAAATGAAAGTTTATTTCACACATAGTATTTTTTTCTCCTTTGAATTTTTAAATTAAATATTTAGGGAACTTGAGTTTATGTTTGTAGCATATCTCCTTGGCTTGGGGCTTGTTCCATGGTTTTTGTTTGTTTATTTTCCACAAAGTTCTCCTCTTGAAGTTTATGCTGGAATCGAGGGATTTGTACAACAAAACATTGGGTACACTGAGAAAAGAAACAGTTGTTCAGACCACATGTCTGTGGAAGGTGCGTGGCTTGCAGGGTAACTGGCTCCTGCCGGCCTGCCCGGGACTGTTCCAGCTTAGCACCGAAAGTCCGCGAGCCCCTGCGGCAACAAGGACGGCTGGCCACCCAGCCTGTTCTGCATGGCCACCGTCGATATCAGTTTTGCTGCAGTGCATGTTTCCCTGCCAGGGTCAAAGGCTCTGCCTCTATTAAAGAAGCTGTCAAAGTAGGAAAAGAAGGCTAACCTTAGCTAAGTATCCTGTAATTGCTAAGCGAGGCTTATTTTCAGTTGAACGGAACTTATTTTCAAAGCATGTTTCAAAGTAAGAGATTGTTGTCACCATGGGAAGAAGGTGATATGCTTCCAGAGTATGCTAGACATTGTCAATTTGAGAAAAATTAGCTGTTAAGATATCCCCTGATCCCAGCGTCTCAGTTTAGTCTCACAGAATGCTCATCCCTTTTTATGAGCATTCTGGTGTGCCTCCCGCTTTGTTCTCCATGTGAACAGCATCAATGCTTACTGAAATGTACCTGTTGAAATTAGCTCAGTGAGCTCTCCCTAGTTTGCCACAGGGAGATGTTTTTCTTTCTTCTTGGTGGAATGCTTGTCAAAAACACACATGCCTTGAAGGGGAGGTGAAACGCAGGGTGAGCCGGGCGGGGGTGCCTGCCAGCTGCGCCACTGAGACACTCTTAGTCACCGCAGTTGTTGTAATGAGAAGTGCCAGGCTGCTAACTGTCCCACAGCTCAGGGCAGCTCCAGTCATGTTGAGAAGAAGTATAATGAGAAAGTCTAATACGTGTGCTCTCTTCTCATACGCACATTTTATTCTGGTCATCTTAATGCCTTTGCTCTTGTGCTTATAAATTTGAAAAATAGAAATGGTATAATCTATCTTCTGGTATGCTTGAATCTCTTTTTAGGGAAACTTTTTTTTTTTTTTTTTGGCACACTTGAGGATGTAGATGAAGTCTACATGAGTTCTAACAACTTAGCACCTTGCTTTAGGCTCTCAGACAAAGGAACACTGCCTCCAAGAAACAGAAAATGTTACTTACATAACTTCATGTTTGAAAAATAGCAGTGACTTTAAAGGACAGCGTGTCATTTTCAGAAAGAATAGATAGGAACCATATCAATAGAATGATTAAGATTTCTAACTTTGAGTAGGTTCTTTTGACTGACTTGGAGATCGCTGACTTCACATGAAATAGATGGAAGATACACCTCTCCAGGACAGAATGGACTTTCTCACTCAGTCATGAGAACCAGCGCTCGGGCCCCTCCTATGTGAAGCAGGGTCCAGGTAGGAGTCTCCGTAGTCGTGGGCCTGCGGGCGTGGGCACCCGTTCTGTGCACCCCCGCCAGGCTCCAGCCTCTTCTCCTCCTCATCCCGAAGCCCGGGCCCCTTGGCACCACACTTTATGACCAGCAGTCTCACTTAGGGGAACACTTGAGCAAGTTTTGCACGGTCTCTTTGACCCGATGGATAAGCCATCTGAATGGGTACGTCATCTAAAATAGTGAATAATTCTGCTGTTACTTTTGTTCCAATCCCTACTTCACCTCCAGCTAGACTGGAATTCTCTGAGGGAGGGACTGACTGGTTTTTCCTTACCTTCCCACCACTGGCACACAGCGCAGTGCCCCACACGTGTTGGTATTCAAGGAATATTTGTGGGCCGAATGAATGGATGGAGCTTGGCTTGTGCTTGACATCCCATAGTAAGTTGTCCTGCCCGCCTCCTCCCTGACGCCACGCAACAGCAGAGGGTGGCAGGGAGTGGTGCTCCGCGGTTGCTCCGGGACCCAGGGCGACCCATGGCGAGGCCCTTCTCTGCCGCCGGCACCTCGGCAGTCTGCAGTCTGTCTAGTGGCCCCGAGGGTCAGAAAAGTGGTGAACGGTTTATTCACGTTCGAAATAGGGAGCTCCTGTGGTTTTTCCTCTCTCTACCGGCAGACTCGGATTGATCTGTAGTGACGAAGGCAGTTTCTCAGCTGGCTTCACAGTGAGGGGCCGAGAACCTCGACCAGCTCCCCTGATCCCTCCCTCGCCTCCCCGGCTGAGTCCCCGGTGGCACCACGTTCTCCTTCTCCCCCAGCACCGCCGCGGGCGCGCGCGCTCGGATCGCCGCAGGAACCCGGACCCACGTCCCGGGCTCCCGATTCTTCCTCCCGGCCAGCCTCTGCCCTGGAGGGCAGACACTCCCCGCAGGCCGCACGAGGCCCCGCGGGCGCCCTCCGGGAGTGGTTTCCGTGGTTTCCACAGCGAAGCCTGTGCTGAGCGTGCACCCTCCGCCCCGCCTGCGCTGGGGCCCCCGCCGCAGGACCTCACACGCGCCGTGCCCTGCCTCGGAGGCCGCCCCCGACTGGCTACCCCTCGTGCCGCTGGCGTCGTCTTCCCCTGGGAACGCCTCCCAGGCCGCTTGGCTGGGCCCAGGCGCGGCGAGGCCGGTGTGGTCCTGCTTCCCTCGCGGTTGGGCCCGTCAGCAGCGACAGCCTGGGCGCTCCGTGAGGGTGGCCGCCGTGTCGGTCGCCCGTGTCCCCAGGCCCTAACGCAGCGCCGGGCGCATAGGAAGCAGTTGAATTTGTCTGAGTGTACTGGTTGATTTATGACTAATATTAATTTTTCTTCCGTACTTGCCTATTAAAGTACATTCATGGAGATAAAAAGACCTGAGCGACAGCGTGGTTTCCCTGTGTCGGTGGGAAGGTAACTGCTTTATTCTTTCCTGTCTTAGGTCCTGCAGGATGAAAGGGTTAGGTATGCTCACACGGGCTCTTACCTGATGGTCCTGAGCCACGTAATCACATCTCTCTCTCTCTCTTTAAACTTGGAGTTGAAGCGGGTTTTTAATTTACTTTTCTCTTTAACGACTTGTGCTTTGTTAAATGGGTGCTCTTGTAGTTTGGGAAATTGTGTGGTAGAGATTTTTTTTCATAATGTGCTCCTAGAAGAGAAATAAATGATATAAGAAATAAAAATCTCAATGAATTACGACATATGCAATTTCCTGTGCATCTCTCTATACTCTGCCAGGTTATTCTGGCCTGACCATGGGTAGAGTCTCATTTGAGAAATAGATATCCATGAAATTTATATAGTTGTTCAAATGTAATTTTATTATAACTATATTATTATAAAAAATGCATCTTTGGGACTCTGCAGCTTCTATTTATTCTGTTATTTAAAATGATAACATCACATTTCTTTTTTATACAAGTAAAATGTAGAACAACATTTTGGCCTAGAATGATCTTTTTAAAGCTAGCCTTTTGAAAAACGGGGGCTAAATGAAAATCTATAAATAGCTGACTCACAGGAGCTGGTAATTCTGGTCACCAGAGATACAGGCACATGGAAGTATCACTGACAGTGTGACAGGCATGTACCTTGCATTAACTCTGGGGCAGGGGCATGTGAGGAAAAGAAGTTTAAGGTTTAATGTTTCATCAAGCTTTAATCTAACACTCTCATTATTGTTTTCAGTTCACATATAAAGGCACATTGGATTGAGATTTTAACAATCAACAAATGTAAAGTGTCACTTACCTGATTAATTTTATATAAGCTAATTTATTTTAGAAAACCATCCCTGTGGAATTAATATAAACACAATGCAACAATTAAGAGAAAAAGTTAACCATGCACACGTTCTACTAAAACTCCCATATCTTTGTCTTTGCTTCTCCTTCAGCATGTCTAAACATCGACCAGCATTTTACAAAATGAACCATCGTCACCCCGATCTTGTTCCTTTGAAACCTACCTTCTTCCCCAGCCCAGCTGTGCTATTAATGTCCCTGTTTCAACTGATGGCCACCATATTTAATTATGAAATATGCATAAATGTGGAAAAGTGCACAGAACATAAACGTGTAAAGTAAAACATGATATTCAGCAAACACCCACATGACTACCTGTCATTCCAGTTTTGAACACAACCTGTAACCCTCCTGTGGGTCCCTTTGCAGTCACCCCTCCATTCCAACCCGAGAAGACTTGACCTCTGTGGAAATACTTTCTAGCTGTTCTTTAGTTTCACTGCTTATATCTTTGCTGCTTTGGTGGCGGGGGGTGTGGGGGAGGCATTTATACAGATGGAATCCAACAGAACGTATTCTTTTGTGTGTTGCTTTCCCACTTCAGCATTACGTTTTTGAGACGTGTGTCCCTGCAGCTGTGTCTCGCCCATGCTCGCTGCCCCGCGGTGTCCATGCCGCAGTTTACCATCCTATGGTTAACAGTCATTAGTCTTGCTTGCAGTTATGGCTACAGTGGGCGGCCCTGCTGAGCACATAGTCCCCCCGTCTGCGGTTTCACTTTCTATAGTTTCCTTTGCCCACTGAGGCCCAACACTATTGAATGGAAAGGTTCAGAAGCTTTGACAGTGAAGCAGTTCTTGAGTTTTAGATCGAGCACTGTTGTCAGTTGCTTGATGCAGTGTCTCACCACCATGGTGAGGCCCCCAGCACCCGCATCGTCTGCTCCTGACATCCAGTCGTGGACGTTGTCACAGCTCAGGGTCTCAGATCACTGAAGCAGATGGCCCTCCTCCTAACCGTCAGAAGGCTGATGGTAGCCTCACGCTGGGTTATGCTGCCAACACCGTTCACCTCCCTTCTCACGTGAGATGAGGGATGACAATGTACAGTGAGGTATTTCAAGGAGACCACACGTATGTAAATTCTATCACATATATTGTTACAGCTGTTTCATTACCGGTCACTTTTGTTACTCTCCTACTGTGGCTAACTTGTAGGCTGAATGTTGTCGTGGCTATTTTTATACAAGAGACCACATAATGTGCATAGGACGCGGTCTCCTAGCTTTCAGGGCCACTGGGGGTCTTGGACGCCATCCCCCGCTGATGCTGTGTCCTTGCCCATGCTTCCTGATGCATGGGGTCATAGGCTGTGCCTGTCTTCGGTTTCACTGTATTTTTCAAACTGTTTTTGAATGTCATAAAGGAAGAAAAAGCTCCAACTCTTCATTAATATTTAGATTTTTTAAGCTTTGCCACACTAGCAGGTGTATAGTCATATCACAGTGGTTTTAATTTCCCCAACACTTAATTAAGCTAGGTATGTTCATGTATGTTGTACGTTCTTATACGTGTGTTTGTCAGTTGCATCTCCTCCCTTATGCAGTACCGGTTTGAGTCTTCAGACCTTCTGCCCATTTTCCCTCTGGAGTTGGCCATTTTCCTTACTGGTTTGTTTGTAGGAGCTCTTTATGGACCCTGGGCTCAAGTCCTTTGCCTGTGGTATTTTCCTCATCTCTGAGGGTTGCCGTTTCATTCCTTACGGTGTCTGTCGAGATGGACTTTTTTTGGTTTTGCCACGGTTACATTCGCCATCTTTTCCTTTACGGTTAATGCCTTTGTCGGCCTGAGGAAGGCCTCGCCTCCTGTTATATGACAAGATGATGTCCTCCTAGGTTCTGAGGCCCTTACAGTTTCCCCTTTTACACTGGGGTCCCTAACCTACAGACTGTTGATTTTTGTCTGTGGCGTGAAGGCAAATCCTGCATATACTTCCTCTTCTTTCCTTGACACCCCTTTGTTTCTGTTCTTATTACCTGATGCCTGGCTGTTACCTCCTGCCTCTATCTTGCAGTTCACCTCACCAGGTAAATCTTCCCAATACATCACTCTGGTGATTCTATATTGAACTAAAGAAAAAAAAAAAAAAAACCCACAATGTCACTTATTTCATATATGATTGACTTTTGTATTTTTTGGTATTCAAAACTCCTCAGAAAAAAATCTGTTGTTATTTAAGCAAGAAGAGTTAGCACCTCATCAGGTAAGAGCAGCTGGCTCCCATGGGGGTTCATCACCATGTCCAGATCGAGGTCCTCAGCTCTGCACACACCAGGCTGGCTTCTGTTTGTTTGTTTGGTCTGAATTCCTAGAACTGGTCATGCCCTGGGGACTGAGTGATGGGCGTGCCAAGCACTCACCTCCAGTAAGCGGGCAGCACACTCCTGTGACTTTTAGATTCATGTCTGTTTTTCAGGTCGCCCTCTTTTCAGGACCAGAAGATCCAGGAAGCTAAGTTGGTGTCACAGAATGTTTTCTGTGCAGACAGAAGGAGCTAGACCATTTTAACGGATATTTATTCTGAGCCGTGGTGAGGCTAGACACTTTGCCTTTACAGCAGTCTACCTGGGGTTTCGTGTGCATCCAGGTCAGTCTCTTCCTTTCTTGGACTGGGCTGAGAAACACAGCCAAGTCTTTGTTCTTTCAACTTCTCTGTTCCAGGCTACATGCCGACACACCCTGTTCTCCCCACCATCAGAGCAGAGTACAGTTGGGTCAACTCGTACCACTGTTATTCTGAAAGAAGCCTTCTTTTCCAGGTCGTGGTATGTCTCGCTGTGTCTTCAGTCCCTGCCCCTGAGGACAGACATCAATTTGAGTTGAGCGCATCTGGCTTCTCTCTCCTTAATCCTACTACAGAAAGTCTTGTGGCTTTAGGCAGAGCAGGCCACTTGCTATTTTTGAGACACATCTGTGGCTTCTCGGATCTTTACCTTTGGTTAATTATGTCATTTCCCTGTCTGGGTTACCCTGTCTCGAGGCCCATTAAACCTATAACTTAAAAAAATCCTGTTTGGTGACACATAATGAACCTTTTCCTTGGGAGATGTCTCACGGTCACATTTCCTGCTAAAGGGCAGAACTCAGGGGGCCAAGTGTGAACTGCACCGCTCCTTCCTCAGGGCACAGCTGATTTCAGATCGCAGGTGACGGAGAAATTAATCCACCTCTGATCCTTGGCTAATCAGAATCTTTAAAGAAAGCTGTCCTAGGAAACCCAGACACTGTAAGCCTGTAGAGTCGTTTCTTGGAAAAAGCAGCACATCCTCCTGTGAAGTTACTGGATGGCAGAGGAGCCTCCGTGTGTGGAGGAGGCAGTTCTATAAAGGGCGGTCTGGGCCAGGAGAGGAGAAAGGACATGAGGTGGCAGGCCCGGGGCGGGGAGAGACGGGAAAGGCCCTCGGCGGCAGCTCCTGGTTCCGAGTGGGTCCCCTTGATGCGCCTCTGCTTCCTTCCTGGGAGATCTGTGCCCTCCTGCTGCAAGGGCAAGGTGGCACGGTTACCTAGCAGGAAAAGAAAGTCTTCCTCCCAGCCCCTTCCTACCCGAGTCTTTCCTACCCAGAGCTTCTATCTTTTTTTTCCTTCATTTTAAAATTAAGGTATAAAGCCCACCCGTTTTAGGGTACAGTCCAGTGAATTCGGACAAACGTGCGGTTTCTGATCCCCCGCCACGACCAGGACAAAAGCCACTGTCGTCGCTCCGAACATCCCTGTTCTGAGCCCTCCCCCATCCTCAGTCCTTAGCAATCACTGATCTGTCTGCTCCTATGGTTTGGAATCTTCCAAGAATGGCATGGAAATGGAATCCTACAGTGCACACCCTTTGAACTCTGACCCTTCCATTTAGGACGGCGCATTTGCACTTCATCTCTGTTGTTGCACCATGGGTCCCTTTTTATTCCCAAGGAATGCCTCATTACACGGATGCACCTCATCCATGTAATACATGAGTATTATTCTACTCACTACTTGAAAGACATTGGGGATATCTCCAGTTTGGGCCATTTAGGAAAAAACCTACTAGAAATATTCACAAATGGGTTTTCACGTGAACATAATCTTTTTTTCACCGAGTTAAATTGCTAGAATGGACCTGCTGGGTATTAACAGAAATGTATGTTTAACATTATAAGAAAGTTAAAGAATCACATAGCTGCCACACCAGTCCCATTTCCATGGTGTGAGGCTGTCACAGACAGCTGATTCTGTGATAACAAAGTGGCTCATCGACTCCACCCAGCCCTCGAAACCTTGAAATAGCCTCCTGGTTCTTGGCCTTATTAGAGATAGGCCAACATGAACAACTCCATTTAAAGTTAACCTTCTAGTGGGGAATTCTTGAGGAGAAAAACAGAGGCATCGTCAGAAGAGACAGGACATGCAGACAAAGAGGAGAGATGGGCTAGAAGCCAGTGCCTGGGCAAGCCCAGACGCAATCACGTTTACAGGCTCCAGAACTGCCTCGGTGAAGGAGGTGATGTGGAGGTGAGAACACTCAGAAAGCGCTAGGTGAGAGAGCACCCTGGTGCCCCCGCGGGCCCCATGCCAAGGACCTGCCCCTCCCTGTGGGCAGTGAGTGCAGGTGAGCACTCACTTCCAACTCGAAACAGTTAAACATGCTTTCTAGGGATGTCTTTCGGAGAAGGCAATGGCACCCCACTCCAGCACTCTTGCCTGGAAAATCCCATGGATGGAGGAGCCTGGTGGGCTGGAGTCCGTGGGGTCGCTAAGAGTCAGACACAACTGAGCGACTTCACTTTCCCTTTTCACTTTCATGCATTAGAGAAGGAAATGGCACCCACTCCAGTGTTCTTGCCTGGAGAATCCCAGGGACAGGGGAGCCTGGTGGGCTGCCGTCTATGGGGTCGCACAGAGTCGGACATGACTGAAGCGACTTAGCAGCAGCAGCAGCAGGGAGGTCTTTAAACATTTCTTTGAAGGATTCCAAATGATGTCCTCTTATTTATTTTCCTATCATTTTTAAAGGATAAAATTTTTTTTATATGTCCTTTGACTCTGAGACCGCTTTTACTGATAGTAAATAAGTACTTAAAGTACTGAGATACTTTTTTTCTGGCATTTGACCAAACTAAAAGGTAGTGGCTCCTAAATTTCAGTGACACACAAAGCTTTTCAGAAAACAAGTTCCAAAGGGGATTGTTTTTATCTACAAAACACTATCTTATGGACAGGCTATTGACTAGACTTGATAGAATGGAGGCGTGAAATGAGAATGAAGCGTCACAGTAACAAAGCCTGTGGGAGCAGTTCGCAATCAACAGCCTCACTCACTGCATGGAAGCAGCTAAGAGCTGGACAGGGAGATGCAAGGCAAGCGTTAGTTCTCCGAAGGACGCCTCGGTCTCCCCCTGGTGTCACGTGCTGTCGTGTGGCGGCTCTTTTCAGGGTGCTCATCAGCTCACAGGAGAGTCTTACATGCCTCATAATTTATAAGCAAATGTTTAAACATTCCAAAATGAAGATGCTGGCATACCCGAGTCCTGCTGGCGTGTTCCCGTCCGAGCTGATTCACATCAGTTGTGAGATGCCGTGTGTAGTCTTATTCTGTGTTTTTTTTCCCTCTGTTTCATGTGATTTTGAATATTGTATTTTCCTAATACGTCAAGGTGGTCCTATCTTACTGTGGGAAGCCAGAGGATCTGTTGTTAACACAGAGCTGCTCTTCAGGCCCACTTTCCCTGCCGCTGGCTTAGTCACTTCTTTACATGTGGACGATCGTTTTCACTTCAAGGCGGGAAAACGTAAGTGCTGGTTTTATTTGAGAAGGAAAGAGTGGTGCGGGTTGTACAGCTCTGTTGACGCACTAATGCTCCATCTCCTTTGACTCTTCCGCGACCCCATGGGCTCCTCTGTCCATGAGATTTCCCAGGCAAGGACACCGCAACGGGCTGCCATTTCCTCCTCCAGGGGATCTTCGCGACCCAGGGATTGAACTTGTGTCTCCTACATTAGCAGGCAGATTCTTTACCATCTGAGCCGCCAGGGAAGCCCATTAAGTACATACAGAACAGCAGTTTTAAAGAAAACAATTCAGTGGAGAAAGAATAATCTTTTCGACAAATAGCGCTTGACCAACTGGATGTCTATAGGCAAAAAGAATGAACTTCAACCTGAACTTCACACCAGAACAACAACAAAAACTGAAAGCATGCCAGTAGTGAGGAATTCCTTAGACATGGCACCAAAGGCATGCCTCGTAGATTAAAAAAAATAATAATAAATTGGGTTTCATCAAAATCGAAAAGTTTGCAATGTGAATGATGTTGTGAAGAAGATGAAAAGATAATCTACAGACAGGCAAAAAGTATTAATATTTGTAAATCACATACCTTTCAAAGGATGTGTATCTGGAATATATATAGAATTTTCAAAATAACAGTTAAAAAAAATCCAGATATGAAATGAGTCAAGGAAATGAATAGGCATTTCACCATAGAGGATACACAGATGTCAAATAAGCCTATAAAAATATTGTCAACATCATTCAGTTCAGTTCAGTCGTTCAGTCATGTCCGACTCTTTGCGACCCCACGAATCGCAGCACGCCAGGCCTCCCTCTCCATCACCAACTCCCGGAGTTCACTCAAACTCATGTCCATTGAGTCAGTGATGCCATCCAGCCATCTCATCCTCTGTCATCCCCTTCTCCTCCTGCCCCCAATCCCTCCCAGCATCAGGGTCTTTTCCAATGAGTCAACTCTTCACATGAGGTGGCCAAAGTATTGGCGTTTCAGCTTCAGCATCAGTCCTTCCAATGAATGCCCAGGACTTATCTCCCTTAGGATGGACTGGTTGGATCTCCTTGCAGTCCAAGGGACTCTCAAGAGCCTTCTCCAACACCACAGTTCAAAAGCATCAATTCTTCGGCACTCAGCTTTCTTCTCAGTCCAACTCTCATCCATACATGACCACTGGAAAAACCATAGCCTTAACTAGACGAACCTTTGTTGGCAAAGTAATATCTCAGCTTTTGAATATGCTATCTAGGTTGGTCATAAGTTTCCTTCCAAGGAGTAAGTGTCTTTTAATTTCATGGCTGCAATCACCATCTACAGTGATTCTGGAGCCCCCAAAATAAAATCTGACACTGTTTCCACTGTTTCCCCATCTATTTCCCATGAAGTGATGGGACTGGATGCCATGATCTTAGTTTTCTGAATGTTGAGCTTTAAGCCAAAGTTTTTACTCTCCTCTTTCACTTTCATCAAGAGGCTTTCTAGTTCCTCTTCACTTTTTGCCATAAGGGTGGTGTCATCTGCATATCTGAGGTTATTGATATTTCTCCCGGCAATCTGATTCCATCTTGTGCTTCTTCCAGCCCAGCGTTTCTCATGATGTACTCTGCGTTTAAGTTAAATAAGCAGGGTGACAATATACAGCCTTGACGTCCTCCTTTTCCTATTTGGAACCAGTCTGTTGTTCCATGTCCAGTTCTAACTGTTGCTTCCTGACCTGCATACAGGTTTCTCAAGAGGCAGGTCAGGTGGTCTGGTATTCCCATCTCTTTCAGAATTTTCCACAGTTTATTGTGATCCATACATTCAAAGGCTTTGGCATAGTCAATAAAGCAGAAATAGATGTTTTTCTGGAACTCTCTTGCTTTTTCCATGATCCAGTGGATGTTGGCAACATCATTAGCCATTAGGAAAATGCTAGTTCAAACCACAATGAGATTTCATTATATACCTATCAGAACAGCTAAAATTAAAAGTAGTGACAATACCAAATGCTGTCAAGATGTGAAGCTGAATCACTTGTGTTGCTGGGAGGTGTGTAAACTGACATAGCCAGTCGGGGGAAAAAAAAAGAAAAAAACAAACTTATCACAGCACCCAATAATCACAGGCACTTGGGCACTTAGTCTGGAGAACTGAACACCTGTGTTCAAGCAAAAATGTGTATACAAACAGAGACTGCAGCTTTTTTTGTAATAGCCAAGTTGTACACACTTCTTTGTAATCACACAAAAGTCAGAATCAAAACAAGTTGTCCTTCAGGAGGTGAATGATTACAGCAACTGTGGTCCACCATAACCGTGGAATATAACTCAGCAATGAAAAGGAATGAGCTATTTATACAGGCAGCAGCTTGAACGGATCTCAAGGACATTATGCCGAGTGAAAAAGATCCAGTCTCAAAAGGTTCTGTCCTGTATGGTTTCATTTCTGTGACGTTTTCAACATGGCACAGCTGTGGAGATGGAGAAAGACCAGTAGTTGTCTGGAGTTGCAGCTCCAGGAGAGTTTGGAGGGCCGAGGGGTGGATGTGCATGTGGAAGATTAGCACAGGGACCTCCGTGGTGACGGCACAGCTCTGTGTCTTGATGGAGGTGGTAACGTAAGTGATGCATGCACGCTAAACGTGCATAAAACTGGAAAGTCTAAATACAGTCTGCAGGTTGTGCCAATGGCTACTCTGCTGTTGAACTTGTGCGATAATTATATAAGACTTTCTGTGGGGGAACTGGGTGATGGGGGCCAGAGGCTTACTCTAGGTGCATCTTCCCATGGACCGATTATTATTCAAAATCTCCGATCGGCTTTAAAACATAGTTGTGGCGCTTACTGTTACTAACAGAGGGAATACCTGTCGGAACAATGTCAGTAAATACACTGCAGCCTCTGAGAAGCTTAGGCTTGCCCGTCCCCCATCCTACCCCTTCTCTTCTTTTAAAGGGAACAGCTATCCTGACTCATAGGTATGTAAACCAGTTAGTATTTCTTTATAATTTGTAATAATTACTATCGTTAATAGGTGTACCCCCAAGTACAATAATTTAGGTTTTAGACTTTATGTAAATGAAATCTTATTCTTTTTGTGTTCTGACCTCTTTCACACAACATATTATGAAATTCATGCTTGTTCTAGAAAGTAAAAGTTCATTTTCATTACCTTTTAATTTTCCATTGTCTGCCCACAGCACAGTCTGTTTATTCATTCTAGTAGTAATGGACTTTTCAATTGTCTCCTTTTTAGACTATTTAAACCATCCTTATACATATTTCTGGAGAAGGCAGTGGCGCCCCACTCCAGTACTCTTGCCTGGGGAATCCCATGGATGGAGGAGCCTGGTGGGCTGCAGTCTATGGGGTCTCGAAGAGTCGGACACGGCTGAGCAACTTCACTTTCACTTTTCACTTTCATGCGCTGGAGAAGGAAATGGCTACCCACTCCAATGTTCTTGCCTGGAGAGTCCCAGGGACGGGGGAGCCTGGTGGGCTGCCATCTCTGGGGTCGCACAGAGTCGGACACGACTGACGCGACTCAGCAGCAGCAGCAGCAGCATACATATTTCCTGGTATTCCTGCACACATGACTGTTGGGTTTTGCCAAGGAATGGCTGAGTCAAAAAAGTGGGCATGTTCTCAAATTCATGAGGAAATGCCTATTTTTCAAAGCGTTTCTGCCTAGTTGTCCAGTTTTTCCTTTAATGACTGAACGTATTTTACGTATTTACAATGTCTAGGTATGACTTTCATCGTTAGAATATTGATGCCTCAAAATACCGTTTTGCTTTTTCTGTGTTGCACCCGCAGTGTCTGTAACAGAGTCTGTCAGTCCCGTCGCTCAGTCGCGCCCCTCTCTTTGTGGCTCCATGGTCAGGGCCTGAGTCGTGGCAAACATAGCAGATGGTTTGTTGAATGAATACGTCAAAGTCATGGGCGTTACGTCCCAAAGACATCTTTCCTCCCTTCACTGGAGGTCCACAGGGTTTTTTTCTGAACCCCTGGAGACCAGATGTATTCTGGAATTCAGAGTTTTAAGTACTTCCTTTTTTGGAAGTGTAGCAGTCCATACACTGTATATTACCTAGTACCACAAGTGTGGATGCCGGGAGCCTTGCACCATCAAATGTATTCCCGTCTCTGCCGGTGAGACTGTAACAGGCTAAATGGGGTAAGAACAGACTGTAAATGGCCTTAGAGCAGTTAAGGTCATCGATTGATTAGTAGAATTTTAGAGGACCTGCCTGTCAGATCACTTGAAGATTATGAAGCGAAAAATTACTGAACAAAATTCATAGAGCGGTCGCACCTTTCACTACAGCCCTATGCGAAGATAAACCAGGTAGATAAGACTGCCCTCACCTCCCAGGCGCCATAATTGAGTCACCAGAAAGAAAGGATCTTACCCCGGGTCCACTGAACAGCAGAGCTGGAGCGCAAACCCTCTCATGATTCTCACACCTTTTCAACGATGCCGCAACCGCTTCTCAGGAAAGCGGCAGTTTCTGTGATTTGTAAATTAACATTTCCAGAGGGGAGGAGGCTTCTTCATGATGAAGCTGTCAGAAATCACGCACGGTCGTACTGAGATTGGAAACGGAACCGAGGGCGCTGCTCCCGCCAAGGCGCGCGCGTGCTCTGGGCCGTCGGGGCGGCGTCCCCGTGCCCGCTGCCGCGAGCCCTGACGCTGCGCAGGCTGCACGCTCTCGCCTCCGGCCTCTCTCCTCTGCCCTCCGCCGCGTCCTCGGCCCCGCGCTGCCCGCTGCACTGCGGCCCGCTCTCTTCTCGCAGCGGAGCCAGGCGTCCGGGGCCTGCCTCGCCCTAGCGGCGAACCTGCCGATGAGACCGGTGCCCCTCAGGCCGGCCGCCAGCTGGCGGGGACTGACACTGAGTGACCGAGTGAGCGAAGGGCCGCAGCTTTTCAGGCTTCCTCCGCCTTCCGGTGGAGGTTGAGTTGTCTCCTCCAGTAGCACGTGAGCCCTGTGCGCGCGAGGCTCCTCCTTGCTCTGTTCCCTGTGCTTTCCTGAGACCTGCATCAGGGCCCAGCCCACGCGCTGCACTTGCCAGATACCTGCTCATAAACGAATGATTGTTTGCTCGCTTATTTTTAAGAGCAGTGTGCCTGTGAGCTCGGTTAAAAACAGTGTCAGGCTGGAAGAATCAGATAGGGTTTCTATGGAGAGTTAGGTGGACTTTGCGATGCCCTAAAGGCGCACTTGTCATAAACCGTCATTGTGATTTCCGGGTCGTCGGTTCATTGCGATCAGGGGGCTTGGTGAGGACAGGAAAGTCACCCGTGCCTGCTCACAGTAGCAATTCAGGAAGTATTTACTGACCTCAGGTTCCGCCAAGACGGAGGAGCGCCACCGCTCCCAGGCCCTCCGCTCAGAACTGAAGCTCCCCACATGGCACAGCAGAGGCACCCAGGGCGTCTGAGCGTGGGAGAGGGGGCAGCCCTGCTGGGGACTAGGGCGCTGAAGGATCAAGGGCTTGTGAGCTCCCCGAGGTTCCTCACTGTCACCGAGTGTCCCGGACGAGGAGCTGCAGAAAGTCTTATCTGAGCCAGCAACACACACACACACACACACGCACGCACACAGACACACACCCCACCCCACCCCCGAAAAAGACTGTTCCTTCTACCCAGGGGACTGGGAGAGGTCTCCGCAAGTGTTACCCTTGTGGTAACCCCCTTCTACTCTAGCCAGACAGGAAGAGGAAAAACGTCCCGGTCACCAGCTCCTCCTCCTGGGAAAGTTAATGTTTCAGCTCAAGCCCCACCCCATCCAAGCAGGCTTGTGCTCACGTCTGCCTGTTGGGTGGTGGTGGCAGGACTGAGCAGGAGCTGATCCTCCATCCTCCACCCAGAAGACACAAGTGGGGTTCTGAGCCCTCCCCACCAGAGCGCTGTTCGTGGGCTCCGAGAGGGAGTGCAACGTGCCCTTAACTCAGCAGCCACGAGACCCTGAGGAGCCGGTAGGGGTGGGCCCAGGTACCCTCAGCACTTGCTCCGTCTGGGCCCCGTGGGAGGGGAGCGTCAGCCCACCCTGCAGAAACAAAGCAGTCGCCCCCACCTCCTGCTCCTGGAGGCTGTGGACGGGGGCACACAGTGGAGCTGACCTTCACTCTCACTCAGGAAAAGAGCTCATGGGAGTCAGACCCCCGCCTTTGCCAGAGGAGAGTTGGGGGCAGCCGTGCAAAGCCAAATGTACATGTCAGTCATGGAACTGCCTGCTAAAATGAAAATGAGGTGGGATGCAAAGCCTTATGTACTATCCAGTGTCTAGGACATAATTTAAGATGACTTATTGTACTAAGAACCAGGAAAATCACAACTTGAGTGAGAAAAGTCAGTCAGGAGACATGAACCCAGAGATACATCAGATGTTGGAATTACCTGTAAAGATTGTAAAGGGGCCAGTCACAGAAATACTTTAACAAGGAGTTATTAACTCTCCTCAAATAAATGGAATAAAATAGAAAACTAGGAAAGCTTAGCAAGTAAATTGAAACAACAGGAAAGGACCAAAATGGAAATTAAAGCACGGAGAAACGATGACCAAAATAAATAACTCACTGGATGGACTTGGTGGCAGCAGAGAGGGCAGGACTGAGTCAGTGAGCTCGTAGGATGGGGCGGGGCAGTGGGGAGGAGCAGAGCCACAGGGACCTGTAAGCTGCGACGGGGGCTAACAGGCTCAGAAGGAGAGGAGAACGAAGGTGGGGCTGAAAAGGGTTGGAAAACATCGTGTCTGAAAACATCCCAGACTGGGCTGAAAACATCAACCTAAAAAAGTGAGTAAACCCCAAACCAGATAAATGCAAAGAGAAGCACACTTGGACGTGCCATAATTAAACTGAACACTAAAGAGAAAGTCTTGAAAGTAGTCAGAAATGACACATTACTTACAGGGGAAACATGAATTCTAGTGACAGCAGTCATCTGAAACTGGGGGGTGCTGAAGGGATTGGCCTCACACTTTTAAGTACTGAAAGAAAGAACTGTCAACAGGAAATTTTGTGTCTGGCGGAAACATCCATCACAAGAAAGGGAAATCAAGACACACTCAGGTGATGAGAAACTAAGATAATTTGTTGCTGGAAGTGCAGCTAAAGGCAATTCTCCAAACAGAATATAACAGAAAGAAAGCTTAGAACTTCAGAAAGGAAGGAACACTGGAGTGCATAGAAAGAAGAGTGAATTTAATGGACTATTCTGCTTCTCTCGAATGTCTTAAATCATACTTGATGGCTGAAGCAGAGGCTATAGCATCATCTGAGATGGTGCTGAGTATATGCAGGGGAAATACTTCAAACAACTCGTCTTTAAAAGTGGAGAAGGTAAAGGGACCTAGATGGAAGTAAGTTTTCTAAACTTTAGAGTGGTAAGTTTTATATATGCAGATAGTACCTACATCAGCCTGTAAGGAAACCATTCAAGATACTGAAAAACACTAGAAATAAATCACTATATTCCTAAGAAATGTTTCAATAACCCACAGGGAGATAAGAAAAGTGAAATAGAGTAACAGAAGAAACAAACAGAAAAATAAAATGGCAAATTTAAGCCCTAATATATCAATAATTATATTAAATGTAAGTGATCTAAGACATGGGCTTCCCAGGTGGTGCTAGTGGTAAAGAACCTGCCTGCCAATGCAGGAGACTTGAAAGATTCAGGTTCGATCCCTGGGCCAGGAAGATGCCCTGGAGAAAGAGTGGCAGCCCCCTCCAGTGTTCTTGCCTGGAGAACCCATGGACAGAGGAGCCTGGCGGGCTACGGTCCACGGGGTTGCAGAGAGTCGGACACGACTGAAGCGACTTAGGGCGCACACACAGTCTAAGATGTAGACCTGTGGCCTGAATAATAAAAACAGGGTCCGTCTGTTTGCTGGCTGCGAGCAAGTGGCTTTAAATGCGATGACCTGGGTGGGCTGAGAGTAAAAGGACAGAAAGCCACACGTGATGGGAACAAAGAAAAATCCAGTTCTTTTTATGATGCCAACATCAAATACAGCATTTAAAAGCAAATAACACTGTATACCAATCTTTCATACACTTGGTCATAAAAATTCTTCACTAAAATATTAGCAAGTTAATTCAAGTAATGTATAAAAAAGTATATATCATGACTAGGATTTATTCCAAGTATTAATATTTGAAAATCAGTCTGTGTAGTCCATCTTTCTCAATAAGCTAAAGAAGAAGAAAAAAAATTCAAATTATGCAGAAAGAAGCCTTGACAGAATTCAACTCCTATCTCTGGTAAAAACTCTCAGCCAACTAGGAATACGGGGTGTTGGGCTGCACCCCACAGGCCTATGAGGCCTGCACTGGCCCAGCTTTAAGACCCAAGAGAGTCAGCAACAGAGTCAGCAACAGAGACCCCGTGGTGGAATGAATGGGGGAGCCTACCTGTCTGAAGCAAAGTCCTGGGACGACACCCCACTGTGTGGCCAATGGCAGGCAGGGCGTGGCAGGTGGTTGTCACTGCAAAGGGAATGGGGAGGTTACCAGTCCTAGGGGAACTGATGTCAGGTGACTCCTTAATTGCCAGGGAGCTCGGGAGAGGGCAGGCCCCTCACCCCCCTTTTGGTAAGAACAGTCACTAGCTGGGGCCTGGATCAAGTAAGCAGGAAGGTCAGTCAGGGGAGCAAGGTGTGGGTGAAGCAGGCCCCGGTCAGGCCGAGGAGGTACAGGGAGCCAGAGAACAGTCATCTGAGTGACCTGACCACATACGCCTCCCCCTCATACCCTGAACCAGCCTTAAATCTTGGTCTGCCCTCTTCCACCTTATCCCTGGGGAAGGTGCAACCAGGATACCACAAATACTGCCAGGCCACCCCCACGGGGAGGGGCGGACCCTGGCTCTAAAAGAAACGTTCCATTGGCTGAGTCAAGAGTCAGCTGATGCTGGAGCTCCAGTACTCTGGCCACCTGATGCGAAGGGCCAGCTCATTGGAAGAGACCCTGATGCTGGGAAAAGATTGAAGGCAGGAGGAGATGGGGGCGGCAGAGGATGAGATGGTTGGATAGCATCCCCTACTCGATGGACATGAGTTGGGCACGTCCAGGAGGTAGGATGGGAAGGTGAGGAGGGCCTTTCCTTCCCTGGTCAGTAGGCCCCACGCAGTCGCAGTCGCAGTCGCCAGAGGAAGGTGCTGAGGGGGAGACCCGGAGGAGCACGGCCGCGCCTCACCGAGGACACCGCAGCTGTGCTAATCTCGCAGCGAAGCCGGCGCTGGTGCTCAGACGGGTCTCCTCCCTCGGCCTAGGGACGCGAGGGGAGACCCCTGACTGGCCGTCACGGGAGCATTCGGAGATAATGCCACACCCACCTCTGGCTTCTGCCCTGGTCTGCAGTGCAGTTTACAAGACTCCCCTTTTCAGTAATGCAAGGACATGTCCAAAACCACGTACACAGTGGCCACCCAGTTTTACCTTGGATGTCTGAATCACAGCTACTCCATCCTGACTTAAATGTATTCCCTTTCTCAGTGGCCAAAGCAGATGTACTCTGCGCATCTGAAAGACCACAAAACAGGCCGCTGCACTCACTAAAATTTAAGCCATGGGTAAGCCAAAATGACCTCCCCATGCCTGAATACATGCAGGTTTTTCCCATCATTTCCCCTTCTGATCACAGACTTTTCAATAGAAAGCACTGATGATTGAATGTCTATTGTCTAATAGACATAGACATGTCTAATGTCTAATGTCTATTGACTGCTGTCCCTCGTTGCTGGGTGCCCGCTCCCACCTACATGGCACAGCCCAGACTATGATCGGACATGAACCCGCTCTCTGAATTGAGGCGACACGCTTGGTCTCAGGACTCGGTGAAGCTCAGGCTCTTTATGTCTCATCAAAGAAAGAACTGAGGGACAAAGTGATAGGTAAGGTATGGATTTCTTTAGAGGGAGACACATTCCACAGACAGAACGTGGGCCGTCTCAGAAGGTGAGGGCAGCCCCATGGCAGGGGTCGTCTCAGAAAGCAAGAGCGCCCAAGGGAGAAGCAGTCTGCAGGCAGAGCGTGAGCCAGCTCAGAGGGCAAGTGCTGGGGCGATCAGTTTTCACCGGCTGGCGAACTTCTTAGGCTAATGAGTGGGAGGGCTTTTCTCACTATTTTGGGGAAAGGGCGGGGATTCCAGAAACTGGGCCATCACCCAGTTCTGGGGCCTCATGTTTGGCCTAGGAAGTGTCATGGTGCTGGTGGGTGTGTCCTTTAGATGCTAGTGCTTTAGTGAGCCTGTGACGAGGCTCAAGGCCTGCTGGAGGTGGAGTCTTCGGCCACCTGGGACCTAGCTGGTTCTAGCCGGTTCATGAATGTCCTCAAAGGCTGTGTCCTCAGCCTTTCAGCTCCACTGCCCCAGGTTCTGTCATGTCCCCTGATTGCTAGGCCTTCCTTATAGTCCTTCACGTTGAGAGAAAACGAATCAGATCTCAGGGTATGCTAATAAGCAAACACTATAGGCTGTGCATTGTATCACGTATGCCCCGCTGTCACACAAGCATCATGCGTTTGCTTTAGCAGCAGGCTTAAAGCAAGCAGTGTCACACTGCATGAGCAGTCATACTGACAATTTCACTAGACGATTTTCTTTCCAACCAGAACATCTAGGCCAAGGTATGGCTAACACAATAACTTTCATAAATACCTCAATGAACAGAGCTAGAATTTAATATCCACTGAAACATAATACTGTTATAAAATTACATGCACCTCCACCAAACACAGCCAAAGCAAGATTAATTTGTTTGTCAAAAAAGTCTGGTCGATTGTTCATAAGGCTCCTCCGGATTGGCTGTGATGGAGCTCCTCAGAAGGGACAGCAGAGTGGGTTTCCAAAATGCCTTTCCAGGCTAGGAAAGCCATGCCAGAGGCCGGCCGCCAGGCCCTGCCTCTGGATTTCTCCCTTTCAGAGGTCCTCCAAATAATCAGATTCCTGCACAGGACGGGAGAGTCTTTCCCATTCCCTGCTAAGGCTGCTCAGAACCCACGAGTCTCAGTATTTGGAGACCAGACAGAGATAAAGGAAAAATGCTTCAGTTAATCCACATGTAGTTTATCAAATTGCTGTAACCTGAGGGTAAGGGCTTCCCCATAAAAACACAGATTAAAACCAGTAACATTCCAGACAAAGCCCATGACCATTCTAACCACATTCACCAGTTCTCTCAGTAATCAGTCCTGTTGTTAACTTTCTATGAAGCCATTGGGTTTTCCATTAGAATTCTACTTACCTAGGTCAGCAGTGTGATCTGAAATTTACCAGAGATCTGTACTTGCTAAAACATCCTTCCTATGAATCTTCTTGAAGATGAAGCAGTTTTGCAAAAGAATCAGAAAAAAACAAAAACCGTTTATAAATGTCAAAAAAAACTTAAAAAGGCACAAACACCTGATCACGATATAACTGATAAAGAAACATGGGTGCAAAAATTATGACTGATTATAATCTTAACCCTTGAAAACCTTAATGTATGGCAAAATCCAAGAAGCAAGAAATTGTGCATTTCCTAGGTGGAAAATGCAATGCTTTCCTCTTCCTCTCCTGAGCAGGCAAAAGTAGATAAACTTAGACCCACACACAGCAAATAATATTCCAGCGTTTCGTCCTGTTTGAAATGGCCCATGAATTCTCTTCTTGTGTCACCGAGTTCAAGCTCGTACCGCTCACCGCACGGCAGGCTGGTAATCGAGAAACAAGTTGTTGGGGCGAGGAAGAATGACTTCATTCAGAAAGCAGGTGGACTGAGAAGAGGCCAGCCTGTGCCCCCAGAGAACCGTCTTGCCTGAGTTAGATTCAGGCTCCTCCTGTGCTAAAGGGGAGGGGGTCAAGTCAAACACTTCCTGGTTCCCATCAGCCTCTGGGCAGGTCGCGACTTTCCTCCTCCTGCAGCCATTCACAGTGGGCCTAGTGGAGAGGTTTCCTGTGAGATAAACATAGGTATTTTAGCTTAATGCTCTTTCCCTGGGAAGCAGGGTTCCCAGAGATGACCATTATGTATAATTTAAGCTTATAGGCAACATCTCTTTAGTGATGAACTTGGGATAGAATGCAATGCAGGAGACCCCGGTTCAATTCCTGGGTAGGGAAGATCTGCTGGAGAAGGGATAGGCTACCCACTCCAGTATTCTTGGGCTTCCCTTGTGGCTCAGCTGGTAAAGAATCTGCCTGCAACGTGGGAGACCTGGATTCAATGCCTGGGTTGGGAAGATCACGTGGAGAAGAGAAAGGCTACCCGCTTCAGTATTCTGGCCTGGAGAATCTGGCGTGGGTCACAAAGAGTCGGACAGGACTGAGCCACTTTCACTTTCACTTTGGAAGAGAATACAAAAGGTTCTTCCCTATTACACTTTCAACTTTAGTTTCAAGTTACCAAAGTCTAAGAGAGACTATTTTAGATAAGCATTCCCAAAACATAATTACTTCTAGGGATTACCTAAAATTATTAAGAGTTTACCTAAAAGCTCTTTTCTTCTCCTTTACACTTAGAGATCATGTAAGATTAAAGCTGCAGAGAGACCAGCTAGTTCATTTAATCTCAAAGGCACAAGAGAAATCCCAGATGCTTCTAGAAAGCTAGCTAACCAGTTACAGAAGGCTCACTCTGACACAGTAGCAGAGATGTTAGAGGCCGTTGTTTGCAAGGCGTCTTGGCAGCCGTCATTATCAAGGACCGTCACCACAAGGCCCAGCAGCCTATGAGCAGACACCTTGGGCTTTCTACCCGCAACACACACTTTCAAGATCACCCCTGGAAACCTCTGGGCCCCACGTGTTAGTGGAGAGCCGCCCAGGGTCACACCCGCAACTTCCGGGCCCTGCCTGCTAGTGGACAGCCCCCGCAGCTTCCCATTCCCCCTCCTGAATTTCCTGACATCTCTGCATTCACGGGGTTTTCCTAGGTCTCCTGGCTTCTCCACCAGTTGTTGGGCTGCACACAACAGGCTACCTGGCCTTTATCACCCAGCTTTGAGAGCAAGGGAAGAGCTCGGAGTCAGCAACAGAGGCAACCAGTGGTGTAATGGATGGGGGAACTCAGCTGTCGGAGGCAAGGTCCTGGGGTGACACCCCGCCGTGTTGGCAGGACAGTACCTGTGGGCAGTCTTTGCTCCCTGGGGGAGGAGATTACCAGTTATAGGGGAATTGAGGCCGGGTGGGCTCATTAGTTACCACGAAAACTAGCTAGAGGGGCAGGCCCCTCACCACCGCTTTGATAAGAGCAGTCACTGGCTGGGGCCTGGGTCAAGTAAGCAGGAAGGTCAGTCAGGGGAGGAGGGTGTGGGTGAAGCAGGCCCCGGTTGGGGGAGAGGAGGCACGGAGCCAGACAACAGCTGTCACAGAGAGGGGAACTTTGAACTTCCTCAGACTGAGCAAAGCACTTGGTGGGGCGGAGGCGGGGACACTTCCATCACTCACCCATACATGGTGGGTGGGAGTGTGAAATGGTACAGCCACTAACTATAGGAACAGTCTGGCAGTTTTTTGTAAATCTAAATATGCAATAACACACAACGCATCAAATGGACACTTGGGCAGTTTTACAAGATTCAGATGTTTGCAGTGAAGTTTTCTGGTTTCAGATGCTCTGCGGAGACCTCCACTTCCTTCCATGGCCCGGAGTCAGCACATGCATCGTAAGGGCTTAGAGCGAGGGAGTGAGAGTAGAGCTGCGGCAGCTTCACAGATTGTCAGGAAAGGTTTTACTTGCAAGGGTTAGTGGATTTCGGAAGGGAAGCTGCTCCAGAAACTGTTCTAACCACCTTCAGGGCAGTGGACGCAGTTAGAGCTTTAGGACTATCAGCGCAGTTATGACGCAGCCAATTCCTAACCCCTCTCTTAGTGCTGTGTACACAAAGCTAACCGTATTATTACGAGGCTTCCTAAGGGTTTCTTAGGCGCTTTACACGCCTTTCCAACGTGCGGGAGAGCGACGTGGCTCACAGGAGCCTGCAGCTGGTTCAGCCCAGTGGCTTGAGAATCAGAGCTGGATTCTCGGTCTGGCCCCGCCAGTTCCTGGCTGTGTGGCCTTTGGCAGACCCGTTAATCTTCGGGTTTCAGCTCTTGCTGCAGAACAGGGACGAGCAGTGACAGGTAGACCCCTCCTGAAGGGTCTCACGAGGGATAAACGAGGCGCTCACCGCCAAGCGGGTCTTCGGTGCTCCGAGACGCCCGCTTTGCCACTGCCGTTGTCGGTGTTCTTAGAAGCAGGAGCAGTCGTGACGGTGGGCAGGGGAGCCCAGGGACAGGTTGCATCCCTGCCCCTAACTTGGCGTGCGACTTCTAGGTCAGTTTGATCTCGGGCAGCCTTGGGTTCCCAGCCAGAGGCTGGGCTGGCTCACGGCGGGGAGAGCGCCGGACCCCAGCCATCAGAGCAGTGGTCAGTGGCAGGGGCCCTCGCCCTTCGGCTTTGCAGGAAAGAATTTCCACAAAGACGGAAAGTAGTGAGCAAGGTATGTGTTGATTAAGAGGAAAAAGAGTCCAGTAGTGTGGAGAGGCACACGGGTGGACTCGGAGCGAGCGAGTCACCGAGTCGCCCCCTTGTGGCAGTGTAAATCACTTACTTGGGGCATTTCTTCCGGGTTCCCTCTGCGCTTCCATGGGGGGTCAGAGGGTAAAAAATCCGCCTGCAAGGTGGGAGACCTGCGTTCGATCCCTGCCCCTGGAGGAGGGCATGGCAACCCTCTCCAGTATTCTAGCCTGGACTGTACAGTCCATGGGGTCGCAAAGTGTCGCACACCACCGAGCGACTTGCACTTGCACTTTCCTTTGGCCCATCATTCCGGTTTGCCTGGCTCACAGGCTCTACATGGTGTATCTCAGGATCCTCCCGCGTGTACACATCCATCTCTCAGCCAAGGTGGATCCTACCAAGGAGGTGTCTGGATAGGGAACATCCGTTAACATAACTCCCCTTTGACTTGCAAGAAACCTTTCTGCACATGTATGGTTTGGGAGGTCTCCTGACTTCAGGAATGAGAAATAAGTGGTCTGAGCAGGGCACAGCCTCCTCCCTTAATTGCCCTGCTATTCTTGGAGTTTCACTCAATAGAGAATGACTCTCCAACTGCTTTACTGGGGCCGGGGGATGGGGGTGGGGCACCCATCTGCCTCCTGCCTCAACCTAGCTTTTCAGACCTGTTTCCTCTTCTAGAATCTTTGCAGGCAGGACATTGCAGATAATATGCGAAGTATGTTTCAGTGTTCACTTTCTGGGATTCTAAGGTGATCTTGTTGGAGATAAAATGATAAAAATCACAGTTTTTTTTTTTTGTTTTTTTTTTTAAGTAAAGGAAACAAGCTAACACACACACACAAGCAAACAGCGGTGGAAAGCGGTGCCCGTGGCAGCCTCTGGGCCCAGGTTGGGCCTTCGCTCCGTGTGTGTGCGCTGCTCATGGGCCGCTGTTGGACCGGGGCCATGGTTTTGTTCACGATGGCGGCGCTCTGCGCTTCCCGTTCCTGACCTGAATCATGATTTCTCTGACAGGTCAGCAGCCTGTGGCTGCCGAGGGCAGATCCGTGCCCCGCCACCCGCGCCAGTTCGGTGTTTCTGTAAACGAGGTCTTAGTGGAAAACAGCAAACTATTCCTTGGTGTGTTGTCTGCGGTCGTTTTCCGTCTGCGTGGGCAGAGGGGTTGGGTAGCTGTGACAGAGACACAGGGCCAGCAAACCCTGAGCTGTTCACTGAACGGGGCTCTGCAGAACGTGTTTGCAGCCCCTCCTCTAAGAAAGCGGCGGTCCTCGCGACCCTCAGTTTCCTAGCCTCCCTTGCAGCCACAAAACGATGGAGGGCAGGCTTCCTTACAGACTTCGCTGAGCTGCTGCGCTGCTCCTGGAGCTCCTGTCCTTTAAAACATTTTTGCGGTTGTTCTTGCTTGTGCCTCAGTGAAATCCAATATTATCGTCTTTTACTATTTTGAAACTGGACGCATTACTTCTCCAGGTCTCAAGTTTCTTATCTGTTTCTCATTTAATGATAATAACAAGGAGGAAATTAGATGATACATATAAAACTTTTGCTCATTTTCTTCCATGAAATAAACAAACAATTGGAAGTTATTGTTTTTATTTCTGATGAATCCATACATAACTTTTTTTTACTTTGAGTCTATGTGTCCACAGGCATGTATTTGTCAAATTAAATACCTTTTGTAAAAATCATATTTTATTGAGAAATGTTTTGACAGCCGGAACATGTGTTTCTATTGCAAACAAAAACATTTTCAGTTTAGAAATACTTGTTTTGATCATCTGTGTGGAAATGAATGTTTTGTATTTGAGTTAAACTACAAAATATTTTTGCCAAATGCTTTTGCAAATATATCCATCCATTTCTTAGAATATTGCCTTGGAGAAGCACCCGGTGGCAATCACACTTTGAGATGAGATTTACGGTTTATAGCCCATAGCAGGCCTAGCCTTTGGGAAAGTCAGGGAGTGACAGCTGGGACAGGCAGCTTGGCCCCTGTCACAGCAGTGGTTGCTGTTCTCGCCGTGACGCCAGCACCAGGAGCAACACTGGCTGGATGCGCTTCCAGTGCGAGCGTCGCGAAGCCAGAATTAAACGGCATGCTATACTTATGTCCCAAGCACCATACAATATTGACCTTTTTATTGTAACTATGATTTTCTGAGGGCTGTGAGTAAATAGATTTTTTTTCCCCTACAATTATAGTAATCCACTTGAAGCTTACTGTTTCCGTTCAATGATAGTGGCAAACGTTTATTTTTTTTATAATAATTCTCACATGGTTTCCCTTCCAGATTTTACACATAGTAAATGAAAAAGTAAGCCCACTTTATCGCCTGTGTCTTTTGCTGGCATTTAGGATAAAGAGAAATCCAATAAATCTTTCATGGAGCAGTTCTACTGCTATTGGATTATGTGATCATTGTGTAACTTTACAGATAAATCACCAAGCAAACATCACACGGTCAATCTTGTTTAGAAAGTAGGAAAGCACGTCTTCATGGTAAGATCCCACCTTAGTTATGACCCCGTATAACATAACAATATATTTTCAGGTTGATTACACTCTCCACTGCAAGACCAGTATAAACTTTAAATTAATAAAACCCATATGACTTGTCTTTGAGTTCCAAGAAAATTTAATTTGGAAGTAATACTTTGCATTTATGTAACACCTTTCCTGATGTGTAGTCTCAAAACATTCCAGGAAGAAAAGTACACTAATATTTTTGTCTGCCTTTCCAGGCAGTTCACTGGGCTCCTAGTTCTTTATAAGACTCTGTGTGGCCCACCAGAAATACTCAAACGTAGTGGTTCATCTTTGTCAGATGATTTTGCTCTTCAAGGAAGATTACTTGAGAGAAAATTTCTTCAACTTATGATAGAAAAACACCTCTCTCATTTTCTTATCATTTAGCAGGAAGTGCACCGATTTCTCTCAGACAATTAAACTAATGTTTCATACCTTAGAATTACCTTTCAACATGAATAAATTCAAATGTGTTTGAAAACCAATTACAAATTTCTGAATTTCAGACTTGTGAAGGAGAAAAAAAAAAAAAGGGCTTGAATTTTCTTAGGTTTTATGATGGTCACATAGCAGAGTAGAAATGCCGTGAAATCAGAATGTCTTCGGATATGAAGAGGTCAGGCTATTCCTTGGAGTGATAGTGAACCACAGGCTCCGTTTTGCCCTGGGATAGACAGCCTCCCCTACTGGGCTGTGGAAATGCCATAGAACAGAGACAGCTCAAAAAATAAGACGCCCTCTTCTCTTTTCAGGGACCCATATAAGGAGGCAGCAGTGTTCACAGTGAGAGGCAGGAGATGGATGTGCTCTGGTGCTTTGACATTTTGAAAAGAAATGAACAGCTTGTTATCAGGCGTGACCCATGTGGCCTGACACCAGCACACGCGCGCGTGTTGCTCTCACGTCTGCTCTCAGTGGTGGTCAGAATGTGAAAAATGGGCTCCACACGTAGTGTTTGTTCTTGTCTCAACCGGGCAGTAAGTCGCGGTTTGTCTGCCTGCTCATTCTTTCCGCAGGCGTCTTGCACGCGTCCTAAGGCCAGGCGCGCGTGTGCCGCAAGGGCGTCCTGGAGACGCTGGTGGCTGGAGGGGCTGCTTGCCTGCCAGGCTCACCCGGGCCAGCTTCTCCTCTCCCGCCTGCGCGGCCTCCCTCTCCTTCCTTCCGTCTGCTCGTGCGCTCATCCGTATTTCTTTCTGTCCCTGCAGCGTGCCAGGCCCTCGGACCGCGGCTGTGAGGACCACTGTCCTCGGTCCTGCTCTCACTTCCGCCCGAGTGGGGAGACACATTAAATGAATGACCGCATAAATGCCTTTAGCTGCACCTGTAATTTCTGTTCAGAGACCCCAAATGATTTCTGATTTCCTTTTTTCCTTAAACCATTAGTTCTGATTCTAAAACTTGATAGACAACCTAGAAAATACAAGCCTGTGTCAAAAAAAACAGCCTTCCAGCTCTAAAAGGAGAACATTGGATACGTTTCCTTCCCCTGACCGCGTCTCTTTTCGTGTGTGTGTGTGTATGTGCGTCTTTTCGTGCGTGTGTGCGTGTGTGTGTATGTGCGTCTTTTCGTGCGTGTGTGCGTGTGTGTGTATGTGCGTCTTTTCGTGTGTGTGTGTGTATGTGCGTCTTTTTTCGTGTGTGTGCGTGTATGTGCGTCTTTTCGTGTGTGTGTGCATGTGTATATGTGCGTCTTTGTGTGTGTGTATGTGTGTGCGTGTATGTGCACCCACATGTGTGTGTATGTGTGCCCACATGTGTGTGCGTTTCTAATCATGCTGTATTCTCCGTTTTGCTGTTTGCCTTAAATGATCATTAAATAGTGAGAATTTCTTGTTATTAAATATGCTTAAAATACATTTTAGTTTTACGGAATGATATTTTATTTATGTACCCTAAATCATTTAGCTGTTTTTCTTCGGATACATTTTGATGATGCTGTCTCGATTTTTGTGTTATTTTAACTGATGTGATGATGAAAGTATAAATCCTGGTCTCGTTTCTTGTTATCCTAGAATAGCATCTAGAATTGGAATTATTGGATCAGAGGGTATATTTTTGCCATGCAACATATACATATCATGTCATCTGTAAAGCATTATAAAAATATTATGGGTTTTGAGCCAATTTATAGATATATAATGTGAAGCATAGTCCTGTTTTATAGAATTGTATCAATTTACACACTCATTCTCAGAGTGTGTATGTTTACATGTTTACATGTCCTCGGCATTGAGTGTTTTGCAGATTTAAATTATATGTCAATTTGATGGGCAAAAGTAGTGTCTTGATATTTTACTTTAATATTTTCAGTGGCTTATCATCTAGTTGTATTTCATGTGCCTGTGTGTGATTTGTCTATTTTCTATTATTGTAGTCTTTTTTAAATTAATGAACAAATATAAGTAAAGTTTTAGATAGCATTATATATTATGTTTACGGAGAAGGCAATGGCATCCCACTCCAGTACTCTTGCCTGGAAAATCCCATGGACGGAGGAGCCTGGTAGGCTGCAGTCCATGGGTCGTGAAGGGTTGGACACAACTGAGCGACTTCACTTTCACTTTTCACTTTCATGCATTGGAGAAGAAACTGGCAACCCACTCCAGTGTTCTTGCCTGGAGAATCCCAGGGACGGCGGAGCCTGGTGGGCTGCTGTCTATGGGGTCGCACAGAGTTGGACACGACTGAAGCAACTTAGCAGTAGCAGTAGCATATATTATGTTAACATGACAAAATATTTCCTATGTAATACATTAATATAGATGGATTGTTCCTGGAGGATATTGACAGTTTATTTTTTTATGAACAGTAGCGTATCCCACACTGGTTCATGATGCTACTTGTGGGTCATGCATCTAGCTATGCAGCAAGATCTGTTTGTCCATCTGTGTTTTTATGACCTTGTCTTCCTTTTACTCATTGCCTTTTTTGCATAAGAAAATGTTTTAATATTTGTTATTGCAAGTTATCTGAATTACTTAAAATTTTTGTGTCCTAGTGTTGCCTGTTAATTATTCAGATGAGTTTCAGAATCACAGTGGAATGTTCACAATTTTCTCTTAAAGATTTTGACTAGAATTACATTAAAAGTATAAGTTAAATTTGGGAAGAACTGACATCTTTACAGTGTTATTGGGTTGGCCTAACAGTTTTTTTTCTCATGAGATGTCATTTAATTGTCTTTAACTTCATTTGAAACATTTTGTTAGATTGAATTGTGACAGTTAGCATATCAGCATGTGTTTAAAAAAGTCTTATGGTAAATTTTTAATATTTTAATATTGAAGATGGGAGAAAAAAAGCAACATTTTCATCATATTATCTGTATCATTTCAACAAAGGTAAAACTCAAATGAAACAAACAGAAAAAGAAAGATTTGTGCAGTGTATGGAAAAAGTGCGTGGCTGATCCAAAAGTTCAGAAGTGGTTTGCGAAGTTTCGTGCTGGAGATTTCTCTCTAGACAGTGCTCCATGATTGGGCAGAGCAGCTGAAGTTGATAGTGATGAAACTGAGATACTAACTGACAGCAATCAATGTTATACCACTGGAAAGATAACTGACATACTCAAAATATCCAAATCAAGCGCTGAAAATCATTGGCCCCAGCTTGGTTATGTGAGCCACTCTGATGCTGGGGTTCCACCATAGTGCATATGTGTGCACGCTCAGTCGCGTCCGACTCTGCGACCCTCTGTGCTGTAGGCCACCAGGTTCCCCTGTCCATGGGGTTATTCTGGCAAGATACCTGGAGCGGGTTGCCATTTTCCTCTCCAGGGAATCTTCCCAACCCAGGGATCGAACCCAGGTCTGCCTGCACCGCCTGCATTACAGTCAGATTCTTCACCCCTGAGCCACTGGGGAAGCCCGTAAGTCAAGTGAAAAAAGCCTTCTCGACTCTGTTTCCACGTGCAATTCTCTACTTAATGGAAACGTTCCAGTCTGAGAAACAAACTGTGAGGAGCAATGAGAAGTGGGCACTGTGAAATAACGTGGCGTGGGAGCGGCCGTAGGACAAGCACAGGGAGCCACCACCAGCTATACCGAAGGCTGCTCTTCATCCAGAGCCGATGATCTTGTGTATATGGTGGACTGGAATGGCAGATGATCTTGTGTATATGGTGGGACTGGAATGGCAGATGATCTTGTGTATATGGTGGGACTGGAATGCAGTCCTTTATTATGAGCTTCTTCCAGAAAACCAAATAGTTAATCCCAACAGACACTGCTCCGTTATACCAACTGAAGCAACACATGACAAAAAATGCCTAGAATTAGTCAACAGAAAATGCAGAGTCTTCCACCAGGATAACACAAGACCATATGTTTCCTCGATGACCAGGTAAAAGCTGTTACAACCTGGCTAGGAAATTCTGATTCATCCACTGTTTTCACCAGACACTGCACCTTCAGATGTCCATTGATTTCAGTCTTTACAAAATCCTCTTCATGGAAAAACTTTCAATGCCCTAGAAGATCATAGAAGGCACCAGAACAGTTCTTTGCTCAAAAAAAAAAAAAAGTTTGGGAAGATGGAATTATGAAGTTGCTTGAATTTTGAAAAATGCGAAAAGTTGGTGGAACAAAACAGTGAATATGCTGTTCAATAAAGTTGTTGGTGAAAATGAGAAATATGTCTTGTATTTTTACTTAAAAACCAAAGGAGCTTTTTGGGCAACCCAGTATATCTCCAATTCTCTGTTGATGTGTGGGGCTGTGTTCCCTCCCTGTTGCTTGACCTCCCTGTTGTTAGTCTAGTCAAAGCTGTGGTTTTTCCAGGAGTCATGTATGGATGTGAGAGCTGGAGTATAAAGAAAGCTGGGCACCAAAGAGTTGCTGCTTTTCAACTGTGGTGCTGGAGAGGACTCTTGAGAGTCCCTTGGACTGCAAGGAGATCCAACCAGTCCATCCTAAAGGAAATCGGTCCTGAATATTCATTGGAAGGACTGATGCTGAAGCTGAAACTCCAATATTTTGGCCACCTGATGCAAAGAACTGACTCATTGGAAAATACCCTAATGCTGGGAAAGATTGAAGGCAGAAGGAGAAGGGGACAACAGAGGATGAGATGGTTGGATGGCATCACCGACTCAGTGGAAATGAGTTTGAGTAAACTCTGGGAGTTTGCAATGGACAGGGAGGCCTGGCCTGCTGCATTCCATGGAGTCACAAAGAGTTGGACACGACTGAGCGACTGAACTGAATTGATGGAAGCTAAAGAGCAGAAAGAGCAAAGAATGAAGAAAATGAGAGCTCAGAGAAATGTGGGAGACTATTAAACACACCAACACATGCATAGTGGGAATATGAGAGAGAGAGAGAAAGAAGAGAAAAAAATATTTGCAGAAACAGTGGCTGAAAACATCTAAAATTTATTGACAAACAATAGCCTGTCCATCCAGGATGCTCAATGAAGTCAAAGTAGGATAATAGCAAAGAAACTCATTGTATCTTTATAAACAGCTGCATCGTAGTAGAATGCTGAAATTCTGAAAGAGATGGGAATACCAGGCCACCTGACCTGCCTCCTGAGAAACCTGTATGCAGGTCAAGAAGCAACAGTTAGAACGGGACATGGAATAACAGACTGGTTCCAAATCAGGAAAGGAGTACGTCAAAGCAGTATATTGTCACCCTGCTTATTTAACTTAAATGCGGAGTACATCAGCTGAAATGCCAGGCTGGATTAAGCACAAGCTGGAATCAAGATTGGCGGGAGAAATATCAATAACCTCAGATACTCAGATGATACCACCCATAAGGCAGAAAGTGAAGAGGAACTAAAAAGCCTCTTGATGAAAGTGAAAGAGGAGGGTGGAAAAGTTGGCTTAAAACTCAACATTCAGAAAACCAAGATCATGGCATCTGGTCCCATCACTTCATGGCAAATAGATGGGGGAACAATGGAAATAGTGACAGAGTTTTTTTCTTGGGCTCCAAAATCACTGCAGATGGTGACTACAGCCATGAAATTAAAAGACACTTGCTCCTTGGAAGAAAAGCTGTGACCAACCTAGACAGCATGTTAAAAAGCAGAGACATTACTTTGCCAACAAAAGTCCGTCTAGTCAAAGCTGTGGTTTTTCCAGTGGTCATGTATGGATGTAAGAGTTGGACCGTAAAGAAATCTGAGCACCGAAGAATTCCTGCTTTTGAACTGTGGTGCTGGAGAAGACTCTTGAGAGTCCCTTGGACTGCAAGGAGATCCAGCCAGTTAATCCTAAAGGAAATCAGTCCTGAATGTTCATTGGAGGGACTGATGCTGAAGCTGAAAGTCCAGTATTTTGGCCACTTGACACGAAGAACTGACTCATTGGAAAAGACTCTGACGCTGGGAAAGATTGAAGGCGGGAGGAGAAGGGGATGATGGAGGATGAGATGGTTGGATGACATCACTGATGTGATGGACATGAGTTTGAGTAAGCTTTGGGAGTTGGTGATGGACAGGGAAGCTGAGTGTGCTGCAGTCCATGAGGTCACAAAGAGTCGGACACAACTGAGCGACTGAACTGAACTGAAGGGAGTGCTGGCCCTCTCTTGCACATCCTCTCCTCTCTCTGCGAGGGGCTCACTTAATACCTGATGTTCACTGTGGTCCTGGCTCAAGTCCACATTCCTCTGTATGACCTTGACTATCCCCTCTCTTCTCAGACCTATGTGACCATCCAGTAGTGATAAAAAATCTTTTATCTATTTCTACATATTCCCTGTTCTCTTTACCCAGGATTTGATGATGGCGCTCTGAAATTATAGTCCGACTTTCTCTCACAGAGTATACTGTTCTCTCTTCCTTTAAATCATCTTCTGTATTTAAGGTTATTCAAAAAGCAAAGATGATTGCATCCAATGTAATTATTGTCTAAATTTCTAACCCTTTGTAGGTGCTAACTTCTAAAATAGCATTTAGAAAATTAAAGAATGAAAGAAAATATATTTAATTACTTTCCAATTTATTGATTCTATAATTATTGTAATAGGTCATATATTGAATTTAGAGACTATAATATAATTATAGGAAAGTAATTTACTGTAAAGGAAGAGCATTTCATTGCTTCTGATTCCCTAGGGTGTCCAACACTAATAACTTGGAGACATCTAATATTTACCATTGTAATTTCTTAAAGAAAACTGAAATAACATGGTATGAATGATACAGTCAGTTCATGTTTAGAATAACAGTGCTGAGTGAACCCTTAGTTTGAAAATCCTTTGAAGACCTTGAAATGGATATACATCCTCATGTTCTTAAGTATAATAATTGTAATGTGAGACAAATCTTTTATTTTCTAGCTTTTCCTCCTCTAGCTGTTTTTTACCAATCTTTATAATAAAACCTCATGGAGTGAGTGAAGGGAATTTAAACCATTTCTTGCAAGGATTTTTGTCTATTACCTTGGAAAATAACAGCGCAGGGCTGTGGCTTTTAAATTGCTTGTCTGCTAATTATAAGGAAAGCCAAGATATTGAAATTTGTGTAGTGCTAATTACTCATCCTCTCTCCCCCACTGTAATTTACGGTGTGTCTTTAGAATGTCAGTCGCTGATTTGGAGCTTCTGTCTCTGCCTTTTTTCTCAGCAATTAGGTTTCATCTTCAACTAATGGAACTGAGCGATGTTTGGCTAACATTATGAAGAATCTCTCTTTAGCTCCGCTTCATTAAAAGTTGACATGAGACCTTAAAAAAGGTTTTGTGTTTTTTGTATCTTAAAGCCATGTGTATTAACATAACTTTCATCCTCCTTTTTCCTTAAATTATTTTTGCCTTTCTGCTCTTTGCCCTGGACAGTTTTTGGCCATCTCCATCACCAAGCCATTACCTTTTGCCCTGAGCAGAGCAGGCAGGGTCCTTGTTCTCACTCCTGACGCTGGTGTGCTGTTTGTAATTTACCCGTTTCTTCTTCCCACTTCCATCCTGTAGGAGGTTTTTTTGTTGTTCCTCCAGCATCTCTATGTGCTAATGATCCTTGAATCTTATTTTGCTGATCATCAGTCTGTGGAAGAGAAAGAAAGACCGTTAAAAGAATCTTCTCAGCCCTTGCTTCTGGAAAGATGGAGTAGATGTGCTTATTTTTCCTGCTCAGTACAGCTAAAATCTATAAACTTTTTATATGGAAAACGTAAGGATAGCCTGAAACATGGAGTGCAGAAGGCAGATTGCCTAGGGATTTGGGGACCCGATGAATGACAGTGGTCGGCTCCCTGAGCTTTCTGCTCACCTCAGATGTGTTGCACAGCGTGCCAGAGAAGCTGGAAACCCAGGTGCCAATGGACACAGAGGAGACAGCCTTCAAGAAACCGTGTCCTTTCTAGCCAAAGGACCACAAGTGGGCTGGTCTCGCAAGACAGAAGAGCCTTAACCAACAGCCACTTTATTGCCTGGAACATTCACCCACGGACTCCATCAGTAAAGCCAGTGGGAGCCTGGACTTCGGCCTTGGCAGTCTGCTTTGGGCAGGTCCAATCCCCTGCCACTGCCCAGAGAGACGGGAGAGAAGGCCGAGTGTGTGGCTGAGCCTTCTGTCCCCGCGGGGTGGTCGTGGGCCCCCCTGTGGTTTCAGGGGGGACCCACGGCGGGCCTGGGCTTGTTTTCACACCTGGTGCTGTTCCTGCCTCCTCGCTGGGCCAGTGTCAGAGGAGGCCTGGCAGAGACTCGGGACTTCCACGTCCACCAGTGGCGACAGGGCGCCCTCCCCTCAGTGACCGCGGAGGCTCTGCAGGGAGCAGTGAGGGACCCCCCCTGCACACCCCAGGCAGGGAGGGGCCAGCCGAGGCCACGGGCCGCTTCCGTTCCCACCTGGCACCAGCGTCTGCCGAAGCAGGGGGGCAGACGCCCACCTAAACAGAAGCGACCCCGTGGACTGTGGCCCCCGCCGGGCCCCGCCGTCCATGGGGTCCTCCAGGCGAGAATACTGGGGTGGGTGGCCGTCTCCTCCTCCAGGGGATCTTCCAACCCAGGGATCAAACGGGTCTCCCGCACTGCGGGCGGAGGCTCTACTGAGCCCCAGGGCTTCAACAGAAGCGCAGTTGCCAGGCCTCCTCCGCAGGGTATGTGGACTTTTCCAGAACGCCCGGGCCTCCGACCTTGCCTCCTGTGACGCGCGAGTGGCCCGGATGCGTGCCAGCATTCAGTCGTTGGCACTCCTTTTTATCCTGCTGTTCCTTTGCACCTTCGTGACACCTCAACATGTGCTAATTTGCGTGTCTCTCACGACTGGTGTTTCTGAATATCTTCTCATGTGCTTACTTTCCGTCTCATACCCTCTTTCATAAAATGTCTCTTCATATCTTTTGCCCATTTTAAAGTTGAAGTTTTTTTTATTGTGGAGTTTCAGGAGAATTCTCTATGTATTCTAGAGAATGTATGGCTTTCAGGCATTTTATTACAGTCCACAGCTTGTCTTTTCCTCCCCTGCATAGGCTCTTTAGCAGAGCAAAAGTTTAACATTTGAAGAATCCCAATTTATTGATTTTTATGGATTGTGTCTTTGGGGTCATGTCTAGAACTCTTCACTGAATCCTGAAACCCAGAGACTTCCTTTTATGTTTTCTTTCAAAAGTTTAATAGTTTTACTTTTCACATTGAATCCAACATATTTTGAGTTAATTTTTCTATGAAGTAGGGTTTAGGCCAGGCCTTATTTTTCTTCTCACGAGTGCTTAACCCTTTCAGCACCGCTTGTTGAAAAGCCGCCCTCCTCCTCTGGACTGCTGCTGGGACTTGGCCACATCAGTTGGCTGTACCCGTGCCCGTCTTTCTCTGGGTTCCCCGTTCTGCTCCGCTGATGTGTGTGTCTGGCCGTGCGCCAGTACCACAGAGTTTTCATTACTTTAACCATGTAATAAGAATTCAAATTGGGTAGTGTGAACGCTTCCACTTTATCCTTCTTTCTCAAAGTTGTTTCAGCTTCTTCGCTTTTCCATATAAATTTTAGAATAACCTCTTTTATACTTGATTTTTTTCCCTTAGGATTTTTATAGGACTTGTATTAAACTTTTATACATCAATTTGAAGAAAATTGACTTCTTTCAATCCATGGAACATATATTTAAATCTTTGATTTCTCTTATATTTTGTAGTTTTCAATATCAGGTTCTGAACGTGTTTTGTTAGATTTATACCTAAATATTTCTTTTTTAAGCAATTGTAAAAAGAGATTGTGTTTTTATTTTAGCTTCCATGTGTTCATCACTACTGTGTAGAAACGCAGTTCATCTCTGCATGTTGACGTTGTATCCTGTGACCTTGCTAAGTTCAGTCGCGGAGCTTTATGCCCAAACCAATACAGTACTGTAAAGTAAAATAAAGTAAAAAAAATAAAGTTTAAAAATAATAAAAATAAAAAGCAGACTGCTTGGGATTTACCAGGTAGACCCTCACGCCCCCTGCTAAGTAGCAGCAGTCATTTTTCTCCCTCGCCTACCTGCATGCCTGTTATTTCCCTTCTGCACTGTTGAGCTGCTGAGAAACTCCTCTGCTGTGGTAAAGAGTGGCCGGGGCAGAGACGCCCTTGTCCCGTTACCAGGCCTCCAGGGCCGCATTCGGCCTGTCCCCGAGAAGTGAGATGTCAGCTGCAGGGTCTTTGTACGCGCTACTCACCAAGCTGAGGAACCTCTGTTCCTAGTTTACGGTTAGTTTGGATCGGGTGCGGCTGTGAGATTTTGTCAGATAATTTTCCTGCACTTGTCGTTGGCTTCCCAAGTGGTTTCACTGTTGTCTCATCTTACAGTTTCATTGTTTTTATTTATTCATTTGCATCAACAAATGGTTCCCGTCAGTAGAGTAAATTCTTTGTCTTGAAGTTGGTTTTCTGCAAACCTTTTCTAAGCTGCTTTCCAGGATGGACAAAACTTCTGCCGTCAAAGGAGAATTTACAAAGGTTAGAAACTCCAGCTGTCTCCTGTTGAGGTCCGTCATCGGGGACCTCTGTGTCGAGCTCCGTGGCGAGCTCCAGGGAGCAGAACGTGGCAGGCGCCCCAGGTCCGTTTCGTGTTGTCTTTTTATCTTTTGGTAAATTGTCTTAAAACCATTTGATACAGTATTTGAGTACAGAGGGAGAGATTTTATTAAAGCTCTTTAAACGTTTCTTATGTACTTTTAACATTGCCTGCAACGTCTTTTACATTCCAAGCCCTTTCGGGAGCAGGCAGGGAACTGGTACTCCTCTGACTTTTCAATGGCAGATACCGTGGCACTTACAGCCGGTAATATCCTGCAACTAGCTGCTCTGCTGTTCCACAGGCATGCCTTTTGCTTTCCCTCCCGGCTTTCTTAGAGAGTTATGTGTGTGCACGCATGAGCCCGGTTGTGTCCGGCTCTGCTACCCCGCGGACAGTAGCCCGCCAGGCTCCTCTGTCCATGGGATTCTCCAGGCAACAATCCTGGAATGGGTTGCCATTTCCTCCTCAGGGGATCTGCCCGACCCAGGGATCAAACCCATGTCTCTTGCATCTCCTGCTTTGTCAAGTGGATTCTTCACTGTTAGCACCAGCTGGGAAGCCTCATCTTAGGGAGGGTGTCACGTGAAATACTTCTGCCTCCTTCAGAATGACCAGCTTGAGGTGACCTCATCTGAGGGAGGGCGTCACGTGAAATACTTCTGCTCCTTCAGAATGACCAGCTTGAGGTGAGGGTGTCGCACACTGGACACACAACGAGTAACTTGCTTGTTCACTGGCTAGTCAGTGCTTCCATGCTATTTTAATGAGACAGGGAAACACTCATTGCCCAGACCTGATTGTTTTTATTAAAGTTCTCATGTTGGAGTCATCGAGGGCAGAAATCCGATTGTTGTCGTTTCTAATTTCAACATGTGAACAAGCTGTTCAGGGAAAATCTTTCGCTTCTTTCTTTCTCAGTGCCTCACAGTGCACTTTTCCTTGAGCAGAGTTTTTCACGTGCTAACGCAGAGCAGTGCCATCAAAGGCAAAGCCTGTGAGAGTGCTCGCACACCCCAAGTTACCTGCAGCCGTGTGGTCATTGCTTGAACCGAAGGGGCTCCCAGGTGATCCGAGAGCACCCAAGAGGCCGCCCAGGGGCCGCAGTCTTAGCAGCCACCCCCTCCCGCCTTTTAGCAAATCCCCAGGAGTGTTCACGCTCTTGGTTGCTTCTGTTTTCAAATAGCCTTACACTCTCACCTAACGCAGTGACTACTGCAGCGTTAACAAATACCTGGTTGAGGTCTTTATTGCTATGGCTTTGCATAGTGATACAGGGGTTTTTCTCTAGAATATAAAGTGCAATTTAAAATTATTCTTTTAACTTGATGTCCGTTTCCAGCATTAATTTTATTTCCATTGAACTCTTAGGAAGTACTTTTGTATGCATGACCTATAATTGGATCACAATTAATATTATTGCTCAGAAGGTAGACTAGCTTTATATCTAAAAGTCTGAATTATGTAACTTAAGAAAGTTGATATACTTTCTCTTTTATTATAGTAAACAGTATGATTTTTTCAAACAACATAAAAATATTTTTATGTATTTTTTGCAGATTTCCTTTTTTCATTAAAGTGAAAATAATCTCCATTAATTTAGGAGACTGTGCTATGTGTAGCCTTTGCTTTTAAGGACTCACTTATTCTATCATTAAATATGTATTGAGTACTGGGCTTACACTTTATGGATATATCAGAGAGAAGACAAATAAGGTCCCTGACCTCGTAAAGTTTACATGGAGAGACAGGCAGTTAACAAGTAAGCAGATGAATAAACAAGATAATTCTAGGTGGCTATAAGTTACATGAGGGGCTTCCCAGGTGGCACTAGTGGTAAAGACCCCGCCTGCCAGTGCAGGAGGCACGGGAGAGGAAGGGTGGATCCCTGGGTTGGGAAGATTCCCTGGAGGAGGTAATGGCAACCCACTCCAGTGTTCCTGCCTAGAGAATCCCAAGAACAGAGAGCCTGGTGGGCTACAGTCCATGGGGCCACAAAGAGCTGGACACGACTGAAGTGACTTAACACAGCACAGCATAAACCGCACGAAGGGCGTTGGGAGATTCATGTCATGGGTGGTGGACAGCTTTGGCTGGTGCTCGGGGAAGTCTGTTTTAAGAAGTTGAAATCTGCACTGGTTCCTAAAGCGTAACACTGAACCAGCAAATACCTGGGGTCAGGGTGCTTCCAGCCGTGGAGATGGTGGCTCAGAGAGCCCGAGCACAAGAGCTGAGCGTGTCGGAGAAGCTGGAGGAAAACAAGTGTGGCAGGAAGAGTCTCAGGATGGGGGGCAGGGACGGACGGGCCCTGCCGCTGGCAAGCCTGGGGGTGGGCAGGGGCTCAGGGACAGCCGGGGGTCCGGGGACCGCTAAGCAGCCCCGGGAGATGTGAACACAGCCCCGGGCACAAGCGCCTGTGTTCAGAGCCGCGTCTAGCCAGTCAGCAAACTGATGGGCGGTGAAGGCACTGTCTCCTCCGTTAGGGTAAGAAAGGTAGGGGTGTTCACACTTCAGAGTCCTCTGGGAACTGAGGTTCTGTGTGAAGTACGCTTGGGGTGTTTCTCTCTCCACACCTAGAGAAGTCCAGCCTCTCAGAAAAGGGGGGGATTCCCAAGGAGTTTGAAGTAAGGAAGGATTTCGGTGGGGTGCAGCTGCTTGTTGCCCGGGAATTGCTCTGCTCCTCTTTTGCCCACCTGAGACGTCTGTTTCTTTCTCCCCACCACAGTCTTCTGCCATTGGATCGGGCCTGGTCTAGACTTTAGTATTTGCAACAAAAAGGGCAAAAAAAAAAAAAAAAAAGAATCTTTTCAAACATATGTCAGCTCCATTAGAATAAAATGTCATCGGAATCTCAGCAGCTCTCTGTTCCTCTATTTGATCATTGATCGTGGAATCAGAACTCGAGCTTTCATCTGGAGAATATACTGGCTTTGAAAGCAAAACCGCCCAGCAATTTAATTACTGTATAATTTGCTTATGCTCAGATGTTATAGTCACAACCTGTCGTTTATCGACAAGTCATATGTCTAATAACCTTTGTGAGAAAGAACCAAAATGAGACCCAGGAGTCCGCAAAGCCGACCTCACACAGCAAGATAAGCACCGCATTAGTTTAGGGCTGGGTTAGAGCGAGCGCTCCTCAGACCCGAATTCAAAGGCTACTTCATCTCAGTCCACGCGCGCTTGGGATCTCAGGTGAGAAGCGGTGAGAGGCAGGTGTCCAGGCAACAGCGCGGAGGGAGCCCACAGCGCGGCAGCCCTGGAGGAGGCGGGGGAGTGCAGGTGGCCCTGCAGGACGGGGGGCAGGAACAGCTCTGCACTCAGGTTCAGATGGGCTCCACCACCCCACCCACCCCTACGACGGGCAGCACAGGGTCTGGGGCAGAGGCCTCCAGGCGCCGTCTGAGCAGACTTTGCTGTTCAGTCACTGCGTCACAGCCGACCCTGCAGCCCCATGGACTGCAGCACGCCAGGCTCCTGCGCCTGCCACTGTCTCCTGCCCCATGGACTGCAGCACGCCGGGCTCCTGTGCCCGCCACTGTCTCCTGGCGTTTGCTGAGTCAGTGATGCTGTCCAGCCATCTCATCCTCTGCCTCCCCTTCTTCTTTCGCCTTCAGTCTTTCCCAGCATCGGGGCTTTTCCGATGAGCTGGCTCTTCGCATCAGGTGGCCAAGGTATTAGAGCTTCAGCTTCAGTCCTTCCAATGAATATTCAAGGTCGATTTCCTTTAGGATTGATTGGTTTGATCTCCTTGCAGTCCAGTTGCTTAAAATCTCTGAGGTGCAGTTTCTTCATTGTGAAATATGAAGGATAAGAATTATTGTTCTTAGAATTAAATGAAATAATACATGTGAAAAGGACTTTGGCTCTATAAAAGTACAATGTGAAGATTAGCTTTTAAAAAGTCATTTTTCTGCCTTTGATTAGGTATTTAATTACTGACTAGTCACTCATCCTGAGACTCAGTTTCCTCCTAAATTGAGAAAATAATTGTACTTTACTTGCCCATTTCATACCAGCAAAATAAAGTCCTTAAACTGCCTTGCATTCTGTAAGCATTGCATTCTTATGAATGAAAGATATTGTCATTCCTGCAATACATTACAGAACAATAGACAAATTGTGAAAACGGTCCTGAGGCCTCCAGAAAAGGTTAAATGTCATTCAGTATGCTTTATTTAAGAAGGGAAAGAACTGCTGTATAATTAATTTCAGAAAATTTTCTCCAAAATGTGTTTCTGAAACGATTGACCGTGCTTGAAGCGTTGAGCATCAGATGTCTGGGAAATTTGCTTTTGCAGGATATCTCATTTCCCAGTTATGCCAGAATGAGTTGTTTTGTGTGTGTCTCAAATCTGGAGAGGTTCTAATTGAGTGCAAATTACAATGAAATTAATAAGTGATACCAATTTTGAGATTTTAAAATGGGCTTTGAGAGAATGCAGTGTGGGCTTAGATTGGTGATAATTCTAATCTTTTAAAATTGTGAATCAATATTATATAGCATTAAAACTCAAATAAAAAGTAAATGAAGACTCAAGCAGAGAGACCACTCATCTCTCAGTGTGGTTCAACCTCTCAAATGATGACTTTAAAATTTATTAAATGCTAAGATTGTAATTGTCCTTATTGTTCACTGTATACCAAAATAATTGTACATGTAATTAATGAGAGATGTTAAACTACAGAAAGTGAGTGAGTGAAAAAGTTGACTTAAAGCTCAACATTCAGAAAACGAAGATCATGGCATCTGGTCCCATCACTTCATGGGAAATAGATGGGGAGACAGTGGAAACAGTATCAGGTTTTATTTTGGAGGGCTCCAAAATCACTGCAGATGGTGACTGCAGCCATGAAATTAAAAGACGCTTACTCCTTGGAAGGAAAGTTATGACCAATCTAGACAGCATATTCAAAAGCAGAGGCCAACAAAGGTCCATCTAGTCCAGGCTATGGTTTTTCCTGTGGTCTTGTATGGATATAAGAGTTGGACTGTGAAGAAGGCTGAGCACTGAAGAATTGATGCTTTTGAACTGTTGTGTTGGAGAAGACTCTTGAGAGTCCCTTGGACTGCAGGGAGATCCAACCAGTCCATTCTGAAGATCAGCCCTGGGATTTCTTTGGAAGGAATGATGCTAAAGCTGAAACTCCAGTACTTTGGCCACCTCATGTGAAGAGTTGACTCATTGGAAAAGACTCTGATGCTGGGAGGGATTGGGGGCAGGAGGAGAAGGGGACGACCGAGGATGAGATGGCTGGATGGCATCACGGACTCGATGGACGTGAGTTTGAGTGAACTCCGGGAGATGGTGATGGACAGGCGTGCTGCGATTCATGGGGTCGCAAAGATCTTCGGACACGACTGAGCGCCTGAACTGAACTGAACTGAACTGAATTGCAAACTTCAGGTTTTATTTCGCTTTTTGCAGATGAACTGCAGACTGTACACTACTTAATGATATAACACTTAACAGAAATTTTGTTAAAAATTATTTGATCCAGCATTTTCTTTCTTTTTTTAATTAAAAAATACTTTATTGCTACAAAATGCTACCCATCCGCTGAGTCTTCAGTGTGTCACAGTTGTAACATCAAAGGTCACTGATTGCAGATCACCCATGACCAATAAATAATAATGAGGAAGTTTGAAATATTGCAGAAATTACCAGAACGTGGTGTAGACATGCAGAAGTGAGCAAATGCTGTTGGAAAAATGGCACCGATTAACGTGCTCAAAGCAGGGTGGCCACAAACGTGCAATTTGTAAAAAACGTATTATCTGCAAAGTGCAATATAAAAAGGTCTGCCTCTTGTTCTGCTGCTGCTGCTGCTAAGTCGCTTCAGTCGTGTCCGACTCTGTGCGACCCCATAGATGGCAGCCCACCAGGCTCCCCCGTCCCTGGGATTCTCCAGGCAAGAACACTGGAGTGGGTTGCCATTTCCTTCTGCCTTTTCCTTTGCCTCTTGTTCATGGTACCTCTATCGACAACCCCAAATCAGCTGAATAGTCCTTCATCCTGATTCCCCAGAAAGTCTGCTAAGGAGTATTGGTACCCTGAGGGCAGAGATAATTCCTGTGTTCTGAAACTCACAGAGAAGTTGCTTTGTAACCATTTGTTAATTTATTTAAAGACGCCATGTCCCCTGTTAGCTCTGCCGCTGAGTTCCCTCAGGCATTTTGATTAGCGGCAGCCGCCAGGCACTGAACTCTCAAGCTTGAGGGCCTCTGATTTCATTTGTTTGCTTATGGTGTCGTGGTCAACTGCCTGGTCTTGACTGTTGCTACAAGAAGGAGTCGGGCTGACTCCACTGAACAATGAAGAAAACCTTTACTCACAAGAAAAAAAGAGCAGAGCTTCAGGGACCGGTGAGACTGTAAGCTAAGATCTAACATTCATACCATTGGAATGCCCAGGAGGAGAGGGAAAAGAGCAGGGCTGAAACAGCATTCAAAGGAACAGTGGCTGAGAACTTCCTAGATGCGGGAGAAAACGAAACAAACCTGGAGATTCGAGAAGCTGAGTGAATCCCAGATAAGATAAAGTCAAAGAAACCTATTCAAAGACACATCATACTTAGGAAAAGTAAAGAAAAATGAAAGCTCTTCAGACTGAAAAATGAAAAAGAATTGCCACCTGTGAGTTCTGTATCTGGCAAGTATTGTTCAGGGTGCAGGGGAACAGCCTAGACTAAGGGGACAGAGAATGTGCTTCCACAGCACCTGCCCTGGGGGAGCAGACAGGGAGGCCCTGCAGCAGAGGGCGTGGGCAGGGGCGACCGGAACCGCAGAAAGGAGACAGGGGCAGGGAATCAGCAGACCGCCCCCTCGCGAATGTCTTGAATTACACACGAGACTCAAGGGAAAAACCAGCGATGGCACAGTCTGACGTGGCGCTAGACACGTGTAGCATGCGTGCTCAGCCACTCCAGTCAGGTCTGGCTTCTTTTCGACCCCATGGGCTGCAGCCCACCAGGCTCCCCTGTCCAAGGATTCTCCAGGCAGGAATCCTGGAGTGGGTGGCCATTTCCTTCTCCAGGGCGTCTTCCCGATCCAGGGATCAAACTCCCATCTCCTGCACTGGCAAGCGAGTTCCTCAGTGTCTGCGCCACCAGGGGCGCCCTAACTCGACTCTGTCCGGTGTCGAGGCTTCCTAACAGTAGGCGCCCAGGAGCTGCGGCTGGCCCTGCGTGATTCTCCAGTCCTTTGCCTCTGTCTGTGTGCTTTTTCAGGATCGGGGACTCCGTACGGGCACACAGTGTGCACCCCACAGCACTCCACACACACTGGACACGCAGGAAGTGCTTACAAAGGGCCACGGTGAGTTCAGCACCAGCCACGCCCCAGGAGGCCCAGACGCGTACACCGTGGCATCAAGCGCCCCTCATCCCGGCCCAGGGCCCTCGGACACAGGGAGTGAGCTGTGGAGGCTCAGCACACATGCGGTCCTTTAGGCCACGCCAGACACTGGACCAGAGCGGGCTTCTCACCCCCAGGGCCACACACCACCCCTCCTGGCCTTCCTCTTCCATTCTCAGGAAACACTCCCCAGGGTAGCATGGAAAAGCAGCCCAAGTATTGATACTTAGTATTTGGAAACGCCTTTCACCTTGAAATTTCTTTCCAATTTCTTTCAACTTCACTTGACTCTATGGATAAAGAAAGAAGTGACGTGTAATATTCAGCTTCACACTTGGGAATCCAACATTGAGGTTAAGTAACTTCTGCAAGGCCAGGTAGCATGTCTATATTTGGAAGGAGTCTGTGACTATGTAGTTTTGTTCTCAGACCTTTCTCAAGCGTGTTCAAAAATAAAAGGCTTCCATACTCAAGATTTAGCTTCAACCCTCATGAGTAATAAGTTGAGAATTCAAGATGAGACAGTAAATAAGACCAGATAAATAAGTTGCCTCTGTGTACTGAGATGTAGACATAAATTCAGATCATTACCCTGGAAGTGAGAGAGCACTTTCCTGGAATATTAGATACAAGCTTCTGGAAAATAGGATATTTGTTGATAAAAGGACACTTCTGAGGGCTGCTACGCATTTTGGGGATTCAACAAATAGGGAAGGTGAAAAGGTTACTTCTTCAGTTTTCTTTATTCGCTTGTTAGCAGTAAAATTAAGAAAATCAGTGGGAGAATTTTACCTGTTTTGTTGACCTAATGATAATACAATGTTTCATTGTAAAGCTTGAATTTCAAACATCATAGACTCTCTTCATCACTGTCGTCTGAAGACTTAGAAAAAGACGATTCGTGGCGTTTGCAAGGAGAACGTGGCAGATCAAGAAGCTGCCGTTCCACGGAGCCGTCAGCTGGTTATGTCTGAGTGACCCTGGATTGCTGTGTGCTGAGGGCGAGGTGAGGAGAGAGCTTTATTTAAGTGCATCTGGCTTCCAACATTCTCTTAGTTGTAACTGTACTGTAGAGTGAGTCACGTGTATATGGATTCCATATGTACGTTTTAAGGTGAGTTTCCATCTTATTACAAGATGTGAGTATTGTTCCCTGTCTTTTGCAGTAAACCCTTGTTGCTTATCTATTTTATACACTTCATACAGAGTAGTCCATCGCTGTCAATCCCATACCCCTCATTTATCCCTCTCCCAGCCCTTGGCACTGTGGTCCCTGTAAGTTTGCTTTCTGGGTCTGTGAGTCTGTTCCAGCTCTGTAAACAGATTCACTGGTGGTGTTGTCTAGTTTCCACATATAAGAACCTGGATCTCTCGCATTGCAGGCAGGTTCCTTACAGACTGAACCACCTGCAATATTTGTCTTTTCTGTCTGACTTAACTTAGTATAATATTCTCTGGGTCCATCCATGTTGCTGCAAATAGCAGCATTTCATTTTTTTGGTGGCTGAATACTATTGCATGTGTGTGTGTGTGTGTGTATGTGTGTGTGTGTGAATACATACACACAGCCACCTTTTTTATTCATTCGTCTCTCAGTGGACACTTAGGTAGCTTCCCTGTCCTGGTCACTGCAGACGTTGCTGCTGTGAGCGTTGGGATGCGTGCATCTTTCTGATTTAGGGTTTTCATCTTTCCGGATATACACCCAGCAGTGGGACTGCTGGGACATTTAGTCGCTCTTTTCTGAGCATTTTAAGGAACCTCCGCAGAGTTTTCCATGGTGGCTGCGCCAGTCCTGGCCAGGGGCTGCTTCCCAGGTATAGCTGTGTGCTTTTGTGGCTCTTTGTTCAGCTGTATTCGCTTTAACTTCTGTCCTTAGCCATGTTTTTCTCAACAGGTACTCTTAAGTGAAAGATTGTCCTAGAGAGTCGAATCTGTTTTCACCTGATACAGAAATTAATTGTTCCGATTAGAGTTTAGTTAAAGAAGGAGACTGCCTGAGCATTCTGAAGACTACTTGAAAATCTACCCTTAGGCTAACTGGAGAGGTGAGCGAAGGCGGGGTTTAAGGTGCAGGCGTCGCTCCTAGGGGCTTCACAAGCGGAGACCCAGAGGGTATGTGCCGGGGCCTTGAGCGCGAAGGGACCCAGTGCCTTCCTGACAATATAGGGGCTGGGGAAGAGCGACAGATGGACTTTCTGTTAAGTAACCCTGTGGGCCTTTCTCCTGGAGATCCAAAAAGGACTTCGGTTTTGACAAATTCTTTTTTAAAATTTTTTTCTTAATCATAATTATAGAGGGGGCTGTAATAAAGGATCCCCCTAAGAGTATTCATGCCGTCACTAAAACCACTGCTGCTGCAGAAACTCAAGCCCACCCCTGCTGTTCTTTGCTCTCCTCTTTGTTAAATCAGAAAGGGCTCCCTGGTGGCTCAGTCTGTAAGGAAACTGCCTGCAATGCGGGAGGCCCAGGTTCAGTCCCTGGGCCGGGAAGATCCCCTGGATGCAGGAATGGCAGCTCACTCCAGTGTTCGTGCCTGGAAAACTCCGTGCACAGGGGAGCCTGGTGGGCTACCGTCCATGGGGTCACAAAGAGTCGGACATGACTGAGCGCCTAACACTGCTTCATTTTCCTAACATAAACCATAGAGAGAGACAGGAGCCCCAAGAACAGCGAGGGCAGCCACACGAAGAAATGATCGGCGCAGCCTCTGTCCCTGGGGGCTCAGCCACCCCCAGTCTAACTTCAGAGCTGCCCGAAGCCAAGACGGTTACAGAGAGGAAAATTGCCCAGCCCAGCATGAGAGTATACTGTCTCCTCCTCTGCAAGCATGGTCATGAATGACATCTGATTTGAAACCGCAATTTACTGCTGTAATAAAGTTTCTAAGATTACTGCAGTCGGAATTCAATTGTATTGAGCAGTCAATTGATTCTGGGCTAAAACATGCTTACATTACAAAATAATGACTGGTTTGAGAAAAATAAGGTTGCGTTCAGGTGCCAGTGTCTCAGCGCAAGAGGGACGCTTGTGAAACTCCTCAGGGGAAAGCAGCGCAGACCTGCCAAGTCCGCGTGGAGTCGCGTCGCCTTCCGTCTCCCTGTGCGTGGCCCTCCCAGCCTCCCAGTGAGACAGAACAGGACTCCCACTCCACAGCAAAGAGTCCTGGGGGCAGAAGCGGCATCCCCAGAGAAGATTCCAGTCCAGGGCTAGAGCCCAGTCTGTGAGAATCTCTGTGCTACCGCAGGCAAACATGACAGCCACTGAGCTGACAGAGACTTTCTTTTAAAGAGTGGATTTAGAGGCATGCTTCCCCAAACCCACCGCCTCTGATCGGCGTGAAGAGCAAAGTTAATGCTTTTCGATATTAAGATAGACAGTACATGCAAACAGTGAAGTCGGAAGCAGCAGCTCAACTGTAGATATTTCTTACTTCCAGGAAATTAATTTCCTGTAGCCTTACTGGCAACTTTGGAGACCCAGCTGGTATCCTCTACGTGTTTTCCTTTGAGGCAGTAAATGAAGTCTTTGTCTTGGTAAGAGCCTTCTAAAACACTTGATCTGAGGTTTGGTTTTATCCATTGCAGCGCAATTATTTCTTAGTTTATTCATTGTTATTGAATCTGCTCCACAATTGCAAATCAAATTTAAAAAAATATATATATATATAAACCTTTAATCCTTCAAAAACTTTAAAAGGTGGGTAGTGGTGGACATTAACATGGGTTCTCCAGTATTGTTGGGAGCTGGGAAGTTCACAGCTCATGACAGCAGATTTTAGCAATGACCACAGGGCCACCAGATCTTCTGGTTTCCACTTTTCTAGTAAATGTAATACGACCAACCCAACTCTTCCCCTTACTCAATCTACTGTGGAGTCTGTAGGGCTGCACATGTGTGCTAAGTCACTTCAGTCGACAACTCTTTGCAGCCCCATGGACTGTAGTTCACCAGGCTCCTCTGTCCATGGGATTCTCCAGGCAAGAATACGGGAGTGGGTTGCCATGCCCTCCTCCAGGGGATCTTCCCGACCCTGGGATCGAACCCACCTCTCCTGCATTGGCAGGTGGGTTCTTTACCACTCACAACACCTGGGAAGCCCCTGTAGGGGTGTAAATGATACCAAACGGTTTTTGCTCCCCCACTTTGCTGGATATGTTGGAAAGAAATGCCATTTATACATGCTAATCAAACTGTAATTGCCTGTCTCCATGATAAATAGATGAAGGATAGGTCTCTGAGTGGCATTCTGAAGACTGTGCCTCTCAGTCTTTACAGACCCGATGTGTTTGTGACGAGAAAGCAGGCTTGACATTAGAGAGACAGCAATGCTTCCCTCCATTAAAGGGAATTGATTTTTAAAATCTTACCTGCATCCTAAGTAGGCATTGGAAAGAGTGTCCCTGGCTGATTGTTTACACGGCAGATAGAGGAGCCAGTTACTTTTAGTTTTAAAAGCAACCTTGTTGCCATATTGATTTAATCAGAGCTCTATTTGCTTGTGTCTGCTGATCTAATGTGTAATCAGGGTCCTTCAACAGGAAGTGGTTTCGCTCCCTTGCTCTCTGTTCTGGAAAGAAAGTGCAATGCTGGATTCGCCACCAGTGCTTGCCATCAGCTTGTTACCGCCAGGCACCAGAGATGTCCTCAGCATCATTTCTGTGCTCCCCGTGTGAGGCTGTTTCTGCTCTGCCATCCTTCTCTTTCTGCCAAGAATACCAGTGAAGAATGACTCATTAAAAATAAAACATGTTAGCTAAAGCCCTATTCCATCCAGACTGCACGTCTCTTTTCTGTCCCAGGATCTCGTCCAGGCCCCCACAATACACGAGGTCTCTGTGACGGTTTCTTAGCCGTCCCTTGTTTGTGATGACCTTGGCAGTTCTTTTTTTTTCTTTCTTGGTGTGTGTGGGGAGGTGAGTGCTGGTAAGATGCTTCGTAGATTTTCCTTCTTAGTGTTAGTCATTCAGCCCTGTCTGACTCTCGGCGACCCCGTGGACTGTAGCCTGCCAAGCTCCTCTGTTCGTGGAATTCTCCAGGCAAGAACACTGGGGTGGTTAGCCAGCCATTCCCTTCTCCAGGGGCTCTTCCGACCCAGGAACTGAACCCGGCTCTCCTGCACTGAAGGCAGATTCTTTCCTGTCTGAGCCACCCAGGGGCTTGTTGTTGGCTTCAAGACTTATTTGTTGAGAACTGCACCAGGAAGGGACGTGCTCACCGACTCAGCTGAGTGACCCAGCTGCAATTCCACAATCTATCACAGTTACAGTCTGTCTTATATTCTTGGGTAAAACCTCAGAAATCCTCTAAATTTGCTTTGTGGGGTCCACAGTGGAGAAGGGTCTGGTGACCCTGAGGAGAATGGCCAGGAGACCACAGAATCCTGAATTAGAAGACTCCAACGACTGTTTCTAAGAGTGAAAGGGGGCCTTCCCGATGGCTCAGCAGTAAAGCATGTGTCTGCAATGCAGGAGATGCAGGAGACTTGGGTTCCATCCCTGGGTCGGGAAGATCCCTTGGAGCAGAAAATGGCAACCCAGTTCATTATTCCTGCCTGGGAAATCCCATAGACGGGAGCCTGGCAGGGTACAGTCCATGGGGCTGCAAAGAGTCAGACACAACGGAGCACGCAAGCGTGAAAACACATACTTGAGAGGAAGCCACTGTTTCCAGAGGGCACCCTGGGTCTGTCAGTTTGCTGGGCTCCTCGCCTGCCTTGGCCAGCTGGCAGGACGCGTGGTGTGACGCTCTGCCTGCTATGAGGTTGGCCTCCCTGGACTTCCTCTCCACACAAGTCTGAGCTTTGAATGCTTCTCAGCCTCTGATGTTCACTGTTCTTGTATCTGAAAAATTTCCCCTATATTAACTTTCCGTCAGAGACTGTGTACTTTACGTCTTCTGTAACTTTCAAGCTTTAGCACAGAGCTGAGCTCTCATGGGCGTGTTCCTAATATTCCCTCTTCTTTCTCCGCCATATGTCCTTTTTTTTTTTTTAATGAAGACCTACAAGACCTCTTATTATTTTATTTATTTATTTATTTTTCTTTCTTTTATTTTTTTACTTTATTTTACTTTACAGTACCGTATTGGATTTGGCATACATTGACATGAATCCGCTACGGGTGTACTTGAACTCCCAAACATGAACCCCCCTCCCACCTCCCACCCCACATCATCCCTCCGGATCATCCCCATGCACCAGCCCCAAGCATCCTGCATCCTGCATCCTGCATCGAACATAGACTGACGATTCGTTTCTTACATGATAGTATACATATTTCAATGCTATTCTCCGAAATCATCCCACCCTCTCCCCCGCCCTCTCCCTCAGAGTCCAAAAGTCTGCTCTAAAGTATGCAGTATTTTTCAATCCAGACAGAAGATGATGTAGAGGTGATATGCTTTGCACACTCCTTTCCTATTGTTTGATGGGAAATTCCCTTAGGAGTGTGCAAAATATGTGTCCTCAAGGGCACTTCCAAAGGGCTTCCTCTTAATCTGGTCTTGAGGGATCAGTGGAGCTAGAGTCAATCCTGAGGTTCCCTTCTCAGAAGTCCTAGCAAATCAAATAGAACTTCAACCCCCAAACTCTCCCACCAGTTCAAGAGAAATTGGCCTCTCAAGATGCTTCCTAAAGGGTGTGGCTGAACTCTTCTGCCACCTTGTGACTGATTCCATTTAACCTTTCCCATTAGATGAATGCATCTCTAGAAACTCCTCAAGTGGAACTTTAATTTTCAGGAGAGGCTCTTGACAGATCTAAGGACACAGGGACCAGAATCCACAAAGGATTTTTTCAACACAGAGCTAAGCCTAAATGAAAGGTTATACTTGCTATGAAATGGACAATGGACTAGAAAGAAAAGACCTTGGAGATCATGTATTTTATGGGTGCCTGAGAAGTAGAGAAAGCAAAGATGCAAGCTTAGGTGTGGGAAAGAAGAATGAAGGGACTGGATGGCAGGTATCTCCTTGGAACTCAGGAGATACTGACAGATACTCACGATCCAATGAATCCAATATCTCCTTTCTCTATATGCCCACCTGAAACTGAATCCTTTGTTGTTAGGAGAGGTATCTAGCTGTCCTTAGGCAACTGTCTTTCCCTTTCCCAATAAGGAGACCCTATCACCTAGCCTCACTCTTCTAAAGCCCACTCTGTCCTCCTATGGTGAGGAAATCTAGGCTGTCATTCAAGAACTTAATTAATATGTGGACCTTGTTCTGTTTAGGTTGTATGCCTAGGTCCACCCTCTCTGTTCTTGTTTTTGTTGTTTTGTTTAAGTAAGTATTATGTTCCACCAACCACATCCCATCTCTCACTGTTGTTGTTCAGTTGCTCAGACATGTCTGACTATGCAACACCAAGGACGGCAGGATGCCAGGCTTCTCTGTCCTTCACCATTCCCTGTCTCTTGCTCAGACCCATGTTCATTGAGTTGCAATGCCACCCAACTATCTCAACCTCTGCCATTCCCTTCTCCTCCTGCCTTCTATATTTCCCAGATTCAGGGTCTTTTCCAATGAGCTGGCTTTTAACATCAGGTAGTCAAAGTTTTGGAGATTCAACTTCAGCATCAGTCTTTCCAATGAATATTCAGTGTTGATGTCCTTTAGGAGTGATTGGCTTAATCACCTTGCAGTCCAAAGGACTCTCAAGAGTCTTCTCAAACACCACAGTCCAAAAGCATGAATTCTTTAGTGCTCAGCCTTCATTAAGGTCCAACTCTCACATTCATACATGACTACTGGAAAAACCATACCTTTGACTATACAGACCTTTGTTTGCAAAGTAATATCTCTGATTTTTAATACACTGTCTAGGTTTGTCATAGCTTTTCTTCCAAGGAGCAAGGGTTTTTTAAAATTTCATGGCTGCAGTCATCATCTGCAGTGATTTTGGAGCCCAAGAAAATAAAGTCTGTAACTGTTGCCATCGTTTCCCCATCTATTTGCCAAGAAATGATGAGACCAGATGTCATGATCCTAGTTTTCTGAATGTTGAGCTTTAAGCCAATTTTTTCACTCCCCCCTTTCACTTTCATCAAGAGGCTCTTTAGTTCTTCTTCCCTTTCTGCCATAAGGGTGGTGTCATCTGCATATCTGAGGTTATTGATATTTCTCCTGGCAATCGTGATTCCAACTTGTGCTTCTTTCAGCCCAGGGTTTCTTATGATGTTCTCTGCATAGAAGTTAAAAAAGCAGGTGACAATATACAGTCTTGACTTAGTCCTTTTCCTATTTGGAACCAGTCTGTTGGTCCATGTCCGGTTCTAACTGCTGCTTCTTGACCTGCATATAGGTTTCTCAAGAGGTAGGTCAGGTGGTCTGGTATTCCCATCTCTTTCAGAATTTTCCACAGTTCATTGTGATCCACACAGACAAAGGCTTTGGCATAGTCAATAAAGCAGAAATGGATGTTTTTCTAGAACTCTCTTGCTTTTTTGATGATCTAGCGGCTGTCTCTTATACACATCTAGATGTGTATAAGAGACAGATATATTTCAATGCTATTTTCCCAAATCATCCCACCCTGCCATGCCCTCCTCCAGGGGATCTTCCCGACCCTGGGATCGAACCCACCTCTCCTGCATTGGCAGGTGGGTTCTTTACCACTCACAACACCTGGGAAGCCCCTGTAGGGGTGTAAATGATACCAAACGGTTTTTGCTCCCCCACTTTGCTGGATATGTTGGAAAGAAATGCCATTTATACATGCTAATCAAACTGTAATTGCCTGTCTCCATGATAAATAGATGAAGGATAGGTCTCTGAGTGGCATTCTGAAGACTGTGCCTCTCAGTCTTTACAGACCCGATGTGTTTGTGACGAGAAAGCAGGCTTGACATTAGAGAGACAGCAATGCTTCCCTCCATTAAAGGGAATTGATTTTTAAAATCTTACCTGCATCCTAAGTAGGCATTGGAAAGAGTGTCCCTGGCTGATTGTTTACACGGCAGATAGAGGAGCCAGTTACTTTTAGTTTTAAAAGCAACCTTGTTGCCATATTGATTTAATCAGAGCTCTATTTGCTTGTGTCTGCTGATCTAATGTGTAATCAGGGTCCTTCAACAGGAAGTGGTTTCGCTCCCTTGCTCTCTGTTCTGGAAAGAAAGTGCAATGCTGGATTCGCCACCAGTGCTTGCCATCAGCTTGTTACCGCCAGGCACCAGAGATGTCCTCAGCATCATTTCTGTGCTCCCCGTGTGAGGCTGTTTCTGCTCTGCCATCCTTCTCTTTCTGCCAAGAATACCAGTGAAGAATGACTCATTAAAAATAAAACATGTTAGCTAAAGCCCTATTCCATCCAGACTGCACGTCTCTTTTCTGTCCCAGGATCTCGTCCAGGCCCCCACAATACACGAGGTCTCTGTGACGGTTTCTTAGCCGTCCCTTGTTTGTGATGACCTTGGCAGTTCTTTTTTTTTCTTTCTTGGTGTGTGTGGGGAGGTGAGTGCTGGTAAGATGCTTCGTAGATTTTCCTTCTTAGTGTTAGTCATTCAGCCCTGTCTGACTCTCGGCGACCCCGTGGACTGTAGCCTGCCAAGCTCCTCTGTTCGTGGAATTCTCCAGGCAAGAACACTGGGGTGGTTAGCCAGCCATTCCCTTCTCCAGGGGCTCTTCCGACCCAGGAACTGAACCCGGCTCTCCTGCACTGAAGGCAGATTCTTTCCTGTCTGAGCCACCCAGGGGCTTGTTGTTGGCTTCAAGACTTATTTGTTGAGAACTGCACCAGGAAGGGACGTGCTCACCGACTCAGCTGAGTGACCCAGCTGCAATTCCACAATCTATCACAGTTACAGTCTGTCTTATATTCTTGGGTAAAACCTCAGAAATCCTCTAAATTTGCTTTGTGGGGTCCACAGTGGAGAAGGGTCTGGTGACCCTGAGGAGAATGGCCAGGAGACCACAGAATCCTGAATTAGAAGACTCCAACGACTGTTTCTAAGAGTGAAAGGGGGCCTTCCCGATGGCTCAGCAGTAAAGCATGTGTCTGCAATGCAGGAGATGCAGGAGACTTGGGTTCCATCCCTGGGTCGGGAAGATCCCTTGGAGCAGAAAATGGCAACCCAGTTCATTATTCCTGCCTGGGAAATCCCATAGACGGGAGCCTGGCAGGGTACAGTCCATGGGGCTGCAAAGAGTCAGACACAACGGAGCACGCAAGCGTGAAAACACATACTTGAGAGGAAGCCACTGTTTCCAGAGGGCACCCTGGGTCTGTCAGTTTGCTGGGCTCCTCGCCTGCCTTGGCCAGCTGGCAGGACGCGTGGTGTGACGCTCTGCCTGCTATGAGGTTGGCCTCCCTGGACTTCCTCTCCACACAAGTCTGAGCTTTGAATGCTTCTCAGCCTCTGATGTTCACTGTTCTTGTATCTGAAAAATTTCCCCTATATTAACTTTCCGTCAGAGACTGTGTACTTTACGTCTTCTGTAACTTTCAAGCTTTAGCACAGAGCTGAGCTCTCATGGGCGTGTTCCTAATATTCCCTCTTCTTTCTCCGCCATATGTCCTTTTTTTTTTTTTAATGAAGACCTACAAGACCTCTTATTATTTTATTTATTTATTTATTTTTCTTTCTTTTATTTTTTTACTTTATTTTACTTTACAGTACCGTATTGGATTTGGCATACATTGACATGAATCCGCTACGGGTGTACTTGAACTCCCAAACATGAACCCCCCTCCCACCTCCCACCCCACATCATCCCTCCGGATCATCCCCATGCACCAGCCCCAAGCATCCTGCATCCTGCATCCTGCATCGAACATAGACTGACGATTCGTTTCTTACATGATAGTATACATATTTCAATGCTATTCTCCGAAATCATCCCACCCTCTCCCCCGCCCTCTCCCTCAGAGTCCAAAAGTCTGCTCTGCACATCTGTGTCTCTTATCTGTTATCCTTAGTTCTGCCTCTGCATGAAGGACTGAGTATTCTTTTTTTTTTTTAATTTTAATTGGAGGCTAAATAATTTGCAATACTGTGGTGGTTTTTGCTATACACTGACATGAATCAGCCACGAGAACTGAGTCTTCTTGATCCCTGGCACCAGCAAAGCAGGCATCCTGCATGGAAGCAACAACGAACGTCCTGTAGCTTATAAAGAAACGCATTCTGAAACAACCACAAGTTCCCATTGAAATAAATACATTCAAGCATTAGTTAGTGTCAGCAAAATGTGTAGAAAATTTGGTTTAAGAATTGTGAAAGAAATGACTTAGGGAGAATATGAGGTGCCCCTGGATGCCCAACCTCAGCTGTGGGGATCAGCTGCTGGCAGGCTGGGCTGCTTGACAGCTCTGTTTAGCCTCTCCTGGCATCGCTGCCCTTGTCTGAGTGGTGTCTGTATTTATTTTAACAGGTCCTCACACTACTTTCGGGGAAGGCAATGGCACCCCACCCCAGTACTCTTGCCTGGAAAATCCAATGGATGGAGTAGCCTGGTGGGCTGCAGTCCATGGGGTTGCTAACAGTCGGAGAGACTGAGCAACTTCACTTTCACTTTTCTCTTTCATGCATTGGAGAAGGAAATGGCAACCCGCTCCAGTATTCTTGCCTGGAGAATCCCAGGGATGGGGGAGCCTGGTGGGATGCCGTCTATGGGGTCACACAGAGTCGGACACGACTGAAGTGACTTAGCAGCAGCAGCAGCAGCAGCACACTACTTTGGGTGTTAATGAAAAGTCTGGATATAAGGTCCAATGAAACTGAGTGCTTTTTTATAATACTAAATCATTCACTATTTTGTTTTCAATTTAGAATCAATTAACGCTTACGTATGCATGTGTGAAATTGTTTGTTAGCCCAATGAAATCCAGCTTTCACAAAGGGACAGTTTAAAGGCTTGACATTGGAATCGTTCACAATATGACTTTCTTCAGATGCCCACAGTGGCCTTGATTAGTGGCTCCAGGATCAAGGAAGGAGTATATCCTTTAGGGGACTCTTGACAATGTCTGGGAGCATTTACAGTTGTCAAAGTGGGGTGGAAGGGTGCTGCTACTGACATCTTGTGGGTGAAGCCACATCCCCCACCCCCGCAGCCCCCAGCAAAGAGCTACGTTGTTTGGGACCCTAGGTTGACCGAAGCATGAGCGTTATAGAATGTTCCAGGATGACTTCTAGACAGTGATTTCCACTCAGCCTGTTTGAATAAGAAGAGCTTTTTTAATGACTAGAACTTTCAAGGAGTCTCAGATGATTGTTGAGCTCTTATTCTTCAGTAATGGAGAAAATGCACAATAATGCTAGCACACACATTCACACTTGCTCACAGAGTGGCTGTGGGTTAGTAAGATATTTGCAGTCACTTCTGTCTTGTCAACACAACATTTGAAAAACAATACCCGTGTTTCTGTGGTGTCAGCGGAGCTCAATTCAGTCCCTCAGTCGTGTCCGACTCTTTGCAGCCCCGTGGACTGCAGCACACCAGGCTTCCCTGTCCATCACCAACTCCCAGAGCTTTCTCAAACTCATGTCCATTGAGTCGGTGATGCCATCCAAGCATCTCATGCTCTGCCGTCCCCTTCTCCTCCCGCCTTCAATCTTCCCCAGCATCAGGGTCTTTTCCAAGGAGTCAGCTCTTTGCATGAGGCGGCCAAAGGACTGGAGCTTCCGCTTCAGCAGCAGTGGCATGTGGTGTCGGTTCAGTTGCTCAGTCACGTCTGACTCTTGCAACCCCATGGACTGTAGCTCGCCAGGCTCTCTGTCCATGGGATTCTCCAGGCAGGAATATTGGAGTGGGTTGCCATTCCCTTCTCCAGGGGCTCTTCCTGACCCAGGAATCAAACCCAGGTCTCCTGCCTCCAAGGCAGAGTCTTTACCAACTGAGCTATGAGGGAAGCCCTATAGTGATATGAAACCTGTCATTTATCCAGTCTCCAGTTAGTGCTTCGCGGCATGTGGATTCCATGGCCCCTGGAAGGAAAGCCTTGTCCTCATGGGGGGAAAATGGCCCACCACATGGGAACCATCTTTAACGGGGATTCCTCTGAGATGAAAATGAGCTGGCGAATCCTCCCATTGGGTGCCGAACGAATGGTCAGTCTGGCAGAGAGGAGGGGTGTCTGAGCCCCCACGCAGCGACAGCTTGTTGCCTGAGTGCTGATGGTGCTGGGTGCCCTGTGGGCCTCTGTGTGCCTTCTCACCAGCCGAGGCATCCGGCTGCTTCCTCCAGCCCCAGTGAGGGCAGGAGCCCTGGAGTGGAGCCGGGGATAGAAGAGACCGCCTCCCAGACTCTGGATCTCCTGGGACTGTCTGTGTCCCCTTTTTCAAAGAGCGGATTGTGAAACGCGCGGGTAAGACATGGAAGTAATAGAGATGTGAATGAGGCGGCTCCAGGAGGGCAGCAGGTGGAGTGGTGCCAGCGGGAAGAAGTGCCCTGGCAGCAGGCCCGAGAGGACGAGGTGGCCAATGGCCTTTCTCTCTGGGAAGGGAGCCAAAGGCATGCAAGAGTTGTGGCTTGGGGTCCAGATCTTAGATCATCTTTTCTTACTCACAAAATTAAGGTCCACACTCCTTCCAGGAAACTAGCTGAAGCAAACAGATCAAGAGGCGGCCAGCTGGAAGAGCCTCGGTGCAGGAAGAGGGGCGGGGGAGGGAGAGCATGTGTAACCAGCTACTTTGGCAGCTCTGTCCCACCAACTCTGGCCTCAAAGCTTTTTGCTTTGGCCCCCAAACGTGAGGCCTTTTCAAGGCTGCCATGCATCTTGGAAATACAGCATCAGAGTGTATTTTAGGTTGAACCTTGGGACAGCTTTGGTTTTGATTTTGGTTCTCAGCTCATATTCTCTACATTTCCATCCAGTAATGTATCAGCTAGCTATTGCTGGGTAACAAACCACCTCCAGACTTAGTTGTTTAAGGGAATATCTTTTTATTATTTTTCATGAGTCTATCAATAGGCTGGGTGATTTTGCTGATGTGGGCTCACGTATGCATCCGTCATTAAGGATGGGGGGGTGACTGGGAGTGACGGTCAGGGGTGGCCTCGCACCTCTCCCCTGTGTGCCAACATTGTGCTTCTATGAGGCTCAGTTGGCACACTCCCCCAGCAATGTGTCCAGAGAGAGAGAGATTCGCAAGTGCTCTTTCGAGGTGCTGCTGCATGTGTTATGTTTCCTCTGGAGCTGAGATCCAGTAGGTCACACAGCCAAGCTCAGAGTCAGTGTGGGTGGGCGTCACTCCAGGGGGTGGACGTAGAGTGGTGGGTGCGGGGCCAGGGGTGCCGTCGCTCCGCCAGAACCGGGGACAGACAAGGGCGCCAGCTGCCAGCTGCCAGCTGCTGGGAGGACTTCTCGGCTGCATATTCCTTTACTGCCACTGCTGCTCTAGAGCTAAACATGGCGTGTATTTTAATCTTCTTTGTGGCTTAGATCCACCTCGGCAGGCGTCTTTACTAGGCATTTTAAGTGGATAATTTTCCGTCTCTTAGTCATTCTGTCACCCACATGATGATGATAGAAACCCCAGGAATATAAACACCACTCTCCATGGTGTGTTCAGATGCACTAAATAAAAGAAGTGTATAGATTGAAGAAGAAACAGAATGGAATCCCCATGGAGAAAAACTTCCTGGTAATTTCATTTTGAAGATAAAGTAGTGAAGGAAGGCATGTTTGCTGGACTACATAAAGCTCCAGTTGCGTTTCTCTTTTTCTTTTTTGGGGAGTAGATGGCGCAGAATCATGAAGGAGGGAACTCTAGCCACTTGTGTGTTTTGTTGGTAGGGCATGAAACCACTGATTTTCCAATTGTTATGATCAAATGAATATAGAAGTATTAATGAACATATGCAAATAATAAGAATATAATTTTACACTCTGTCAGGAGAAAGCTGCCGTATTATTTGGAGTTTATTTAGACAGAATAAAATAGAACTTTCTAAAATTCCATGAAAAGACAGGTAAGATTTTTCTAACACTTTATACAGTAAGTTTTTACTTTATGCAGTTCATATTTACAGCGTTACCATCAGTCCTCTCAATCTCAACCATTTCTACTCATATATTTCCTTTGGTTCAGTGCTAATAATGATACTTTTATTTTCTTTTTGGAAAGACATTTCTCTCATCTCTTCATGTGATGTATTCAGAGACTAAATGGCAAACACTGATTAGCCTTTGCAGTGTGCCCTTTTATCTGATTAACCGAGGCAGAGCATGTCTGGGAATACAGTTGGTGGGTGGGATTTAGCCGCAGAGAGGGGGGCACCTTCCCTCCAGGCTCCTGTAGCTGCCGCAGGAGGCACGAGGCAGGCCAGGGCTTAAATTTCACTGGAATGAAGATGTGATCAGTGTGCCTCTCTCAAATCAAACCAGTCAATCCTAAAGGATATAGACCCTGAATATTCATCGCAAGGGCTGATGCTGAAGCTGAAGCTCCAATACTTTGGCCACCTGATGCGAAGAGCCGACTCGTTGGAAAAGACCCTGATGCTGGGAAAGATTGAAGGCGGGAGGAGAAGGGGGCGACAGAGGATGAAGTGGTTGGATAGTACATCACTGACTCAGTGGACATGAATCTGAGCAGACTCTGGGAGGTAGTGAAGGGCAGGGAAGCCCAGTGTGCTGCAGTCCATGGGGTTGAAAGGAGTCGGACGCGACTGAGCGACTGAACAGCAGGCACGCTAGTCACCTTTTCGTAAAGCGGCTGTCTGACCTGGGTGGAGAGTGAGCGTCTCTGGACTGCAAGTTCTCCTCGCATCTGGGGACCAACAGTTCAGTTTCTTGCAGGTAATCCCACAGATCGCAAGCTTGCGTTTTGGTCATTGGCCTGCACACTGGCAAGTGAGTCCATCCCTGCAGCTCTATTTCCCTAATTAATAAAACAGACGTCAGGCAGTTCAATGATAAGTGTAAAAGAGTTTGACAAATTTCTTGAAAAGAGGGTTTGGGTGGCTGGGAACAGCTCCCTATGTGATGTGCTGGGTCTTTAGAGAATTTGTTAATTTATCGCCCTGTGTTTTTCAGTCGGCCACTTGAATCTTAAGAACTTTAACAGGATGACAGGAAAATAGTCACCGTGTTGGGAAGGCTTCTACACAAGCAGAGTTAGACAGCCATCGTATTAATAAATTATAGGGTTTCATACAGGAGAGGCTGTCTCTCAAGTTACTTTTCATGGCTGATGCATAGAAACCACAAGTCCCAAGGGCCCTCTTTGCCTTCCTCGGATTCACTGGGTCTTCCCTCCAGAGGCACAGGGTCTTAGTTCCCCCACTCTGGTGGTCTGAGCACAGCGCAGGAAATGCCTGCAGGTGGCAGGCTTCCTGGGCACCTGCGCCAGCTCCTCCACCTCTAACCTCCCTAAGACCTGTGCCCACCTCCCCTCGGTTCCTAGAGCTGCCTCTGTCTCTGGGCCTCCTTGATGCCTGCTGCAGTGGCTAGAGGTGAGGTGACCAGTCCAGACGGTGCTTGGGCAGGAGGGGACGGAGGAAGGCACAGCGGGGCTGGAGTGCCTTCTCTCTGAGGCGCTGCGGGAGCCTGCAGGTCACCCGCCTCCGCTGTGCGAGGCTTACTGCCTGTCCCGTCCCAGCTCACACTTCCCGTGGCGACGGTTCTCAGGACCGACGGCTCTCAGCCCTGAAGGCGTGTCAGAGTCATCCAGGGCACCTGTTCTAGAGTCCCAGCCCCGAGCTCCTGACCCAGCGTCTCCAACAAGTGGCCCTGAGGGTTCACTTTTCCAAAGGCTCCAGGATGTTTCCGATAAAACTGCCCCGAGAATCTGTGCCGGTGACTGTCGGACCAGAACTGCGATTGGTCTCAGCACTGGCTGGAAGCTCCTTCTTCCTGCCCAGGTTCCTAGTAAGATGGAGGCTCCTACAACCCATTACCTCTCCTTTCTGGCAGGCACCTGGAGTTAAGGAGCCAGGGTGCCTCTCCTTGCCCTGTAGCATCTGCTGGTGTTTATATTGTCTTTACACTTGTTAACGGTTCGCTCCCTGGACAGTCTCCTGCTCTTGTGACGGAGGCCTCGGTGCTCTAACACTGTAGGCGCAGGAGCGGAGGCCCACGTTCCACGACCGGCCTGCACAGGACGGATACCAGCCCAGGCAGAACTGGGTCAGAGGGGTATGGACGTTCTCCCTGCACAGATCAGCTTGAGGAAATATATCTTCCCGCGTTAATCACGGCCACGACATCTCCATTCAGACTCTGACCCACCTGCAGACGATGTTAAAAATGGTACTCGAATTTGGAATTTGTCGATAAGCAAGCTTCTCCTTAAGTATTAAGTCAGTAATTTGGTAAGAGGGCTAAACATTTCAGCTAAAGATATTATCTGAGATGAGTTACCGTTTGCAGTTTAAATAATGTTTCCTTCAAAACCTGATTAAACAAAATAGCAGTTAATTAAACACCAGTTCTTCTCCACTTGGAGGAGGTGAGAGTAAACAGCAAAGGCTGGAGGCCAAAGTACTTTTGAGAGGTGCGGGGTATTTGTTATGAGCGCGGCCGATGCGTGTCTAAGCCATTTCACCTTCTACAGCATGAGCTTTAACTGAATAGCTCTCTCTTAAAAATGAATTACTTGAATATAATATCTTTAGGATCAGCCTTCCTTTGGAGGTGGAGCAATGTTTTCCATCCCCCATATTCTTTATTTTCTGAGTTCCACCGATAATAGGCTCTTGGCAGAAGTGTGAAGAAGCGATGTGGCTTTAGTGACTGTGTCCCTCACTCTCTTATTGTGTGCGTGTGGGCTGACTCTGGTGGGTGCGTGACACACTCTCAGCCTGGGTTAAGCCCAGCGGGGACTTTGTTGCTAGACTATTGAGGTCTCTTTGGAATCATAGGGTAGGAGTCCAGCTGGGACTCAGAAGGGCTTAGAACCAGAAACCTCTAGATCTTTCTCTCTTTGCATCTCTCTCTACATTTGCTTCATTCATCTCTTGCACTCTGTCCAGTGGTTCAACCGGACGTGGGCAGGGAGGGGCTTCTGTGTGTGGAAAAGCCATTGGGGCCGACCCTGAGGTCTGTGCGCCCGTGCCGCTCCCAGCCTCCCAGAGTGGGACGTGGCTGGTAGAAGAACATGGGCTGCTTCCAACCACGTGGCCCTGAACGCCTGCCGCACCTGTCACCTCCTACACACCAGCTGGATATCTAGGCTCTTGCCGAGTCGCTGAGGAAGGCACGATGGAGTTTCTGGGACAGGCCTCCCCCAACCAGCAGCCCCAGGACTATCTGCAGCATTTTAAATTTATCCAGCAGAGTCTTTGAGAAGCAGAACTCTAGGAAACCCCTGTCAGCCCCCTTGCACCCCGGAGCTCTGAGCAGAAACGTGCAGCTCCTGAGGGGCCCTTCCCCCTGGCCCGCCCCCTGCCCCCTGCAGTGGCCTGTGTAGGCATTGTGCCCCCCACTGCTAGTACCATATGTGTGTGGAACTTATTTTAGTAATCCTAATCAGGAAACGATTAAAACAACTGTGTTTTTTTATTTTTCCTTTAAAGTACTCTGTATTTCATCTGTGTTATTCTTTAATATTGGATTTATATTAAATAGTAGTTTGCCCTAATTAACTTTAATGTTACAGATTTGTGCCTTTTGAACTCAGCATGCAGATTTATGCAAATTATATGAAGCTTTTAAGCTCAGAGTCCCAACATTTCCATTTACAGTCCCATTTATCTTGTGTCACTATATCACAAACTCACCAAAGAAAGAGATGAGCTATTGGGATTGACATGCTTGCTTATTTTGATTTTGCTACTGTGTAAACCAAGAAGCATATAGTACATGACTTTCCTAAGGTAGATGCATATTTGGCTGTTGACTTAGACAACCAACCAATACCCAGCTCACTGCACTGTAAACCCAATACTCCATCCATTTTCTTGAGCTGTAGTTTGGGTACTGTACTCCAGTGCATATGTGTGTGTGCAATATTTGTAGCAATTTCAGAATTAGTCCTCGAACTAGAGAGGACAGAACAGTAATTTGGGGGCAGTTTTAAATTACGTTTTCATCTGTCTTCTTTCATTAAATCTGACTCTCCCTTCTCCCCTCATTCGTGTTCTCCTCTCTTCTTTATCTTCTTTCCTTCTCAATCTCTTCTGCAGTTGTCAAAGTTCATGACATCAAAGATCAATGCTCTTTTGATCAGAGTTCACAGGAATTTGTTCACGGGAAGACATCCCTGGAGAAATATTCTAGAAAAAAAATTTGTTACTAACAAGCAAAAATAATTGCCAGGAAACTGTACTTATTACATTGAGACTGGTTTCCTGCAGGGTGACTCTTCGTCAGCAGCATTGGTAGTTTGTACCGAGCTCTGGTGAGACATCACTTCTGCTTCTTGAAAGGTATAGAATTGGTCATACAGGATTTTCCCACATTAGTGCACATGGCTTGTGTCAGGAAAGGCTGTATTCAAGAATGAGAAACATCCTGGGTGCTGTGAATAGGAGAGATGTACTTAGACACACAGATGGGGAAAGTCTCGATGTGGGGGTGAGGGGGGCTCAAATTAGGGATGGTTTAAACACGACCCTTTGTTTAGTTTATGACTGGCAGTAGCAGCAGCTGTGTTTGGAGATGGGCGTTGTCTGGCCGCCTGGGTGAGTCTGACCCAGCTTTTGTAGTTGGGCACACCTGACCAGTGCCCTCTTCTCAGGCTCTCTGAACTATAAACATTCAGCCCTTTCTCCCTGCCATATTCCCTCTACTTCTCTTCTGTGGCTTATCAGAGCAATTAGAGTTGACTTTTTAATTTATTTAATTAATGGGGAGGAGACAAGCAGCTCCAGAGAAGGCAGACACCTTCTTAAAACACTCACACCTTCCAGTCTTGTTTCATTTCACTAGAACAGATATGCTGAGACACAAAATGCCCTACTGCCTAAAATAACCTCAGCTATGAACAGTTATAATAGTCAACATTTAAGAAACAATTCCCATGCACCAGGAAGGAACGTGCTATGTAGTAGTCATTGTAATTAGATCGAGGGGAGAGGGGAAAGACTGACTATACCACCCTTGAGTGTCATGGAAAGAGGTACAGACAGAGGCAGGATAAGGAAACCTTCCTGCTTGGCTATTATTGCATGAAGGTGTAATGCCCGGGACCATAGTAGCGATTACTCAGCGCCGTCTGTAGCCTTGAGTGGTTCGTAAGATGCGTCTCCCCAGATGGTGTCAGCGTTGAGTCACAGCACCGACCCTGGGGTCTGTATGACCCTCAAGCATGATGCGTTTGTTCTGTGTTCGTTGTTCTGTGTTATCGGTAAAACGAGGACGACTAAAACTGTTCATTACGCGACGTTATTCAGGCATCTGTAACGTGCATCCAGAACCATCCTGTTGGAGATCTGGAAGGACGGCCATTTCTCTTGTTGGTTGCAATGTCTCCTAGCTTGCTCCTTGGAAATTAAGGAGCACACTTCAGAATAATCCATGAGTTAAAGAGGAAATCACATGGGAAAGTAGAAAACATTTTTAGTTCAATGAAAGTGAAAAACATAACATTACAAAATTCAGGGATGTAGAAGTTCCAGAAAAACATCTCCTTCTGCTTCATTGATTATGCTAACGCCTTTGGCTGTGTGGATCACAACAAACTGTGGAAAATTCTTAGAGATGGCACTATCAGAGCACCTTATCTGTCTCTTGAGAAACCTGTATGCCGGCCAAGAAGCAACAGTTAGAACCCTTCACGGAACAATTGACTGGTTCAACATTGGGAAAGGAGTACGGCAAAGCTGTATATTGTCACACTGTTTATTTAACTTATGTGCAGAGTACATCATGGGAAATGCCAGGCTGGATAAAGTGCAGGCTGGAATCAAGATTGCCGGGACAAGTATCACCAACCTCAAATATGCAGATGATACTACTCCAGTGGAAGAAAGTGAAGAGAAGCTAGAGAGGCTCATGATGAGGAGCTCTGGAAGAGGAGAGGCTTAAAGCTGGCTTAAAGTTCAACATTCAGAACACTAAGATCATGGCCTCCAGTCCAATCACTTCAAGGTAAATAGAAGGGGAAAAGCGGAAGCAGGGACAGATTTTATTTTCTTGGGCTCCAGAATGGCTGCAGCCACGAGCCTAAAAGAGTGTGCTCCTTGGAAGAAAAGCTATGACAAACCTAGACAGCATCTTAAAAAGCAAAGACATCACTTTGCTGACAGAGGTCCAAATCGTCAAGGCTGTGGTTTTTCCAGTAGTCACATTCGAATGTGAGAGTTGGACCACAGAGAAGGCTGAGCACCAAAGAACTGACACTTTCCAACTGTGGCGATGGCGAAGACTCTTGAGAGCACCTTGGACACCAAGGTGATCGAGCCAGTCAGTCCTAAAGGAAATCAACCCTGAGTACGCACTAGCAGGACTGATGCTGAAGCTGAAGCTCCAGTACTTTGGCCGCCTGATGTGAAGAGCTGATGCCCTGGAAAAGAGCCTGACGCTGGGAAAGACTGAAGGCGGACGAAGAGGGCGGCCGAGGAGACGGTGAGCAGCAGGGAAAGCTGGAGCGCTGCAGTCCGTTGAGTCGTGGAGAGTTGGACATGCCTCAGCAACTGGACAAGTCGCAAAGTCACACACAGGCCAGCTTCCCCCATGGTGACACTCTGCATAAAGGCCAAGAAAATGGCGTTCACGCAACACTGTTAACTGGACTGCAAACTTTATTCAGTCTTCACCAGCTTTAACAGGCCTTCTTTTAAGATTTCTAGCCAGTGTAATTGACATGATAGGTAGTAGTAACATTGTTGGAATAGAAAAGAGAAAATGCATCATTTATTTGTCTTTTCAGAAATACCCGAAGTAAATACTTTCAGACTATTAATTTGGAAGTCCTTAGGTTGTTGTGATTAAGAATGTATACTCTGCAGCCTGACTATGGGAGTTTGGATCTCGGCTCCACTGTGGACTGTCTGTAATTTTTAAGCAAACTACTTAAGCTTTCTTCTCATTCTTAGAATAGAAATATAATAGTGTCTGTCTTGCTGAACTGTTTGTGAGGCTTAAGGAAAACAACATATATAAAGCATTTAGAACCATACCCAACATATAAGAGGTTAAATTATAAGAAATAGCTGTTTTCGTAGATCAAAATGGTTGTATGTTGGCCATGCCATATAATTTGACCTAAAAGAGATGTATAAATGTTTTCTTTTATTTGTGTTATTACCACCAGTAAGAGAAGTCAGTAAGGGCAACTAGTAAAAAATTAGATGTTAAAAAAAATCAGAGAATATCAGCTTCTAACATCATAGTATGAGGAACTCCACTGACCCAGTCCTCAGTTAAACTGATAAAATTATTTTTAAAAAAAATTTAGAGCTTCTATAAATGGTCAAATATAAGTGCAAAGGACAAATATAGAAATATCTATTAAGGAATATCTACAAAAATCCTAGAAGAAAAGTGGGAGTCTGTGGAATTTGTATCAAGATTGCTCCTTCCTTCTAGCTTAGCAAGGCAGAGGCTGCATTCCAGACTCCCTCAGCCTAGACTGGGGCTCCTTATGCCTCCACCTCCCCAGTGAAGGATTTTCTTCCTGTGAGGAAACGTCAGTGTTTCTCATCCACCTTAACTACCTGCTGCTGAGTCTCAGCTCCAGTAACTGCAGTAGATTGGTGAAGGCTTCCCTCTTTCCACCCAACCTCCACTGTGGATTAAAGAATTCGCTAGAGGAGCTCAACAGTAGATTTGAACTGGTAGGAGAAGGAATAAGCAAACTTGAAAATATTGATAGGGTTACTCAAGCTGAAAAGTAGAGAGAATAAAGAATGAAGAAAATGAGAGCTCAGAGAAATGTGGGAGACTATTAAACACACCAAGATATGCATAGTGAGAATATGAGAGAGAGAGAGAAAGAAGAGGAAAAAATATTTGCAGAAACAATGGCTGAAAAGGTCTCAAATTTATTGACAAACAATAGCCTCGATGAACATCCAGGATGCTCAGTGAAGTCAAAGAAGGATAATAGCGAAGAGTCTCATTGCATTTTTATAAACAGCTGCATCATAGCAGAAGTGCTGAAAGTCACAGACAAGGAGAAACTTGAAAGGAGCAAGAAGAAAAATGGTTCATTACTTGCCAGGAAGTCCCAGTAAGAGAACATCTTACCTAAAACCATAGATGCCAGAAAGCAATGGGGTAAGATACTTACCCTGCTGCTGCTGAACAGTGGAGGCCCTGTCAATCAAGTATCTTATACTCCACAAAGCCACCTTTCAGAAATGAAGGCAAAGTAAAGACATTCCCAGATAATGACTGAGAGAATTTGTTACTAGCAGATCCTCCTTATAGGAAACACTGAAGAAAATTGTCCCAACCTAAAGCTAATAACTCTAGGTAATTTGAATCTACGTGAATGCCAATGAGGATAAATTCCAGAAATCTACTACTAGGTAAATCACATTTAAACTACAGAAAATCGAAATTTTGGGGAAAAAAGAGTAGGCAAAAAAACAAACAAACAAACAAACAAAAAATAACACCTTGCTAAGCAGGAAACTAGAATAAGAAACACATCAGACTTCTTGGTGGAAATTGTACAAGCAGGGAGAGAGTGGAGTTAAATGTTTAAAGCATTCAATTAAAAAAAACCTCATCAACCTAGAATTTTGTATCCAGTAAAATTTACACTTGAAAATTGAAGGAGGAAAAGTGAAGGAGAAAGACTTTCTAGCCCCAAACTCAAGAATTTGTTGCCAGCAGTCTTGCCTGGCAAGAAATGTTAAAAGAAGCTCTTCAGAGAGAAGGAAAATCATGCAGGTCAGACGCTCCAATTTACATAAAGAAAGGAAACTCATTATAGAGGGAATAAATTAATGTAAAATAGTTTACTTTTTGTATTTGTAATGTAAAACATCAGTATCTCAGAATAGTTACTGTATAATTCCATTTTTACAAAGTTCAAGTATAGGCAACCTGAATTACGGTGTGTAGAGACGACACATAGGTGGTAAAGGCTCACAGGGGTGTGAAGACTGCAAGGGGCACAAAGTCTCTATACTGTGGCCTAGGTGATAGTTTAGATAAGTATTTTTGTCTCACATACTCTCTTATATGTGTGCAATTTCATAATTAAAGGTTTTTCAGATAACTTTCCTATGTAATTAGCCGTGTGTGTATGTGTGTCCACTCACTTGTTCAGTCTTATGTGACTCTTTGTGACCATAGGGTCTGAACCAGAAACGAACACAAAAATAGCGTTTCCAAAGAAGACGGTGACACAACATTGAATTCCATAATTTATGATACAATATTAGTATATCATAATTATATTGTGTATCAGTGTTACTTATGCAATATTAATAATGATATAATTTTAGTGACAGTGATACAATATTTAATGATAGGATATGAAATTATACAAGCTGGGCACAAAGCAACGTGTATAGTTTAGTCATAATTTTGAAAAAGAAAAATTTTATGTATATACATGCAGAAACTGAGAAATAACTCCAGATTGTTACTTCAGTGGTTTGTTAATGTGGTAAGATGAAGGGCATTTTTTAATATTCTCCTCTATTTTCTAAATTTCCTATAATGAATAGGTGTTACCATTTGCCTGGGGAAAATATGTATTATTTCAGAAGAATAGGTTCTGTTTTACCTTGGAACATTTAAGTGACTATTCCTTAAATGTTAGAATAGGCTGACTCAGGGTCAGAGCTAGTGCTGGCTTTTTACCTTGGAGAGCTTCAGTCCACTTTTCCTCCAAGAGCCCTTAGGCTTCAGTGTTTTTTTTTTTGTTTGTTTGTTTTGTTTTTAATTGAAATGTATTTCTCAAACTTATGGATCTGGGAAAGAAACTGAAGCCAGCTAGCCATGGGCAGTTGCTTCAAAAATTCTAAAACGTGTTCAGCTTCTTCATGTTTCACGTACTGAACTGTAAAAATTCTGGTTTTGTTACCAATGGGTATCATAGGGTGAATTAAATCTCATCCCTGTTTTATTTGACTGGGAGCAAAAACAAATCTTAAAAATTCAGAAGTGCTTGGTTCAACCATATAATTACTTTGCATAAACTTAGAACCTCAGCTACCATATGCTTTTATTTTCAGTACAACTCACAGTATCACTATTATTTGGGTATATGTGATTTGTTATATCTAGACTTTTTCTTTTCTGCAGAAATTCACTCATAATAATTCTGGTTTAGGGTAAGTTTTCGTATATCAGGGAACAAAAAAATTCAAGCCGTGTTATAGAGGGAGACCTACCAGTCAGATCGTGTTCTATTTCATGCTCCCAGAATCTAATCACACGGTCTAGTAGACGAACGCATTAAAGAAGGACAAGGGGAACACCGCCTCGTAAACTGACAAAAGGAAAGAAAAGAAAGTTCTTCCTCCTGCTTGCCTGTGTGCTACGTCACGTCAGTCGTGTCCAGCTCCTGGTGTCCCTGTGGACTGCAGCCCACCAGGCTTGTCTGTCTGGATTCTCCAGGTGAGCATATTGGAGTGGCTTGCTATACCCTTCTCCAGGGAATCTTCCCAACCCAGGGATCGAACCCACACCTCTTCTCTCTTCTGCATTATCAGGTGGGTCCATTACCACTGGTGCCACCTGGGAAGCCCTGCTTGCTCACAGCTAGACCCTGGTCTGGGAGGAGAAAAAGTCGCTCGCATCCTCCTTTCCTCTCTGCTGGACCAGGGGCAGGGCGATGAGGTTGCCCGGCTTGTGCACTGGGCAGAGTTCCAGTCTCCCATCTCCCTCCCAGTGATAGTAACATGCCCTGCAGCTCCCAAGGCTTGGAGCTGTCCTGGTGTGAAATAGCAGCAGTGCAGGTTTCCTTTGGACCAAGTCGGCACTGCAGAGAAGAAGCAGAAATGAAAGCAGAATCCCGCCTCTCCCAGAAAACCAGCGTACACTGGCTTAGCTTACATTCTTGTTAGCATCCAGACATTCTTCACACTTTTTAATACAAAGCTCACGCAGGCTTACAGAACTTGGTGAAACGTAATGTGTGTTTAGGGACTAAGACATGATTTATTTGCCAACCACAGGATTGACTAAGTTATTGAACAAAATTGGCAAAAATGTTTTACTCTCAGAATATATGGTTATTTTGACTGCTTCAATTAAAAATCACTTAATAGCATCAGTTTATCATTGCCAAGGAGGACCAGAGATTTAGTAGGATCTTACAAGCATCTCTAAAGAAGGTGCTTGATTCAAGTGATTAGATGGACAACAAGGAGTGTGAAAGAGGTGCTAATTGCATCGCAGAAGAGTGAAGACTAAGGCAAACCACTTCATTTCAATGTCTTCTCTCGTGTCAAATCAACACATATAAGAGTATCTAAATATATAATTTATATGTAATGCTGCCTATAAATACTGAGATAAGAGGTACTCGACGGAGTCAAATGCGGTAAAACATTTCAGTTTTTGCCATCGATTCACACCTTTCTTTTCTGCACATTTTCTGCTTAAATTGTGGGGAGATGCCTGAGTACAGTGACAGCGGAGCAGAAGAGTGTGTGTCATGGCCCCCTGCTCGCGTAACAGCCTCGCGTACCTGCGTGTGCAGAGCCTGTCCCTTCTGAGAACTTGCTTTTTCCTCCCGGAGCCGCCTGCCCCCCACAGTGGTTCCTGGGGCTCCCCCTGTAGCTGTGGTCCCAGAGGAAGCCTAGGGCCTCACTGTCCTGGCCCAGAGCCCTCCCCCTGGCCCCTGTGTGGCTACCGGCCTGAGGGCTCGTGCTTCCGTTATCATGGGACGTTTAGGCTCTCACTAACATGAGACTTAAATTTCAGCCAGTGGTTTTCACGTGCACGTCAGTCTTCTGAAGGTTGATAGTTCTTAAGCCATCGAATAAAAGGGCTATAAAATAGGATAATGCCCCTTTTTACTTCCTGTCCCATAAACCTTGAAGTCAGCGCGTGCATTCATAATTCATCACTGCCGCACTGTCGCTCACCCCAAGACGGCAAACAAAGCATGTGGGTAGGACCAGAGAAGGAGAGCGTGGAGCCGGGAGTGGAGGGGGCAGAGGGTGTGCCTAAGCCCCTGATGGTCCGGGGGCTGTTTACTCGTTGACCATCCCCATGGACTACCGCCAGGGGACTGAATCTCAGCCAGTGATGAGTCTCTGACCGCCGTACAGACCTCTTCTTGAATGGTGCTTTTCCTCACAAGAAATTATTCAGCATTTCCTTGCTGGCGGTGCTGAACTCTGATCAGACCTTGCCCACAAGCCCTGGAGGGGAGTCTGTGGGGCAAGACATTGGCCACAGTCCCTGGCAGCTTTGCCGGTTGCTGGGCTTCGGCTCCAGATACCTCCCCTCCTCATCGCCTCTGAGGACTGCTCTCTTCTGAAAGCCCTGGGAAAATCATTTTCTGCTTCCATTTCCTTCCCTGGTTCAGTTGCAAAATGTATGTGGTTATATCTAATTTTTAAAAACATCACGGATGATAGTCTAGAGTCTGAAGATAGCATTTCATGTGAGGCATATTTCCAATGAGCAGAGGGTGAAATGTGCTCTCTGCCAGTGGGAAAAGCATCCCTTTTGCCTTCTATGATTTACATTTCAAAACAGCCTTTGGGGAGAAAGTTAACTAATAAACTTTCTAAGTCTCTGCCTACATGATTGAACATACATCACAATTCTTGTTTTCATCTTGCCAAACCTGATGGCTGAGGCTGAAATTGACTCAGTTAACTTGTCTTCCTAAAGCTCTTATTCACTGCTATTAAGGACTGCAATCTAAGTAATGAATTTATTAGATCAATTATTTTAATCTTAATGCATGTTTAGGACTTCAAAGATCCGTTTCTTTTGATTTTCATTCATTTAAATAGTTTCCTGCACATGGCAGCTTCCATGCCTTCACTTTGATACATAATTACTATTCTGCAAGGACTCCCAAGACTTTTAATGTCTTTGGACCTTAGGATTTTAACAGAGTTAAACACGAACAAGAGGAGAAAACAAGGGTCATGGAGAAACTGAGCATTAGGAGAAGTTTTAAAGTCTTGGTCAAAGTGTGATTCTGTGTTTAAGAAATCAGAAGCATGCTGGGAGATGCCTTCAGAAACGTTTACAGAAATTGTTTTGGTTTTAGAATTCTAGCATGCATTTATATCATCTGGGATTATACTCATCCCTTGGTATCCTCAGTGGGTTGGTCCCAGAGCCCTCACCCTATACTACCCCTCGCTTCAGAGCTACCAAAATCCAAAGACGCTCAAGCCCCTTATATAAAATGGTGCAGTATATGCACGTAACATCGGAATACTCTCTTGTGCTTTAAATCATCTGCAGATCACTTACAACTGTTTGTGACCTCAAGGACTACATATGCCAGGCTTCCCCGTCCTTCACTGTCTCCCAAGGTTTGCTCCACCTCACGCCCGTCGAGGCAGTAACGCCATCCAGCCATCTCCTCCTCTGCCACCCCCGTCTCCTGCTGTCAGTCTTTCCCAGCATCAGGGCCTTCTCCAGTGAGTTGGCTCTTCGCATCAGGGAGCCAAAATATTGGAGCTTCAGCCTCAGCATCAGTCCTTCCAGTGAAGGCCATCCTGTAGACCTGTTTATCTGAGGGACAGTTTCAGCAGCCTGACTCAGCTGTGAAATACATGAGGGCACACTCTTAAGTTGCTAAAGTGGTATTTGTGGGCCATGATCTCAAATAAAAAGAGATCAAATAAAAAGATATTTTAAAAGCCGTATTTTGAAGTAACTAGAACTGGACCCTTCTGTATTTATTGCTTTTTTTCTATATTTTAAAATTTCTATATTTTTACTATATTTAAAAACATATATTGATGAGAATTCAGTATCACCTATAAAATAAAATTTTGAAGGAAAGTAAATGCAAAAAAATGAATGATTTTGTGAGGAACATCTTTCTTAGAGACTTGATATTTCTAGGCATTGCTCTTGGCTTTCCGTTCAAGACTTCTGGCCAAACCATAAACATAAATGTCTTGGCTATGAAGGTGTTTAAAAGAAGGCTAATCCAAGAGCCTTGGATGTTATGCTGGCCAATAAGTTGCCCTTGGAGAGTTTATTCAACCAACCTGAAGTTCTTTTTCTGAGAAATTCATATTACTTTTTAATACAATTATCTTCGTTCATACCCCAAAGATTTACTTAAGTTATAATTGAATATTGCATTTTTAAGAAGGTTTCTTAATTTATTAATTCCTTCATCAAAGTTTGCTTGGTGTTGTTCTGTCAGAACAATTTAATTTTACACCAGCTAATTTAGCCTATATAATATTTCTCCTGAAATTCAAATAGCTTGGCAAGCTGTTACAGGTGGTAAGAAAGAAAACACTTTTATAGGAAGCATTAAAATGTTAAATTGTGAAGTGCAATCATTTTTTCAGTCCTTGGAGGCATTCCATTACTAACCCTCCTGTGTCCTTGAAAGAAAAGTTGTATTTTACTGAGAAGCCAGTGACTTTTTTAGTTGCCCTTTCATTGCCTGATGCACCTCCTTCCTTCCTGTCTCCTCCTATCCCGGAAGTTCTTCCAGGACTGCTGACTAGAATAATAGCAGGACCTGGTTTCTGAGTAACCAAGAAAAAAAAAAAAAATCCTCTTCGGTGGTTGACAATATGCAGGGAATAATTCAGAAGTGATGCAGCAGCCTCTCGTTTGACGAGACCACGCCTGCTCACCGAGCGCCCGTGTGCGATCGCTGTGGCCTTAGTTGGGGGAATACGTGGGGTTCAAAGGGCTTTGGAGATTCTGAAGGGGCCTGCAGCCCAGGGAGCTCTCACCAGCCTCCTTTCCACTGTTCACTTATTGGGCCCGGAGCTGCTTACGTCACTGATTGCATAGCACTTGGGCAATGTTTTATCTAATTTCTGATAAGGCTTTGTTTTATTAAGTGAGTTTGCTTCTGTGGAAATAAATGAGGAGAACAAACAGAGGCTATCAACTGCCCGCTCACTCCAGCAAGGGAGGGAGCCTTGCTTTTGGCTGAGACTCAAAGGCCGGCCAAGGCCTGGAGGGCTTTACAGGGAGAGGAGGCGGGCGTTGCGGGCCCTGATCGGAGGCATGCCTAGGAGGCTGGAGGCGGTTGCCTGGAAGAGGGACTGGTCTGGGGAGTGTAGTGGGCTCCCCCTGGGTGGCCCTGAGCTGGGGCGGGGTAGGGGGCCAGCAGTGACCAGGCCTCAGCCTCCCCAGCTGAGTGGGCAGTCGACACGCCTGGCCTCTGCTGGCTTCTCACGCAGGTCAGCGTCCCGTTGCCTTAATGGCCTCTCTTGTGTGTCCAGTCTCTCATTTCGTACTGAGAAACTTACCTAGCCACGTGTGAGCTGAATAGTCTTCAGTGGGAAGTTTTAAATCAAGAAGGATATTGGGATATTTTTAAACTTTACTTTTTAATCTGTATATAGTAACCTCTGCTCTCTTCAAAGGATGTAGAATCTGACCACCACCGCGGTCAAGACACAGAATGTTACTTCCAGACGTCCTGCACTTTTTGGTTGTAGCCAGCCCCTCCCCACACCCCTCACCCCAAGCAACCACTCATCCATTTTCTGACCCTGTGGGTTTGCCTTTTCTAAGACATCATATGAATGGATATGCAGAGTACAGAGCTTTTTGATCTGGCTTTTTTCGCATGTCATAAAGTGGAAGACACATCCATGTTGTTTTATGTATATCAATTGTTTATTCTCTTTTTAAAAAAATCTAAACTTTAGGTTTTATCTGAATTCCACCAGTTTTTCCCTAATGCCCTCTTCCTGCTCCAGGATCCCATCCTGGATCCCGCGTTGCGGTTAGTCAGCCTGTCTCCTTCGTCTCCTCCAGTCTGTGGCAGCTTCTGGGTCTCTCCTTATTTTTATGACCTTGGCACTCTGNTAAAAATTCAGAAGTGCTTGGTTCAACCATATAATTACTTTGCATAAACTTAGAACCTCAGCTACCATATGCTTTTATTTTCAGTACAACTCACAGTATCACTATTATTTGGGTATATGTGATTTGTTATATCTAGACTTTTTCTTTTCTGCAGAAATTCACTCATAATAATTCTGGTTTAGGGTAAGTTTTCGTATATCAGGGAACAAAAAAATTCAAGCCGTGTTATAGAGGGAGACCTACCAGTCAGATCGTGTTCTATTTCATGCTCCCAGAATCTAATCACACGGTCTAGTAGACGAACGCATTAAAGAAGGACAAGGGGAACACCGCCTCGTAAACTGACAAAAGGAAAGAAAAGAAAGTTCTTCCTCCTGCTTGCCTGTGTGCTACGTCACGTCAGTCGTGTCCAGCTCCTGGTGTCCCTGTGGACTGCAGCCCACCAGGCTTGTCTGTCTGGATTCTCCAGGTGAGCATATTGGAGTGGCTTGCTATACCCTTCTCCAGGGAATCTTCCCAACCCAGGGATCGAACCCACACCTCTTCTCTCTTCTGCATTATCAGGTGGGTCCATTACCACTGGTGCCACCTGGGAAGCCCTGCTTGCTCACAGCTAGACCCTGGTCTGGGAGGAGAAAAAGTCGCTCGCATCCTCCTTTCCTCTCTGCTGGACCAGGGGCAGGGCGATGAGGTTGCCCGGCTTGTGCACTGGGCAGAGTTCCAGTCTCCCATCTCCCTCCCAGTGATAGTAACATGCCCTGCAGCTCCCAAGGCTTGGAGCTGTCCTGGTGTGAAATAGCAGCAGTGCAGGTTTCCTTTGGACCAAGTCGGCACTGCAGAGAAGAAGCAGAAATGAAAGCAGAATCCCGCCTCTCCCAGAAAACCAGCGTACACTGGCTTAGCTTACATTCTTGTTAGCATCCAGACATTCTTCACACTTTTTAATACAAAGCTCACGCAGGCTTACAGAACTTGGTGAAACGTAATGTGTGTTTAGGGACTAAGACATGATTTATTTGCCAACCACAGGATTGACTAAGTTATTGAACAAAATTGGCAAAAATGTTTTACTCTCAGAATATATGGTTATTTTGACTGCTTCAATTAAAAATCACTTAATAGCATCAGTTTATCATTGCCAAGGAGGACCAGAGATTTAGTAGGATCTTACAAGCATCTCTAAAGAAGGTGCTTGATTCAAGTGATTAGATGGACAACAAGGAGTGTGAAAGAGGTGCTAATTGCATCGCAGAAGAGTGAAGACTAAGGCAAACCACTTCATTTCAATGTCTTCTCTCGTGTCAAATCAACACATATAAGAGTATCTAAATATATAATTTATATGTAATGCTGCCTATAAATACTGAGATAAGAGGTACTCGACGGAGTCAAATGCGGTAAAACATTTCAGTTTTTGCCATCGATTCACACCTTTCTTTTCTGCACATTTTCTGCTTAAATTGTGGGGAGATGCCTGAGTACAGTGACAGCGGAGCAGAAGAGTGTGTGTCATGGCCCCCTGCTCGCGTAACAGCCTCGCGTACCTGCGTGTGCAGAGCCTGTCCCTTCTGAGAACTTGCTTTTTCCTCCCGGAGCCGCCTGCCCCCCACAGTGGTTCCTGGGGCTCCCCCTGTAGCTGTGGTCCCAGAGGAAGCCTAGGGCCTCACTGTCCTGGCCCAGAGCCCTCCCCCTGGCCCCTGTGTGGCTACCGGCCTGAGGGCTCGTGCTTCCGTTATCATGGGACGTTTAGGCTCTCACTAACATGAGACTTAAATTTCAGCCAGTGGTTTTCACGTGCACGTCAGTCTTCTGAAGGTTGATAGTTCTTAAGCCATCGAATAAAAGGGCTATAAAATAGGATAATGCCCCTTTTTACTTCCTGTCCCATAAACCTTGAAGTCAGCGCGTGCATTCATAATTCATCACTGCCGCACTGTCGCTCACCCCAAGACGGCAAACAAAGCATGTGGGTAGGACCAGAGAAGGAGAGCGTGGAGCCGGGAGTGGAGGGGGCAGAGGGTGTGCCTAAGCCCCTGATGGTCCGGGGGCTGTTTACTCGTTGACCATCCCCATGGACTACCGCCAGGGGACTGAATCTCAGCCAGTGATGAGTCTCTGACCGCCGTACAGACCTCTTCTTGAATGGTGCTTTTCCTCACAAGAAATTATTCAGCATTTCCTTGCTGGCGGTGCTGAACTCTGATCAGACCTTGCCCACAAGCCCTGGAGGGGAGTCTGTGGGGCAAGACATTGGCCACAGTCCCTGGCAGCTTTGCCGGTTGCTGGGCTTCGGCTCCAGATACCTCCCCTCCTCATCGCCTCTGAGGACTGCTCTCTTCTGAAAGCCCTGGGAAAATCATTTTCTGCTTCCATTTCCTTCCCTGGTTCAGTTGCAAAATGTATGTGGTTATATCTAATTTTTAAAAACATCACGGATGATAGTCTAGAGTCTGAAGATAGCATTTCATGTGAGGCATATTTCCAATGAGCAGAGGGTGAAATGTGCTCTCTGCCAGTGGGAAAAGCATCCCTTTTGCCTTCTATGATTTACATTTCAAAACAGCCTTTGGGGAGAAAGTTAACTAATAAACTTTCTAAGTCTCTGCCTACATGATTGAACATACATCACAATTCTTGTTTTCATCTTGCCAAACCTGATGGCTGAGGCTGAAATTGACTCAGTTAACTTGTCTTCCTAAAGCTCTTATTCACTGCTATTAAGGACTGCAATCTAAGTAATGAATTTATTAGATCAATTATTTTAATCTTAATGCATGTTTAGGACTTCAAAGATCCGTTTCTTTTGATTTTCATTCATTTAAATAGTTTCCTGCACATGGCAGCTTCCATGCCTTCACTTTGATACATAATTACTATTCTGCAAGGACTCCCAAGACTTTTAATGTCTTTGGACCTTAGGATTTTAACAGAGTTAAACACGAACAAGAGGAGAAAACAAGGGTCATGGAGAAACTGAGCATTAGGAGAAGTTTTAAAGTCTTGGTCAAAGTGTGATTCTGTGTTTAAGAAATCAGAAGCATGCTGGGAGATGCCTTCAGAAACGTTTACAGAAATTGTTTTGGTTTTAGAATTCTAGCATGCATTTATATCATCTGGGATTATACTCATCCCTTGGTATCCTCAGTGGGTTGGTCCCAGAGCCCTCACCCTATACTACCCCTCGCTTCAGAGCTACCAAAATCCAAAGACGCTCAAGCCCCTTATATAAAATGGTGCAGTATATGCACGTAACATCGGAATACTCTCTTGTGCTTTAAATCATCTGCAGATCACTTACAACTGTTTGTGACCTCAAGGACTACATATGCCAGGCTTCCCCGTCCTTCACTGTCTCCCAAGGTTTGCTCCACCTCACGCCCGTCGAGGCAGTAACGCCATCCAGCCATCTCCTCCTCTGCCACCCCCGTCTCCTGCTGTCAGTCTTTCCCAGCATCAGGGCCTTCTCCAGTGAGTTGGCTCTTCGCATCAGGGAGCCAAAATATTGGAGCTTCAGCCTCAGCATCAGTCCTTCCAGTGAAGGCCATCCTGTAGACCTGTTTATCTGAGGGACAGTTTCAGCAGCCTGACTCAGCTGTGAAATACATGAGGGCACACTCTTAAGTTGCTAAAGTGGTATTTGTGGGCCATGATCTCAAATAAAAAGAGATCAAATAAAAAGATATTTTAAAAGCCGTATTTTGAAGTAACTAGAACTGGACCCTTCTGTATTTATTGCTTTTTTTCTATATTTTAAAATTTCTATATTTTTACTATATTTAAAAACATATATTGATGAGAATTCAGTATCACCTATAAAATAAAATTTTGAAGGAAAGTAAATGCAAAAAAATGAATGATTTTGTGAGGAACATCTTTCTTAGAGACTTGATATTTCTAGGCATTGCTCTTGGCTTTCCGTTCAAGACTTCTGGCCAAACCATAAACATAAATGTCTTGGCTATGAAGGTGTTTAAAAGAAGGCTAATCCAAGAGCCTTGGATGTTATGCTGGCCAATAAGTTGCCCTTGGAGAGTTTATTCAACCAACCTGAAGTTCTTTTTCTGAGAAATTCATATTACTTTTTAATACAATTATCTTCGTTCATACCCCAAAGATTTACTTAAGTTATAATTGAATATTGCATTTTTAAGAAGGTTTCTTAATTTATTAATTCCTTCATCAAAGTTTGCTTGGTGTTGTTCTGTCAGAACAATTTAATTTTACACCAGCTAATTTAGCCTATATAATATTTCTCCTGAAATTCAAATAGCTTGGCAAGCTGTTACAGGTGGTAAGAAAGAAAACACTTTTATAGGAAGCATTAAAATGTTAAATTGTGAAGTGCAATCATTTTTTCAGTCCTTGGAGGCATTCCATTACTAACCCTCCTGTGTCCTTGAAAGAAAAGTTGTATTTTACTGAGAAGCCAGTGACTTTTTTAGTTGCCCTTTCATTGCCTGATGCACCTCCTTCCTTCCTGTCTCCTCCTATCCCGGAAGTTCTTCCAGGACTGCTGACTAGAATAATAGCAGGACCTGGTTTCTGAGTAACCAAGAAAAAAAAAAAAAATCCTCTTCGGTGGTTGACAATATGCAGGGAATAATTCAGAAGTGATGCAGCAGCCTCTCGTTTGACGAGACCACGCCTGCTCACCGAGCGCCCGTGTGCGATCGCTGTGGCCTTAGTTGGGGGAATACGTGGGGTTCAAAGGGCTTTGGAGATTCTGAAGGGGCCTGCAGCCCAGGGAGCTCTCACCAGCCTCCTTTCCACTGTTCACTTATTGGGCCCGGAGCTGCTTACGTCACTGATTGCATAGCACTTGGGCAATGTTTTATCTAATTTCTGATAAGGCTTTGTTTTATTAAGTGAGTTTGCTTCTGTGGAAATAAATGAGGAGAACAAACAGAGGCTATCAACTGCCCGCTCACTCCAGCAAGGGAGGGAGCCTTGCTTTTGGCTGAGACTCAAAGGCCGGCCAAGGCCTGGAGGGCTTTACAGGGAGAGGAGGCGGGCGTTGCGGGCCCTGATCGGAGGCATGCCTAGGAGGCTGGAGGCGGTTGCCTGGAAGAGGGACTGGTCTGGGGAGTGTAGTGGGCTCCCCCTGGGTGGCCCTGAGCTGGGGCGGGGTAGGGGGCCAGCAGTGACCAGGCCTCAGCCTCCCCAGCTGAGTGGGCAGTCGACACGCCTGGCCTCTGCTGGCTTCTCACGCAGGTCAGCGTCCCGTTGCCTTAATGGCCTCTCTTGTGTGTCCAGTCTCTCATTTCGTACTGAGAAACTTACCTAGCCACGTGTGAGCTGAATAGTCTTCAGTGGGAAGTTTTAAATCAAGAAGGATATTGGGATATTTTTAAACTTTACTTTTTAATCTGTATATAGTAACCTCTGCTCTCTTCAAAGGATGTAGAATCTGACCACCACCGCGGTCAAGACACAGAATGTTACTTCCAGACGTCCTGCACTTTTTGGTTGTAGCCAGCCCCTCCCCACACCCCTCACCCCAAGCAACCACTCATCCATTTTCTGACCCTGTGGGTTTGCCTTTTCTAAGACATCATATGAATGGATATGCAGAGTACAGAGCTTTTTGATCTGGCTTTTTTCGCATGTCATAAAGTGGAAGACACATCCATGTTGTTTTATGTATATCAATTGTTTATTCTCTTTTTAAAAAAATCTAAACTTTAGGTTTTATCTGAATTCCACCAGTTTTTCCCTAATGCCCTCTTCCTGCTCCAGGATCCCATCCTGGATCCCGCGTTGCGGTTAGTCAGCCTGTCTCCTTCGTCTCCTCCAGTCTGTGGCAGCTTCTGGGTCTCTCCTTATTTTTATGACCTTGGCACTCTGGAAGAGTACTAGTCAGCTGCTCTGTGGAGTGTTCTTCCACGTGTTTGACGTGTCCTCGTGATCAGCCTGGGCTTGTGGACTTGGAAGAGAACCACAAGCGCAGGGCCCTTTGCATGGCATCACCTCTGGGGCTCCAGGAGGCCAGCCTGCCATGTTCCCTCCCTGGGGATCTGGACCGATTGGTACACGTGATGGGTGACAGGTTTCTCCAAGGTATCGTTCCTGAGTTTTTTCCCTACACTCCTGGGAGATTTTTCCACATAATGACCAAACCTGTAATGCTCTTCCACACCAGTGCTCCAGCTCTCGGACAGCAGCCGGTGTCCAGCAATTCAGTCGCGGGAGCTGAGCTTCCTTTTCCTCTCCGGGTGTGCCCTCTCCCAATTCCTGCGTGTATTCACCTACTCAGAAGCCCTGCAGACCCCTCAGTCTGGGGGTTTTACGAATGTTTTATAATATAAGCATGGTTGAGTGCATCATTGCTCCCTGGTGATTACCTCAGCCCCCAATCCCTTTCCTCCCCATACCTGGGGGAGTGGAACTGATTGTAGGCTCCGAGTTTCTGAGCGAGGCTTGTCCCTCTGCAGCCAGCCCCTTCCATCTGCCCCCAGTCTTGTAGGCTCCGAGTTTCTGAGCGAGGCTTGTCCCTCTGCAGCCAGCCCCTTCCATCTGCCCCCAGTCTTGTAGGCTCCGAGTTTCTGAGCGAGGCTTGTCCCTCTGCAGCCAGCCCCTCCATCTGCCCCCAGTCTTGTAGGCTCCGTGGGAACCCACCGGGAGCCCTGCCTTTAGGAGGAAAGGCGCCTCTATCACCCTTTGTTGTAACTATTCAGTCACTAACTCATGTCTGACTCTTCTCCACGCCATGGACTGCAGCGTGCCAGGCGTCCCTGTCCTTCACCACCTCCCGGGGTTTGTTCAGACTCGTGTCCGTTGAGTCGGTGATGCCATCCAACCGCATCATTCTCTGTCGCCTCTGTCCCCTCACTCTTTCCCAGCATCAGGGTCTTTTCCAGTGAGCTGACTCTTCGCATCAGGTGGCCAGAGGATTGGAGCTTCAGCTTCAGCATCACTCCTTCCAATAGGTATTCAGGGTTGATTTCCTTTAGGACTGACTGGTTTGAATTGCCTTGCAGTCCAAGGAGTTCAAGCTTTAGTCCAAGCTCAAGAGTCTTCTCCAGCACCATAGTTCAAAAGCATCCATTTTTAGACACTCAGCCTTTTTTATGGCCTAACTCTGACTTCTGTACATGAGTACTAGAAAAACCATATGGACCTTTGTCAGCAAAGTAATGTCTCTGCTTTTCAATAAGCTGCCTAGGTTGGTCATAGCTTTTCTTCCAAGAAGCAAATGTCTTTTAATTTTGTGGCTGCATTCACCATCCACAGTGAATTCGGAGTCCAGGAAAATAAAATCTGTCACTATTTCCACTTTTTTTCCATCTGTTTGCCATGAAGTAGTGGGACCGGATGCCATGATCTTAGTTTTTTGAATGTTGAGTTTTAAGCCAGCTTTTTCACTCGCCTCTTTCACCCTTGTCTCCCTTACTCAGGAAATCCCCGTTGTTTCAGGAACTCAATTGCCAGGAACCCAAGCAGAGACCAAATGTGTTTTCCCATTGGTCTCCAATTACTTAGAAGCAAGTCAGTCACTTGGTCCAGCCCACCCTTCGGGATGGCGGGGTGTTGGGATTAAACTCCATTTTCTGAAGAAAAGTGTCAATAATGTGGGCCTGGGCACCTGTTAAAACCATCGCAGCAATCAGTTGATATTCTGAGATATTTTAGGGCTGTTCAAATACCTGTTTCTCCTTAAATTTTATCATCAGGGTATCTTGCTCGTAGCAGTTATTGTGGTGAAGTTCCGTTTCCCTCATTCTTTCTACGTTTATTGTTTTGAGTTCTTCTCTAACAAAGATTTGTCTCTTCTCCCCATGTATTTTTTTTTTATCCAGTCATTTATCATATTATTATGGGCATGGGCATTTAAGTTGTTCCTTGAGTTATAATCTGTTTAATTTGTGGCTCCGATTATCCCAGCCTTGGGAGTTTTCTCTGGTGTGTGTGTGTACCTTTGATTTGTTTGTTTGTTTGTTTGTTTGTTTTGTTTTTCTTTTTTCTTTTTGCTTAGCGTTTCCTTCCTCTCTGGAACCAGGAGATGCTGCAGGCTCATTTCATGTACTATCTGCACCAGCCTCAGAATTGGCCAGGCCTTAAAAGATTCCTGGTTTCTTTTATTGGAAATAGGATTAGAAAGACCTGGGTACTGAGAGTGCTTGTTGCTACTAGATTGTCTCACTGCTAGGCCTCGCGGTGGACAGAGCTAGCAGACTGACACAAATATTCTAACCCGCACACGCACACGCACACGCACACACACGTCTGTGTCCCAGTATCTCTCTGTATGCATTTTTAAATGGCCGTGAGTTCACGCAGGTGTCTCTCGCCATGACCTAGGACCAGGGGTTCATTCCATTTTTTCCCATTTCTTCTTTGTCACCTCTTTCTCTGACTTCCATTCTCTGTAGTTTGTTTTCCCACTTAACCCCAGTGGAGCTCGTTTCAGAACTGCTAACTTACACCCTGTGAGAAACAGGTTTACCACCTAAACACTGTTTATGTATTACCTTTAGCCTTGAAAGAACCAGTCAAAACACAGTTTTCCAAAGCTAGTTAGGGCACTTCCCTTTTCCTCACTTCCCTCAGTAAGCTTGCCTCTCACAGCTGTATGTCATTCCTCAGTCGTTCCTTTATCACAGCCGAAGCTCCAGCCTGGGGCCTTCCAACACCTTGGCTGAGCTGTTCCCTTTTTTGGGTTGCAAGCAGGGAAGCCCAGTCTTTGCTGGGAGTCACAGAAACACCGCGCACCGCAGCCCCGTCGCCCTAGAGACGCCCGTGTATCCTCTGCGCTCGGCCCTCCCCACCAAACCCTGGCAGCCACCAAGCTGTTTCTGAGCACACAGTTGTGCCACTTTCAGTATGTCACATAAATGGGATCTTTAGGTCTTGCCTAGCGAAGTGTATTTAAAGGTTTTCAGGCAGTTGTGTGAATAAACAATTCATTCCTTGTAATGTTGCGCTGTCTTCCATTGTCTGAATGTATCACAGTTTGTTTATCCACTCCTCGCCACAGTATGTTCTGATGGTTGGGGTGATTAGGAAGAAAGCCGCTATAAGCATTGCCTCTGGAATCTTTTGTAAACTTACAGTTTCGATTCCCTTGAGTGCGTACCTAGGAGTGGGTCAGGTGTTACATGTCTAATTTTTATGTCTGTGTTTGCAGAACGCTCTTTTACCGAGAACATAGAATGAACAGCATTTTCCTTAGTGAGCATTGTGATTGCCCAGTCACATGCGGTTTTTTTTGTTGTTGTTTTTTCAGTTGACCGATGTTCCCCCTTAATTTCCTTGAAAAATTCAGTGTCCTATTGATCAAGAGCATTTTTCTTTGGGTCCACACTTAGTGATCTGTCTAATTATTTGGCAGCGCCTCTTCTAAATGAACAGACTCAGGGGTCCTTTCATCTTTTCTTGCCTTAAAAAAAAAGTATGCCTACTCATTGTACAGAGATGATGGGGGGCAGAGAAAAAGGGAGGAAGGAGGAGACGAGGGCAGAAGACATCATCCAGGGTGCTGGGGAGGGTGGGGCAGACAGGGAAAAGCCTCGAGGGCGTTGGTGACGCCAGCAGCGCTGCTGCCGGGGGACAAGACAGGGGCAGTAGTCAAGTCTGGGGGTCACACAGCACCAGCGCACCAAGGCTGGATGGTCTGGAGACTGAACACGAACTGTAAGCACAGGATTTGAGAACAAGCACGAGGTCTTTGTACTCGCTTCGATTTCCAAATAGCGAATGCAGACGCTTCGCTTCTGGCTCAGTTGTTTAACTCCAGCCCTAGGCAGGAATAAGCAAATATTGTCTCCATGTGAGGAGTCTTTAGCTACTATTCGAAACACTTTCTTCCTAAAGAACCATAGTCAGGAAATGTCAGCCGATGACTGTGTATCTGAATATATCTTTGTGGGGTTGTGTTATTTTTAACCACAACTCGGCCATGAATTGCTTAAAGAAATTGAAAATATTTTTGCATTGAGTGGCTTAGGGAAGACCACCCTATAGACTGCTAGTCCTGTTTGGGGGACTACATTTTCTGCTGTTGAAACCTGGAAGTTCCTCAGGCCGGCTCTGCTCCCCTTAGATTGCTGGTTTCCCGTGGAGGCGTGTCTGGTCCCCGACGGCAGCCAGTCACAGGATAGGAGGCAGGCGAGTCTGCCCGCGGGGTCACAATGGTCCTGCAGGCTGAGGAATGGCTCTGTGCCTGTGTGGCCTCCCCACACCTCCCTGGATGTTTACACAGACTTAGAAAAACAAGCGTGGATTATGATCCGAGTACGTTGTGTTTTTGCAGAGTTTTTAACATACACTGAAATTCTCCACAAATGCAATTACTCAGTAAATTGAGGGAAAGTTGTACTTTGTTTTGTTGGGAACTTTACCAAGAGCTGTTCACCATTTCAGCAACGCCCCTTGGTACACGCACACCTGTATCTGTCTTCATTTGCAGCCGTGGCATGCAAGCATCTAACAGAGGGAACTGAGGATTCAAATCAAGAGACTTAGAGCCAAATGTTTCTAATTAGTAGAGGAGTTTTAGATGTGAAGACACCATGCCTACTAGGTTTTATAAAATGTCATTTACTGTCATCCTCTCTCTCTCTTTTGTTCTTGTAGTATGACCATATGAAATGCATTATAAAATCGCATACTTAAATGAATGATTTGAGGGGATTGCCTGCTGTTTTCTCAGCCTCTCTGATACTGGCCCCAGTGGCGCATGTGTTAAAGCCACTCCGTTCTTTCCCTTGAAGTACAGAGACCAGACCTATGGCTTGGCACATGGAGGAATGTGCAACCGAAGCTGTGTTTCTGGAGGATCATTTCTCAGCACCCTGTCCCGTGTCAAAGTAGCACATTATGTGGACGCAGCATTCAAAAATAAGCCTCGTTACTCCTGAGAATATCGTGTACTTCTTTTTCTTCACTTTAATCATGTGTGATTTGTCTTGAAACGTTATTTTGGTGAATATAACTTCCTCTTTCTCTCGTTATTTGCCATCTGTTATTATTTAGTCTAAATCGTTTAATAGTTTAGATTTTTATTGAGATATAACTTACACATGATAAAGTACACAGATCTTAAGGATAATACTCAGTGGATTTTCCCCGTATTTTATTATGAAGACTTTCAAACATAGAAAAAAAAATTGAACACCTTCTTGCCCTCCGCCTAGTTTCGGCAGTCAGCATGTTGCTGTCTTTGCCTCACCTCGCGTCTCTCTGTTGACCCAGACCTCTCTTCCCACGGGTCCATCTCACTGTCTGACGCTTTACAAAGTGAGCTTCAGACATGAGTAAGTTACCCCTAGGCATCTCACCGTGCTTATGATAACAGGCTTCAGTATGTGCTCACTCTCTTTGGGTAAGCCTTGCATTCAGTACCCTGCATATGTAGTGAGTGTGCTTCCTGTTTACAGCCGCGCGCATCTGTGTGCACGCCCAGCCATGACCGAACACCGCCGCCACCCTCGGCGTTCCCTGGTGCCCTCCCCGGCCCAGCCTGACCCCCACCCCCAGAGGACGGAGGATGTTACGGGCTTTTTCAACAGAGACTAGTTTAGCCCGGGTCTGGGATTCGTGGGTGGAATCCTTGAAGGGGCACTGTGGGGCCCAAACTGTTTTTGTCAAACGACTTAGCTCTTCTTTGCCCTTTCCCATCTCATTCTCTAGGGAGCCTGCCATGGTCCCTTTCCCGTAGGGAGCCTGCCGGGGTTTTCCGCTTCTGCATTAATGTTTCGCGTGGCAGGCCTGCTGCTGCTTGGTTTCATATTTCAGTGAGGATGGTGAGCTAGGAAAGAATAAACACTTTAAAGCATGTTTTAAGGCAGTGTTATTCTCAAACCTACTGGACAAAATCGCCCTCCCCTTTTTATTACAACAAATATTTAATCATGCCCCCTTACTCGCCTGCAATGAAACTCGTAGATTAAAAAACCAGCCTACACATATAATTTCAGAAAATCAATATAATGCCCTAGTGTTGCTATAAAGGACAAATAAAAGAAGGTAATTCATAATGAATATGTATTTTAATATGTAAATTGAATGCAGAAGCAGATATGAGAGTCCAGCTGTCTTCTATTAGGTCAAACATTAAAGAGATTTGCAAAGATGTAAAACAGTGCCATTCTTTCAACTTTTCTTTTTTCTGTTTTGGAAAATATAATTATTTTTCATAAAATATGTTATATATGTCAATATGTAAAGTTTGTTATTACCATTCTTAATGGATTAATCTTTAGCTGAAGCTGAAGCTCCAATACTTTGGCCACCTGATGCAAAGCGCTGACTCATTTAAAAAGACACTGATGCTGGGGAAAATTGAAGGCAGGAGGAGAAGGGGATGATAGGGCATGTGATAGTTGGATGGCATCACCAACTCAATGGACATGAGTTTGAGTAAGCTCTGGGAGTTGGTGGTGGACAAGGAAGCCTGGATGCTGTAGTCCATGGGGTCACAAAGAGTCGGACACGACTGAGTGACTGAACTGAATGGATTAATGAATATTTTAAGTGTTTTTGAAATTGAATAAGAAACAGGAGTAGATATAATCAACATAAATCAGAACTTCAGGGGGTTCTCAATAATTATGATTCTAAGAGGTTAATAAAACTAAAAACTTTGGGAACCACTAGTTTAGCCTGTACCAGTACTTTGGCCACCTCATGCGAAGAGTTGACTCATTGGAGAAGACTCTGATGCTGGGAGGGATTGGGGGCAGGAGGAGAAGGGTACGACAGAGGATGAGATGGCTGGATGGCATCACCGACTAGATGGATGTGAATCTGAGTGAACTCTGGGAGTTGGTGATGGACAGGGAGGCCTGGCGTGCTGCAATTCATGGGGTCGCAAAGAGTCAGACACGACTGGGCGCCTGAACTGAACTGAACTGAACTGAGAACTTCATGTAAATGGAATCATACAGAAGGTGTAAGTTTTTTCTCCAAAGTTTATTTTACTCAAAATAATGGTTTTGAGATTCATCCATGTTCTTTGGTTTGTGTGTGAAAAAAAGAAAGTGTTAGTTGCCCAGTCATATACAACTCTTTGCAACCCATGGACTGTAGCCCACCAGGCTCCTCTGTCCATGGAATTCTCCAGGGAAAAATACTGGAGTGGGTAGCCATTCCCTTCTCTGGGGGATCTCCCAGCAGTTTATTCTTTTTTATTGATAAATAATAGTCCATTGTATGAATGTACCACAGTCAGTTTTTAAGTATATGTGTGCCCATGAAAACATCATCCGGATGGTGTGAAATATTTCCATCATTGCCGCCCCTTAGGAGTAGCTGTCATCTTGACACCCACAGATCTCATGTAAACAGACCAAAAAGGACACTCACTTTTATGTCCATCACGGTTCTTAAGCCTGTGAACATTCACTGTGTCATGCGCAAGGACACTCACTTTTATGTCCATCACGGTTCTTATGCCTGTGAACATTCACTGTGTTACGTGCAAGGACACTCACTTTTATGTCCATCACGGTTCTTATGCCTGTGAACATTCACTGTGTCACTTTTATGTCCATCACGGTTCTTAAGCCTGTGAACATTCACTATGTCACGGGCAAGAACAGACTGCTCTTTTTCTTCACTCTAACATCAGTTCTTGCTCCCTTGTCCACTTACACGTCTTCTTTCGTTTTCCTGTACTGTCATGTGGAATAGTTCCTAATCCTGCATTAGTATTAATACATCCAGATGTATTCATTTTAAGAAGGCTATCAGGTGGCTCAGTGGTAGAGAATCCACCTGCCAGTGCAGGAGATATAAGAGACTCAGGGTCTCAGGTTCAGTTCCTGGGTGGGAAGATCCCTGGAGGAGGAGATAGCAACCCCCTCCAGTATGCCTGCCTGGAAAACCGCTTGGACAGAGGAGCCTGGCGGCTGCCGTCCATGGGATCACAGAGAGCCTCAGAAGACTGAACACACCCACCCACACACACACACACGAAGCGCCTGCCAGCTTCATCTTGCTTCCAGTGCTCTCAGGCTCAAGGCTCTACGTACTGAGCTGCATCGGTTCAGTTCAGTCACTCAGTCGTGTCCGACTCTTTGTGACCCCAGGGACTGCAGCCCACCAGGCCTCCCCGTCCATCACCAACTCTCAGAGCTCACTCAAACTCATGTCCATCAAGTTAGTGATGCCATCCAAGCATCTCATCCTCTGTCGCCCCCTTCTCCTCCCGCCTTCAATCTTGTCCAGCATCAGGGTCTTTCCAAATGAGTCAGCTCTTCATATCAGGTGGCCAAAGTATTGGAGTTTCAGCTTCAGCATCAGTCCTTCCATGATCTCCTTGCAGTCCAAGGGACTCTCAAGAGTCTTCTCCAGCACCACAGTTCAAAAACATTAATTCTTTGGTGCTCATGAAATGCATGGTCGTGAAATGCATGAAATGCATGGTCATTATAAATTGTTTTATTTTTTCTTCTCTATATCATTGATTTTTTGAAATTATATGTAAAGTGTGGTTATTTTATCTATGAATTTCACTTCAGAAGAGTGAAGTGGGCATTACTAAATATTTGTTGTTTAAAAGGAGTTGAGTGGATTGGATCCCAAATGGTTGAGAGTATCTTGAATCATGTTTTAAAGTTTTTATTTTCTTCTTAGTTCATCATTCTTGCTGGAATATTGAACCTAGTAGCAATAACATTATAATGCAAAGAATTAATCATTTGTTTCATAAGAACATGTTTTTAATAAGTGTATCATTTACTAAAAAACCTGGCATTTTCCCAAGAAATGACATTTCTGGCCATTTGGCCAAGATTTGCAATGATGGATAAACATCATGTTTAAGGATTGGCATCTTGAATTATGTGCAAGGTTCTAATATTGATTTATGGAGAGCATTATTCCTGTTGTATATGTGTATCTCCTTGATATCTGATTTGCATTGGTTAATGTAAAATAAGCAGACTAGCTATTCATTTTTTTCTCAGTCTGAACATTTTCTAAATTCATGCCTCAGGAAGATCTTTTATTCCAAGAAAATAACCCAGCCACCATGAATTGCAAAGTATATTATTACCTTATTTTTCACCTTGAGAAGTAAGTAGAATGGTAGCAGCAGGTGAGATGTCTGAGTGAGACCACCTTGATTTTCATCCTGGCCCCACCGGACGGGTCATTTCTCTGTCTGCCTCCACTTTCTTATCCATTAAATGGGATTAACTGTACCTACCTCATACCAATGGTACCTATTATGAAATGGGGCAATAGCAAGTGAAACACTTAGAGCAGTGCCTGACTTTTAGTAAGTCTCTGCGTGGAGAAGGTTCAAGAGTGTTGCTGAGGAGAATGAGAGCAAGCGCAGCCCAGAAAGGCGATCGAGAGGATGCTTTTCTAACGCTCTCCACACACTCCTGCACTCAGCCAGGCGGTGCAGGCCCCTGGGGTGGGAGACTCACGAGGGGGCGAATTAAGGCTTTTTCTTTTTCTCATTTTTTGTTACTTTATTGCAATTACCTGTTGTAACAGAAAGTGACATCTACAACTGCTAGCAGGTGCTTAGTGCTTACTGTATGCAGGCTCTGTTCTTGGTCCAAACACTTTATGTGTACCAGTTCATTTCACCTGCTGGCCACCAGACACCCGGCCACCCGGCGAGGCAGGTAACGTCCTTTTTGTCACTTTACTGAGATGCGAGGAGACAGACCCAGAGAAACACTATCAGGAGAAGGGACCAGGATCTGACCCAGGCAATCTGAGTCCTGACTCTCTCCTTTTTTCTATTTTTACGATTTTTCGGATGTGGACCATTTTTTAGTCTTGATTGAATTTGGTACCCTGCGGCTTCTTTTCTGTGTTTTCGTGTTTTGGCCGTGAGGCCTGTGTGTTCTTAGCTCCCCGACCAGGCATCAGTCCCACACCCACTGCGTGGCAAGGCGGAATCTCAGCCACTAGACCACTAGGGAAGTCCCTAGACTCTCTGTTCTCAATTATGATGTGTTGCCTATTAAAATGAAACAAAACAAAAGAACTCAAACTTTGGAATTATCTAGAAGGCAGCAAAACATAGAGCAAGGCAAAGTTATAGTTTTCCTCCTTCCGGGTCATTGATTGTCATGGAATGGCTTCTTATGGAAAAAAAAAAAAAGGAAAGATGATTATTGCACATTTACTTTGAGCCAGTACTCTTTAGTCCTTTGCATTCCTTTCCCCCTTTTAATCCCCACAACCCTAATCGGTGGGCACAGTTATTATGGTCCGTGTTCACAGGCACAGGGGCTAGAGGTGCCTCACTTGCCTGAGGTCACTCATCAAGGAACGGGGACAGCCTGATGCCGTCTCGGGCTCTGAATGGCCATCTGACCATCACTGGTTCCCGATTTACTCTTCAGGTCAACAACCAGCTCTTTAACTATATTTGCTATTCTCTTTAAAGCAGCTGTGAATATAGCAGATAGCAGCATCCCTCTCCTATACCAGCAATGTATCAGCTGAAAAGCAGGAGCTTTGAAGCTTCTGAAGCATCACAGATCTGCCCTTCAGGAAGCAGAGGGCAGAGGCCCCCAGACTCCAGGAGAAGGGAAGGTTGTACTGGGCAGAGTCTGTCCATTTAGCGTGCTGGTGGCCTGTTTCACTGTCATTCCTGAACCTTAGATTTCAGTGAAACTAAATAGAAACCAGTAACCATCAAACAGCAAGTGTTCCTTATTAGAGTCTCAGTGCTCCCTGGCCCAGCAGCAGTTCCTGCGGCTGAGCCCTAATGACTGGATCATGCAGGCGTGTGCCATACGTTCGGAATGTCCAGAGGTGCCTCTTGGAAAATCCAGCGCCCTGGGAGTCTGGGGCGAATTACGCGCCTGTTCTCACATACTGACAGAAGTTTTCACACTTCACGCTGCCCGGAGTCTCCGCTGTAGGAGTGTTGAGAAATGGACAAGAAGTGGCCGCCGCACCTGCGTGTCGACCCACATCGTCTTCACCTGCTTCTTCTCCCAGGCGTCCCTCTCCCTCGATCTGGTCCTGCTGGGCGGCCGTGCTGTGGGAACTCAGGACCGAATGGAGCAGGTTGCTCACGTGTGCCGAGGGACTTCTGTCTGCAGAACCGCGGCATGAAAGTTGCTTTCTCTGGGTGCCTGAGTGTGGCTTCCGTTGGGCTTTTAGCAGTAGAGCTTTTGAAATGGAACTTTTTATTTTGAGATGATCGTAAACTCACACGCACTTGAAAGAAATAATACAGAGAGAGTCCATGTACCTTTGACTCAGCCCCGACAGTTGGGAGATCTTGACGAAGTGCGCTGCAGTGCCACGGCCAGGATGCTGGCGCTGACAAGGCAACCGTGGCCCACCCATCCTGTTCAGACTTTCCAGTGTGCCTGCACTCATCCTGTGTGTGTGTGTGATTGCCCCACGTGTAGGTGCCTGTATCTTCTCAGTCGAGATGCAGGATGAGCCCGTCGCCACACGGGCCCTCCTGCTGCCCTCGGGTGGCTGCCCGCCTGCCCTGACTCCACCTCGTCACCCCCGCTTCCACCCCCTCCACACCCAGTGCCCTGTTCCCCATCTCTACGACTGAGCCATTTCAAAACTGTTACATAAATAGAATCATACAGTATATAACCGTTTGTTATTAGTTTCGAGACTGGATCTCTGCATGATTCCCTTGAGGTCCATCTGAGTGGCCGTGAATATTCGTAGTTGGCTCATTTTTGTCACTAAGTAACATTCCATGGTGTGGAAGTAACATTCCACAGGTGTGCTCAGTGTTCACCCATTGAAGACCATCTGGGTGATTTATGAATAACGCTGCTGTGAACACTTGTGTGAACACAAGCTTTCACTTCTCAGAGATAAAATATCCAAGAGTGCCATCACGGCATCATACAGTAGCTTATAAGAACTCACCAGGCTGTTTCGCAGAGCGGCTGTGCTATTTCGCTTTGCAGCCAGCGCTATCCGAGTGGCCCTTTTATCTGCATCCTCGTGTGCGTTTGCTGTTGGCAGTCGCTGTTGTTTACCTTAGCCATCCTACATCTAGGTCTGTAGTGATGCCTCACAGGTTTTACCTTGCTTTCCCCTGATGGCTGACTGGCATGGGGCACCTCTTCATCTGCTTATTTGCCATCTTCAAACAGCTCTTCACATCATTCGCTCATTTTCTGACTGAATTTCTGATGTTGACTTTCAAGAGACTTTATATACTCTAGATACTAGACATTTGTTGGATGTGTGGGTTGCAAATACTTTATCCTAGTCTGTATCTTGTCTTTTCAACCTCCCAACAAACTTTGTTGCAGTCAAAGGTTTTAAATACTGATGAGGCCTCATTTATAAGCTTTTTCTTTCCGTGGACCATGCTATTGGAATCAAGCCTAAAAACCCTTCAACAAGCCCTGGGTCCCAGAGAATTTTTCCAGTATCTCTTTCTAACAGTTTTGTAGTTTTACATTTTATATTGAAGTCCATGATCCTTTGGGTTAATTTTGTATAGACATGAGGATTAAGTTGAGGTTAATTTTCTTTTTCCCTGTGAATGTCCAGTTGTTAGAAACACTGTCCTTCCTCTGTTCAACTTCTGTGACTTTGTTAAAAAAAAAAAAAGTGCAGTTCATGTTTCTCTGTATCTGGGTTATTCTCTTTTCTGTCTCATTGATCTCTGTGCCTGTCCATCCACCCGCTGAGGACTTGTGGAGGCTGGGCGGGGCCCTGGTGCCAGTGGGCAGCAGGGTCAGCTCCTGTCCATGCTCTCCCCCAACCCCGTTCCTGGAGGAAATCACCACTCAGTCCTGGTGGTTCTGGAATCACCTGGGTCATTGCTCCGCATGGGCTGGTTTTCAGGAAATACAGGTCAAGTTAGAGGGTTAGCAATAGTGCGAGGCGTTGGTTTTCACGAGCTCCTCGTGGTCTCTGCTGCTTCGCCTTTTTCAGGTCGGGTGGATTTCTGTTAGGCTGAGGCGTGTCAGTTGAGCGCAGGCAGCGGCACTTGGCCTCGCCGTGCGGCCCCGAGCGGCCCTGAGCGGCCGTGGTCTGCTCGCTGCTGCACCTTCCAGGGCCTTCCGTCGTGTCTGCAGAGCAGACGGCCCACAGTCCTTCCGTCCGTTACACACGCATCGGTCCTGGTCATTCCAGCTGATGTTATGAAGTAGTTTCCCCCTTCCATAACATTTTTTATTCTTTTGATATTTTTTCTGTTTAATTCTTACACTCAGCTGTTATTGCCTCTTTAAATGGAATAATCTTTGGGTTAGTGCCTCTGACTCTCCCTCTCCTGCAACTTAATTGCTCGTGACCATTGGCACCGACTCACTGAGCGAGTTCCTACTTGCTGTCCTGCTCGAGTGTGAGCTGTCTCCCTCCCTGTGTCGTCCAGAGCGCCCTCCATGCAGTGCCCGCTTGTGCCCCAGGCTGAGTGCCAGGCACCTGGGCTGTGGGTGTGACGGTGGATCCACAGTGTGCGCTTGGCAGGTGTTGAATGGATACACGAGAGAGCAAGCGGGTGAGCGAGTCATGCTGGCTCTGGCGGAGCTGCCTGTCTTTGGGGAGAGACGCGGTGTGGGCAGACAGCTTCAGCCCAGCATGCGGAGGACAGCCATGGATGTTGAGGATGGGTGTATGCGGGCTCCGGGGAAACCAAGGAGATGCCTGCTTTTCATACATGCTGTGCTCACCTTCTGCTTCCCAGTTACACCCTGACAGATATTCTGTCCCATCGACGTGCAGGTAATTTAGCGCCTCTGTTACCGTCCCCCGAGCCGACTGTGCCCACCCCCTGTCTCACCCACTGTGAGAGCTCCATGTAACGTAAGGAACCCAGCCAGGCCCTTTGCTGTGTAGCTTTTCTCTGCTGGGCACTCTCCTCACCCAGCTCACAGAGGTGTCTCGAGGCTTCAGTGGGAATGATATATGACTGTATGTAAACCGAGGCTTCCCTGGTAGCTCAGCTGGTAAAGAATCTGCCTGCAATGCGGGAGACCCTGGTTCGATTCCTGGGTGGGGAAGATCCACTGGCGAAGGGATAGGCTACCCACCCCAGTATTCCTGGGCTTCCCTGGTGACTCAGCTGGTAAAGAATCTGCCTGCAATGCGGGAGACCTGGGTTGGGAAGATCCCCTGGAGAAGGGAAANTGCGGGAGACCCTGGTTCGATTCCTGGGTGGGGAAGATCCACTGGCGAAGGGATAGGCTACCCACCCCAGTATTCCTGGGCTTCCCTGGTGACTCAGCTGGTAAAGAATCTGCCTGCAATGCGGGAGACCTGGGTTGGGAAGATCCCCTGGAGAAGGGAAAGGCTGCCCACCCCAGTATTCTGACCTGAAGAATCCCATGGACAGTCCATGGGGTCGCAAAGAGTCAGACACGACTGAGCGACTTTCACACACAAGCACAAACAGCATGAATTCTAAGCATATAGTCTCTGTGTACGATTGTTTATATATAATCATTGCAAAATGTGTGACTGACCCATAGTAAATGACATAAGAAAAGGAGGTATTTTTCTAATATTTTTTTTCTAGAAGAAGTAACGCAGAGACCTAGCTCATGTACCAGTAGCCTGGTTTCCTGGACAAGGATGAATCTGGAAAGGACAGATGACAGAAACTGACCTTGGTTTTGTTATAGAGACCCAACGCGGTCATGTAGCAGCCTTGTCGAATCTGCCCTGTAGCGAAGCTTCTCAAAATCTCCATGGCAACACGCAGAGGACTGTGGCGCATAGAGCAGCGCGTACCTGTGTGGACGTCCAGCAAGAGATGTGCGTCCTTCCCCACGCCCCACGGCTGGCTTCCTCTCAGTGCGTCCCTGCACCTCAGACACCTGCTTCTTTGTCCCCAGTCATGATCGTCTTTTCCTCCAAAATCTGATTCTAACTCACTCCTTTGGCATCTCCTCTCCTCCCCCTGGCTCCTACACAGGAGGAGATAGAGGTGTCTCCGTAAGGCTGCAAACTCTGTGCTATGAGGAAGGCCTTCGAGACTTAAAGCAAGTGTTTTCTCCCAGACCTGAGTGAAGCCTGGGCATGACCTTCAAGTGACTTCCACCCCTGCTTCATATTCAGGAGGCTGTGCGCTCACTCGCCCTCCTTAGCGTGCACTTAATAGATTTCCCTGAGCCTTCTTACAAACAGTCTAATGTTTGAGTAAGACTTTACAGCTGTCAAAGTGTTTACTCACATAATCCAACTTGATCCTCACCTTGTGAGGTAGCCGGGGCTGGTAGCGAGGTTGTCATTTCACGGACAAGGATGCGTCTTCTGACGCGAATCCACTGGCCGGCCGGTGGTGGAGCTGGGGCCCGCGGCTTGAGTCCGCGTGCCTGTCCTGCCCCTGGAGTCCCCGCAGGACCACCCCTGTGATCTGCAGCCTGGGCTCAGAGTGGGTGCTCCAAAAGTTCTGACCGAGTACCAGCCTCCAGCTGGTCATGCCCTTTTACAGTGTGCTGCTGCTGCTGCTAAGTCACTTCAGTCGTGTCCGACTCTGTGTGACCCCATAGACGGCAGCCCACCAGGCTCCCCCGTCCCCGGGATTCTCCAGGCAAGAATACTGGAGTGGGTTGCCATTTCCTTCTCCAATGCATGAAAGAGAAAAGTGAAAGTAAAGTCTCTCAGTCTGTCCGACTGTTAGCGACCCCATGGACTGCAGCCCACCAGGCTACTCCGTCCACTGGATTTTCCAGGCAAGAGTACTGGGGTAGGGTGCCATTACAGTGTGCACTTATGTATTATTTTGCTCTAATTGTCTTAATGTTAGGGACTTTGCAGAAAGTTGTCCTAAAAGTATTGCTAAAAACGTGTGGCGATTATGAAAGGAGATGAGGTCTGCCCCCGCCTTTCTAAGCGTTAACGGCACCAGTTCCCTGTAGAGAAAGGGTCAGCAGGAGACGGCAGACGGTGTTATTTGGTAGCTGGCATTTCCTAACATGATTTTACTTTACACAAGTAGGCTGAACTCTTTCTTGATAATTCTCTCATCTACCTTCAGGCAGAAGATGGGTTTTGTTTTTGTTTTGTTTTTAATGTATGCACATAGAAGTCAAATGGGGCATGCATTTTCCCTGCCATTCTGATGACCGTCTTGGTAACAGCCAGTGGTGTATAAAGGAAAGTCTTTCTACCTTTAAGCAAATTTTGTTTTCCTTATTAAGAAAGAAGGCATAAGCTAGAATTTTCTGTACATAGGTCCATATTTTTGTAAAATTTTCTTAAAGGAAATCATGAAAAAGCAAGGTGATAATATATTTTGGAATAAGCCCTCATGACTTAGTTTTTAAACAATGCCTTTGTTAAGTGTTTTGGACTTTGGACAGAATGTCTCCATAAGGAGCTCCATTTCCCACTGCATGGTTAGTCACATGGCTGGGCTGAAGTTCACGTTATCTTTTTATATCTGAAAAATATAGGCAGAGAATGTTTTTGTTTCATCCAACAGTTATTTCTACACACGAGCAGACGGCTCGCCTGCGTCTATATTTATGCTCTGGAGCATGAGTGTGTGTTTACTGCATTACAGTCAAGCACATCACATATGTTCGTAGTCAGTTGAAGTGTAGTTAGAGCAACCGTGAATCTAAGGTGATCCATGAACTAAAACCATTTCGTCTTAACAGAGCAGACTTGGCTGACTTTAAGCATAAGCTTAAGCAAAGTGATGAGTTCATAATTATTTAATGTAAACTGAACAGGGTGGAAGGGCCCTGTGGGGTCGATTATTTCAAAGTGCTCCGATGATTACACATCATAGACCGCCTTCCCGGGAAAGCACTGTTCAGGTGGGAGGCTAGCTGGCAGCACCATAAAGCACCTAAATGGCTTCAGACTAAAGAATCTGTTAGTTTTGTAGGTTTAACATCCTTGACACTTAATAGGATTTGGGATTCCAGTGTAGCAGCAGCTTTTATTGCAGACACTTTAATTGAATGCCTCAGAGTAAAATGAAATTAGCAAAGACAGTATTAAATTATGGATGCTCCTTTTTTATCATTTGGATAAGAATTCTGCCCAGTTTCTTTTTCTAATTATATTATTTCAAACTGATTGATATAAAAACTTAACACACAGTCTTTAAGACTGGGTATGCCATCTGGTCCAAGAAATTCCGAATAGGAGTGTGGAGTTGACGTTGGCCAGATCACCTCTCCTGAGCTTCAGAAAGGAGTCTCATTTGGGGTGGTGTGGTTTAACAACAGCTTGCAATAAGTCCCCATTCTTGAGGGGGCAGGGGTCAAACAGACCCGCAGACACCAGAGCTTCACGTGACCCTGCAGGCAAGCGGGAGACCCTGAGCAGCAGTTGGCATTGGCTGGTGACGTCACGCTCTTCTCAGTGTGGCAAGGGATAGGTGTCCGGTGCCCTTCACAGTCAAGGGCAAAGGTAGCTGAAGCAGGCCTGCTTTGTTTTTTCTAACTTATTGGGCTGCACCAGGTCTTAGCTGAGGCAGGCAAGCTCTTGGTTTTGCCACACACTATGTAGCCCCCTGGGCTCTCTCCACTGGGAGCACCAGGGAAGTCCCCAGACTCGGTTTTATTTGAACACCCATGAGTGAAAAGTAGTTTTTGTATTTAGCTATGTTGATCTTGATATTGCATCTCTCTATTGTTTTGGACGCAGCTTTTAAGATGATAGGCATCTTCTAACTGAAACAAAATCTAGGGGAAACACTGTCTAATTCAGCTGCGGGCAGTCCACATGGAAATTGTGGAAACAGACGCAAAATGTAGGAAAGCGTCGCAGATGAAATACTTGTTTTTCAATAGACCGTTGATATAAATGCTCCATAAAGGAGAGGTAGAAGAAAACTGAACATGTGTGAGGGCTCAGCTGTTGCTCAACCCCTCGGTCGCGCCGGACTCTCCGTGACCCCACGCGCTGCAGCACACCAGGCTCTCCTAACCTCCACCATTTCCCAGAGTTTGTTAAGATTTCATGCCCATTGAGCCAATAACGCTGTCTAACCATCTCATCTTCGGCCATCCCCTTCTCCTCCTGCCCTCAATCTTTCTCAGCATCACTGTTGGCTTTTCGCATCAGGTGGCCAAAATACTGGAGTTTCAGCTTCAGCATCAGTCCTTCCAATGAGTATTCAAGGTTGATTTCCTTTAGGATTGACTGGTTTTATCTCCTTGCAGTCCAAGGGCCTCTCAAGAGTCTTCTCCATTGACAGAGTTTGAAAGCATCTGTTCTTCAGCACTCAGCCTTCCTCATGGTCCAAGTCTCACATCCGTACGTGGCTACTAGAGAAACCGTGGCTTTGGGTATACAGACCTTGGCCAGCAAAGTGGTGTCTCTGCTTTCAGTCTGCCGTCTCGATTTGTCCTTGCCCTTCTAAGGAGCAGGTGCCTTTTAACTTTGTGGCTGCCGCCACCATCCACGGTGATTTTGGAGCGCAAGAAAATAAGACTGGTCACCATTTCCACCTTTCTCCCTTCTGTTTGCCATGAAGCGATGGGACCGGATATCAGTTTTCTGAATGTTGCATTTTAAGCCAGCTTTTTCACTCTCATTTTTACCCTCATCAACAGGCTCCTTCGTTCCTCTTCACTTTCTGCCATTAGAGTGGTATCATCTGCATACCCAGTCGGCACAGACATGTATTTAATTTGAAAAGTAGGGTTGCCCATGATCATAAGTGCCCTTCCAAGCTCTAAGTCTGAAGAGTGTAAGGAAAGAGGACAGTCCTGGAAAGTTCCCAGAGCATCACAGATTCAGGCAGTGTATCCACGCTGTTGCGTCTTTACCCGTTCAGTCACATCATCAGGCTGTTCAAACAGCAGTGCCCTTATCTTACTCCCCCATGCAAATTGGTGAATACATACTAAGTAAATAAAGTGTGCGTTCCAGATACACACAGCTGTAGAGACTTGCTCGCTTGTGTTAGGTCGTGGATCTTGTCTCTCTGTCACGTGATGCAGTCGTGGTCACACACAACGTATACAAATATGACTTCTTTCAAAATCGGACAAGCTGGCACCACAGTGGAGCGGAAAAGGCATCTTGTTCTCCTGAATCCCCTCGTCTTCCGGTCTTGCTCCTCTTCCTTCGAGTTCTTTCTGTCCGTCTTTTGGCTTCTCTCTCCGCTTCCTTCCTCCCCACCTCCTGGTGAGCAGCACTTGTGCGCTGGGCGGAGCGTGCGCGGCTGACCCAAGCACGGTCCTCTTTATGGCCAAGGCTGTTGTCCGCCGTCAGTAACTGCTGCTGGCGACTTGCTGCCGGTTAGACAGGCTTCCCGGTGAGTGTCGGCGCTCTGAGAGCAGGGCGACCTCCGCGGTGGGCCTCCTCTTCCCAAGCCACCCTGGGGAGGCTTCCTCCTCTCCCCCACCTGAAGATGTACCAGACACCTTTGGTTTCAGGGTCATAAATTCTGGCCTCGTGGCAGTCACGTATGTGAAGCACAAAGGAAGGAGAGCGGGTTCTGGTTAATGCCCTTGACGCCTCTCCACATGAAGGAAGGTACATGAGACCCCTCAGCTGTCGGCCAAGGGGCAGAGCCACATCTGTGTCCCCTGGCGGGATGGGGTCAGGACCAGCTGTGCGCTCTGGCAACAGTGAATTTCAGACAGCAAACGCTTTTACTGGTCTTTTCCTGGATGCGGAGACTAGTTGCTTGCCTTAGGGCGAGAGGGAGAGAAGAGGCAAGCTTGATGGTGCCCGCGTGCTTTACACTTCACTTTTCCTTAAAAAAAAAAAAAAAAATATATACATATATATATATATTTAACACAACTGCCCTACAACTGGCTTCCCAGGTGGCACAGTGGTGAAGAATCCACCTGCCAATGTGAGCGACGTGGGAGACGTGGGTTCGATCCCTGAGTTGGGAAGATTCCCTGGAGAAGGAAAGGGCAACCCTCTCCTGTAGTCTTGCCTGGAGAATCCCATGGATGGAGTAGCCTGGTGGGCTACAATTCACAGGGTCCCAAAGAGTCAGGCGCGTCTTCGCATGCAGGCAAGTTCTCCTTACAACTAGTACTTGGCAACACCCCTAGCTCTTTTTGCTCTTTTCCACCCCCACACACATGCTGGTTCATAAAAAAGGAGTATTACTGGAACTTCATGTCAGCTTATTTAAAACATAACAAAGAAAGTAGAAGAAACAGGGGATTAACATGTTCCCTTCCTTTGCTCAAACCAAATTGGTTGATGCCGTTCCCTTGACATAAACATTGTTTCTGTTTGCAGGCTGCAAATAAGAAATGCGACCTCTCTTGACAATGTATTCATTATCACTAAAATTCCTTCATCGGAGGAAAGACTTGTTACTGAAATCATTTTTTTTTTTTTAATATCCCACAAGGAAACCTTTTCTGCCACGGAGTGTGGCCCTTAATCTTCTTTCTTCTTTTGCCCACTTAATTTTAATGTTCTGGCGTTGTCTGAATGCTAATGATGACTAACAAAATTCTTTTTTTTCTAAAGATATTCATCTAAATTCTGATTAACTAGGAAAAGCACAAAGAAAGCAGTTATTTCAGGTACAAGAATGAAATATTTGTTGCGTTTGTAGGCAGGGGAAGGTGACAGAGCTCAGGAACAGAGAATGTGCACAGTGAGGACAGGCCTGTGCTCCCCCGACCCTGCTCTGCCACAGGCGTAAAGAGCGTCTTCTCACCTGAGAGGCGAGCTACCCAAGAAGAAGAAAGAAATACCTGTAGAAGCTAGTTTTGAAACATTTGCTTTTCTAAGGCAGTGTTGCAAAATCTCTTCTAATTCCCTCAATTTCTGTATCTCAGCGATTCCCAAAGCACCTCTGTATAAATAGTAATAGATAATTCCCTTTTTTTTTTTAAAGCTGCCCCAATTCACAGGTGTCCTTTTTTAAAATGTGTGTGCGCGCATGCTAAGTCGCTTCAGTCGTGTCCAACTCTTTGCAGCTCCGTGGACTGTAGCCCTCCAGTCTCCTCTGTCCATGGGATTTCTCAGGCAGGAATACTGGAGTGGGCAGACATTCCCTTCTCCAGGGGATCTTCCTGACCTGGGGATCGAACCTGCACCTGCTGGCAGATGGGTTCTTTCCCACTAGCGCCCCCTCTAGCCAGTTCACCATAATATAGTTAGTTCAAGAGGCACTCTTAAAACCCCTGTGAAGGTGACCCACTTGGCAGAAATGTAACACATCTGCTCTGTCTGCTGTCCCTTGTACATTTCGTAGCTTAGTGAATCGCTGCATCAAATTGTCCCTGGACACAGGAGGGCGTTTCGCCGGGGCCCCCTGCCTCAGGAGCGCGGGAGTTCTCTGCCGTCAGTGTCGGGCAGATGGCCCAGCACCCTCTCTCAGCAGGTCTGCAGACGCAGGCACGGAATGCAAGCTGGATGCTCACAGGGCGCTGGGAGAAGCGCAGGGCAGCTCTGCACCGAGCTGGGAAAGCTGAGGAGTCGGCTGCCCTCGGGATCGGGGTCCCCGGTACACGCAGGAGGGCAGGAGCAGAGCTGCCCTCCTTTGGCCAGCCGCAAAGCTGCACCACCAGGGCTGGCCCCACGACTGCCTGCCTGTGCGGGGTCAGAGGCAGGACACCCTGTGTGACTGTTGGCTCCCAGCTGGAGCCTCACTGGTGCTGTCAGAGGCAGGGAGATCCTCTGCCTCTTGACACCGGGTGAGTGAAGGACGTGGTCGCTGGACCCCCTGTGAGCGGAGCGAGCAGGGCCCTCCCGGCAGCCGCCCGGTGGTGCGTAGGCCCCTCGGAGCCCAGCTCTGGGCGCTGCTCCTCCCAGCCCTGCGTCCCCATGGCCCTCGCGGCGGCGGCGGCTCCCACAGCGGCTGCTCTGTGTCAGCTCCACCTGCTCTCAGGCTTTGGACGCCTCTGGAGTGAGCACCGCGTGTAAATCCTCCGCTGACACCCTGGTGTGGATGCTGTTTCCCTGACTCACAAACATCCGTACGTGGACGTCTTTCCCCCGAGTCCATTCAGCTTCTTCAGAGGTGGCCACCCTCCCGCCCCGGCTTCCAGTCTGTGATGTAAATGTCTGGCTGCTGGTTTGGGGGGCACCGGGCAGACAGTGGATCACAATAAAGTGAAAAATTCTGAAAGAGATGGGAATACCAGACCACCTCACCTAAGTCTTGAGAAACCTGTATGCAGGTCAGGAAGCAACAGTTGGAACTGGACGTGAAACAACAGACTGGTTCCAAATAGGAAAAGGAGTACGTCAAGGCTGTATATTGTCACCCTGATTATTTAACTTATATGCAGAATACATCATGAGAAACGCTGGGCTGGAAGAAGCACAGACTGGATCAAGATTGCCGGGAGAAATACCAGTGACCTCAAATATGCAGGTGATACCACCCTTATGGCAGAAAGTGAAGAGGAACTAAAGAGCCTCTTGATGAAAGTTAAAGAGGAGGGTGAAAAAGTTGGCTTAAAGCTTAACATTCAGGAAACAAAGATCATGGCATCCGGTCCCATCAGTTCATGGCAAATAGATGAGGGAACAGTGGAAACAGTGTCAGACTTTATTTTTGGGGGCTCCAAAATCACTGCAGATGGTGACGGCAGCCATGAAATTAAAAGATGCTTACTCCTTTAAAGAAAAGCTATGACCAACCTAGACAGCATATTAAAGCAGAGACATTACCTTGCCAACAAAGGTCCATCTAGTCAAGGCTATGGTTTTTCCAGTGGTCATGTATGGATGTGAGAGTTGGATTATAAAGAAAGTTGAGGACTGAAGAATTGCTGCTTTTGAACTGTGGTGTTGGAGAAGACTCTTGAGAGTCCATTGGACTGCAAGGAGCTCCAACCAGTCCATCCTAAAGGAAATCAGTCCTGAATATTCATTGGAAGGACTGATGTTTTGGCCACCTGATGTGAAGAGATGACTCATTGGAAAAGACTCTGGTGCTGGGAAAGACTGAAGGCAGGAGGAGAAGGGGACGACAGATGATGAGATGGTTGGATGGCATCAGTGACTCAATGGACATGAATTTGAGTGAACTCCAGGAGTTGGTGATGGACAAGGAGGCCTGGCATGCTGCGGTTCATGGGGTCCCAAAGAGTTGGACACGACTGAGCGACTAAACTGAACTGAACTGAGGCAGACAGCGGGCAGGAGCCTGTCACTCCAGCTCCTGGCACCCCACCCTGTGCCACACGTAGCACCCCTGCATGGGGACTCTCTCTAGGGTAACTTCCTTGGAAAGTCAGCTGTCCTGGGGCGTGGGCTGGGCCCTGCTGGGAAGCTTGTATAGAGTCTACATGTGAACTTCACACCATTTCTGCTGCTTCCGCCCTGCACCCCACCAGCCCCCACAGGACCCGTCGTAACTGCCTTGGTTCTGCTGATCCAGCTCCAGCTCCTCTAGAGAGCTTTGCAGGATAGGAATCTTTCCCCCTTACCCACCTCCCACCAACCAGGACCAGTCGTCCTTTGGGGGAAGTTGACCCAAAGAGTGACCCCAAGGTAGGGTGTGCAGCGTAGCAGAGGGGGATGGGAGATGCAGCGGCCGGCTGTATGCTTGGGCCCTGTCTGTCCTGTTCCCCCAAACACCGGGCTATGTGAGCGGCTCGCTGTGAGGACCCAGCAGTGGCCACTGCTGAGGAGCCTGCAGAGGCCCAGCCCCCATCCTGGCACTCAGTGAGTGGCCCACAGAGGCAGATACCAGAGGAGAAGCCTCAGTGGCTGAGCGAGTCTCTGGAGTAGGACCAGGGAGCTGGCGAGGGGTGGCATGGGGGCCGCGGTGCCTTGGGAGAGAAATACAAGCACAGTGGACCCGCCGCCCACCATCGGCGACTTCACTTTGCTCAGTTAACCTGCGGTCAATCGTGGTCTGAAAATATTAAATGGAAAATTCTGGAAATAAGTAAATCATAGGTTTTGAACTGCACACTCTTCTGAGTGGAGAGGTAAACTCTTGTGCTGTTCCACTCTCGCACCCAGGCCGTGAGTCACTCCTGTGTCCAGTGTCCCCTGACCGACAGTCCCTTGCAGCCACTGGACCATCAGATCAGCTGCCATGGTGTCCCCGTGCCTGTGTGCGTTACTCTGATCTTACTTAACAGTCGCCCCAAAGGGCACAGGTAGTCATGCTGGCAGTTTGTATTCTCTCACCGTGCCACCGTGCCTAGTCGGGCATGCAGCTGTCACCTCCCCTGTGGATCAGGGAAGAGCACTGTGTGGGCAGGCTGGCTTGAGCTTTCACAATCACCCAGAGGGCTTTGATTCTGGAGCCTCCTCAGGTTTGAATCTCAGCTCCACCCTCACTAACTGTGGGACTTCTTTGTTGTTCTTGCTGCATCCCTAAGTTGTGTCTGATTCTTTGTGACCCCATGGACTGCAGCACACCAGGCTTCCCTTCACTATCTTCTGGACTTGGCTCCAGGTAGGTGATGCCATCCAACCATTTCGCCCTCTGTCGCCCCCTTCTCCTCCTGCCCTCGATCTTTCCCAGCATCAGAGTCTCTTCCAATGAGTTGGCTCTTCACATCAGGTGGCCAAAGGATTGGAGCTCCAGCAGCAGTCCTTCCAACAAATATTCAGGGTTGGTTTCCTTTAGGATGGACTGGTTTGATTCCGTCTCTGTCCGAGGGACTCTCAAATTGCTTAACCTTTCTGTGTCTCAGTTTCTAATAATAGTGCCTGGCTCCCAAGGTGTTGCAAGGATTATTTAGCAGTTGTAAACTGTAAAGTTGAACAGTGCCGGCCTATAATAAACATCATGCCAGTACTTTTTAAACAGAAACGCCTGGACTGTGGCTTGTACCATTTGTGACTGAGCTGGTGAGCAAAGCCAGAATTTAGTTGAGCAGGAACATAAGGCTGTGAGATCCCGTCACAGTTAGTGGGACTACGCCTGGTGAAATAGGAGTCTGGAAGCAGACTGAACCCCTGGGAACGGGCTTGAATGATGGAGATGCCAGAGCTCCGGATACTGGAAGGGAGCTATCACAGAAACCATGTCACGTGGAGCAAGCCACGGTACAGACGCGAAGGGAGGCTGACTTGGTGGTAGCTGCTTGTTCCAAAGCTCCCCCAAGCCCATTGGTCAGGAGCCCAAAGCAGCAAAATCTTCCAGGCCCTACTAAGGGGGAACGGCTGCTGGTGTGACACCTTCCTGGCCTTCATTCTTTCAAGACCCAGCCCAAAGCTGAGTGGAATGATGCCAGAAGCTCCCCCCAGGGAGAGGGGACGGGAACCTGGGCAAGGTGGGGGCTCATGCCCAGCGCCCTCTCCGCTGAAGGAGGCCTCCGGTTCTCTGACTTTGAAAGGGGATCGATTTTGAACTAGACCTTGGTCAAGGGGGATGAGTGCAGGACGTGCTCTGGGGACGCAGTTCAATCCGGGAGCCTTCGGCCACACATGGAGGAAAGCTTCCAGATCCCTGGCATTGCTTGGAATCCAGCACGGACCCCAGACCAGGGTCCACGCTGTCCTGGACGCACATTCCCACCCCTAGTGGCCACACCCTGACCTGCAGCTGCCTGCTGGTGTGGGCGTCCTGCTCGTCTCAGCCAGAGACAGAGCCCCCAGTACAGCCTGCATAAGTGTTCCCGCCTTCCTTTCCTGCATTCTTTTTCCCGTTCTTCTTCAGTCATTTCTAGTGAACTCTGGAATTAATTTTTAAATTTCCCAAAATATCTGTTCTTGAAGGCAGGCAGTGTATCTTATATATCTTTATATTCACTGTGCCCCTGCCAAGCAGGCTCTGCAAAGAACTGACCTTTATTAGCTGACAAATACACAGATCACACAGAACAGCACTTTTATGCTGTCACTTTCTTTCTCACTGAAGGTGTCTCATAATGGACCCGAATATCTCTACTCTGTCTTCCCTCCATCGACCTACCCACCCACCCATTCATCTACCCACTCACCTACCCATCCATTCTTCCATCCATACATACATCCACTCACCCACCCACCCATTCATCTACCCACTCACCTACCCATCCATTCTTCCATCCACCCATCCATCCACTCACCCACCCACCCATTCATCTACCCACGCACCCACCCATCCATTCATCTACCCACTCACCCTGTCTCTTATACTGATGTGTATAAGAGACAGCATCCACCCACCCACCCATCCATTCACTCATCCGTCCATTCACTCACCCGCCCACCTGTCCACCCGCCTGCCCGTCTGTCTGTCCTCTGTGCTTCTCTGTGCATCTCACTGTAAGCTCATCTACTTAACATCAGTGCCGTTGTCGACTCTTGCCCAGGCTCATTCTCTGCAGCTTCTAACACATATACCAGCCTGGCTTTTAACATAGAAAGCTTAATGAGCACATGTTGTTTGTAGCATCAACACAATGAAATGTTAACATTGTACTAATTCAAGAGGTTTTTTTTTTTTTTTAACATGGGAAAGATAAAGATTCATTTCACAGTGATACACAGAATTGTGTGAGTGATTAAAAAAAAAAAAGTTCAAAGGATTCCAGAATCTTCCAAATGGGATGATGATAAAATTGTCACTAAGAAGAATGACATGCTGTTATGAGAAATATCTACCCAAATGTCCCTTTTTAAAGAGTTACTGTACCATGTAAGGGTCCTGCCCGTCTGTCTGTCCTAGGTGCTTCTCTGTGCATCTCACTGTAAGCTCATCTACTTAACATCAGTGCCGTTGTCGACTCTTGCCCAGGCTCATTCTCTGCAGCTTCTAACACATATACCAGCCTGGCTTTTAACATAGAAAGCTTAATGAGCACATGTTGTTTGTAGCATCAACACAATGAAATGTTAACATTGTACTAATTCAAGAGGTTTTTTTTTTTTTTTAACATGGGAAAGATAAAGATTCATTTCACAGTGATACACAGAATTGTGTGAGTGATTAAAAAAAAAAAAGTTCAAAGGATTCCAGAATCTTCCAAATGGGATGATGATAAAATTGTCACTAAGAAGAATGACATGCTGTTATGAGAAATATCTACCCAAATGTCCCTTTTTAAAGAGTTACTGTACCATGTAAGGGTTATAAGTTCAGTATTTTAGTCTGTTTCTGTAAAAGACAACACATTTCTAAATTTGAAGGCAACCCCTCCACTGTTACAAGATCCGGTAAATGATTCATTTACTTAGCTTTAAACCAGGTTTTCTTACATCCCTCCGAAAAGACATGGTCATTATTAGTCAGCAGCAGCACGTGAAATATATTTTCTAATGGACAGAAAAGCTGTGTGTTTGAAGATCTCCCTGCTCCATAAAGAAGAGCCCGCCCAGCCACTGGTATGGCCAGCCCTGAACATCCACACAGCGTTGGTCATGCTGGGTGGAGAGGGGTTCCTGGGCCACGGACGGCCTTCTGGCCCTGCTCTCGGCGGTCTGTGCCTGGAGCCCGGAGCCTCCGTCCCTGCAGCGCCCACATCCTTCGAGTCTGTCAGTTCTACGGCTGTTCTCGGCAACTTGTGTTTTCTTTAGATTTGCGAAGCTATAAATTGCATCTTTTCTAACCTCCCGCTCCTCTGCCACTTAGCTACTGGAAGTGAGATTTAAAGAACAAATGGGGTGTCAGCTTTCAGAACACAAGTACTTGATGGCTGTGCAGCGCGGCTCTTCTGGAATCGCAGGAAGGGAATGGGCTGAGCCTGGGGTGGGGGTGAGGGGTGGGGAACAGCGTCTTTGCACAGTTGCAGTCACCTTGGAAAACGTACCAGGTCTGCCTAAGCCTGATTAGGACTGCCCCCCACCCCTTAGAAGGGGCCCCTGGGAACAGGACCTTCCCTGCCCCCCTCTACGGAGCCCTCCCCTCCTCTGCTTCTGAAGCCCTCTGGCTCCGAGGGTGTCCCCCAACGCCTTTGTTTGGGAGCACTGTCTGGTTTTGAATAAACACACCATCTTTATAAAAGTACTCCAGTATGTTCGCTGAGTTCATTTGACATCTTACAATTTTTGCCTCTGTTTTTAAAAATATATAAATTATTTTATATGTACAGAAACAGTTTGCAAGAGAGCGTCCTGAACGCCTGAGCTGCCCGGCTCCAGCCGAGGGCGAGGAGCATTGTCCGAGCACGTGCCGGCCCTTCCTGCTTCTCCAGCCCTCAAGCTGCAGACAGCATCCTGGATCTTGTATTTCACGTTCCTGTTTTAGCTGCTGCTGCATTTTTATTTTAGTATGATTTTTCAAAAAAAGAAAAAAAATTCAATATATCAAATGTATCTCAGTACAGCTGGGAATTTTAAAAATAAAGGCTAAGTTATCAAAGCGAGAAAATAACACCCTGCGAGGGACCAGCTCTGGGGACACCCAGCATGCCCGCACACTCGCCCGCATTTCAGAAGTGGATGGTGTCCTCGCCCTGCGTGGCCGGCCTGGAAGGCATCTGCCTGGGATCCTCTGTTGCCTGCGTTAATTCTTGGCCGCTAAATCTGTCCTTTAAGCAAAGATTAACGGGCTTCCTATAACAGGTTATGATAGCTGTTGCTGTTGCCGTCACTGTTAACCGTTCGGGACGAGCCCTGCCAGGGACTCTGCTGGGCGCCGTGCCTGCGTCCCCTTTCCCCCCTGCCGCGGCCGTCCCGTGGGGCATCCTCGCTCGTCTCCTCACGTGGGTGACGGAGCTGCCGTTAGGTCAGGCAGCTTGTCCAGAGCTGGCGGTCACTGCCTGCCTCCAGCATCGCCAGCCGCGCGGTGCCCTCCCGGCACACGAGGGGGGGCTTAGCAGCCGGGACTCAGCCAGCTCAGTCCTCCGTTGTCCTTCAGTGGACAGTGCGCTCTGACTGTGATGATTCTTTTCTTCCCATTCAGGAGCATTGGGTATATGTGTCTTGTAAACTGATGCCACCTCATATGCCAGGCCAAACAAGCCCTGGCTCTCCATGTACAGCTGGCACTTCCCTTGGTGCTGCTTGAAGGGCTCATGTCAAGGCTTATAGGTCGTTGTGTGAATTTATGACAGAGGGGGGACTCGAGGACCTAGGAACAAATACACACTGCCCAGAACTCCTGCAGAAATGGGACCTGAGAGGAGTGTGGGTCTGCAAAGAGCAAGAGGAGGGGCCAGCTGACCGGGGACGTCTTCCGTGTGTCCCTCCCCGAAGCTGGCATTCTCTCCCTCCTCTTATTTATCATGAAAGATTGTTGCTGTTCAGTCACTAAGTCGTGCCCACCTCTTTGTGACCCTGTGGACTGCAGCATGCCAGGCCTCCCTGTCCTTCACCAGCTCCCGGAGTTTACTCAGACCCACGTCCCTCGAGTCGTGATGCCATCCAACCATCTCATCCTCTGTCGTCTCCTTTTCCTCCAGCCTTCAGTCTTTCGCAGCATCAGGGTCTTTTACAGCGAGTCAATTCTTTGCATCGGGTGGCCAAAGTATTGGAGCTTCAACTTTAGCATCAGTCCTTCCAATGAATATTCAGAGTTGACTTCCTTTAGGATTGACTGTTTTGAACTCCACGAAAAGTTAAATTACATTAAATTGGAAAGTGATGCTAATATATTACAACCCATCGTATTAGACTGAGAGCCGAAATCTAACCACACGCGTCTTTTCTGAAGCAGCACTCTGGCAAATAGTCCATGCTCTCCCCGTGTGATACCGTTACAGGGTAAAGCTGTGCGAGTGGTGTGTACGCATCTGTGTTCTTCCCTGAGTCAAGCAGTAAAGTCTGTAAGGTTGACTGATTATACTCAGAATAATATCAGCAAGGACGATAAATCTAACTTTAGATGTCATAAAATGTGTTTCTGGGAAGGTGATGATTCATGATCAGATGCACACACAGACATCACGAGAGAGCTAAGAAATAGAAGTCATAACCTCTGGCTCCAAAAATCATGGACTTTCTGTGAACTCAGCCAGCCTTTCTCTGGAAACCAGTAAAATGGAGCTTGACAACTGCGTGCCCTCTTTTTTTCTTCTCTGCCTCTTGATTTTCTTGGAGGTGTAAGTTCTGGTTCTTGTGATGTTTTGGAGGTGAAATTTAAAAAAAAAGATTAAAGGAATAAAAAATAATTCTGTAAAATGAAAAGGAGGTTCGAGTGTATATAGGCTCATAACAGGAAAACTAATGAGTTCTTTAAGTATGAGTGAATGGGATGCCTGGAGAGTTTATGCCAGAGCCCACAGATGGCCAGGTAAAATGCAAGAGGCTTGAATAGAGAGGGAGAGGCTTTCTTGGCCAAGAAAGAGAAGTTCTTAATCAGGAAGGTAACAAAACGTAGAGGTGGGTCTCCTGTGCAGGCTGCTCTCGCTCCCCGCCTCCCCGCAAAGGCAAAGCTCCCTCCACGGACACCGTGCTTTTCCGCCTCCCTTCCCGGCCAGCGCGGGCCCCTGCGTCCCTGTCTCCTTCTTCCGTGGGCCCCGCCTGCTGTGAACATTCTGGGTGCAACCGCTTCTCACCGTCTCCCCATGACCACCACGGCCTCCTGGTGACCGCTGAGGTCACACGTGTGGTTCACCAGGAGACTAGCTTGCTGTGGTGTGCGTGTCGCTCCGTGTCCTGTGTCACGTGTGTGGTTTCCCAGGAGACTAGCTTGCTGTGGTGTGCGTGTCGCTCCGTGTCCACTTGTCACTCGTGTGGCTTCGAGTCACCGCCTCGGCTGTCGGGGTGCAGAGCCACCCCCTCTCCACAAAGCCCTCTAGTGCTTCCCCCGTATGGTCACACCTGCCTCCCACGCACAGCATCCCTGCAGCCCACCACTCACCTGTCCTCCCTTGCTAAAGTTTCAGCTTTTCTGGACTGCCATGTAAGTGGAATCATAGCCTGTGACTTTTTGAGATCAGCTTGTTCACTCAGCGTAGCGCCCTTGAGGTCCACTCAAGTGGTGTGTGTCGACCGGTAGCTCCTTTCTATTGCTGTGTAGTTCCCTAATATGGCAGCAGCAAAGTTTTTCAACTCTTCACCTGTTGAGAGATACTCAGGTTGTTCTCAGAATTTGGCTATTCCAAATAAAGCTACTATGAACATTTGTACACAGGTTTTTGTGTGAACTTAAATTTTGATTCCCTGGGGAAAACGTCCAGGGCTCTACTTGCTGGGTTAAATGGTAAGTATATTTGTGTTAGCTTTTTTAAGAGACTGACAACCAGTCTTCCAGAGTGGCTGTACCATTTTACCTTCCCACCTGCAATAAAAGGAAGATGCAGTTTCTCTACCCTACCATTTTCAGATTTTAGCTGTTTTCATAAGTGTGTATTAATATCTCACCATGGTCTGGTGAAGGCTATGGTTTTTCCTGTGGTCATGTATGGATGTGAGAGTTGGACTGTGAAGAAGGCTGAGTCTCAACATTCAGAAAACAAAGATCATGGCATCTGGTCCCATCACTTCATGGGAAATAGATGGGCAAACAGTGGAAACAGTATTAGGCTTCATTTTGGGGGGCTCCAAAATCACTGCAGATGGTGACTGCAGCCATGAAATTTAAAGACACTTACTTCTTTGAAGAAAAGGTATGACCAACCTAGATAGCATATAGAAAAGCAGAGACATTACTTTGCCAAGAAAGGTCCGTCTAGTCAAGGCTATGGTTTTTCCAGTGGTCATGTATGAATGTGAGAGTTGGACTGTGAAGAAAGCTGAGCGCCGAAAAATTGATGCTTTTGAACTATGGTGTTGAAGACTCTTGAGAGTCCTTTGGACTGCAAGGAGATCCAACCAGTCCATTCTAAAGGAGATCGGTCCTGGGTGTTCTTGGAAGGAATGATGCTAAAGCTGAAACTCCAGTACTTTGGCCACCTCATGTGAAGAGTTGACTCATTGGAAAAGACTCTGATGCTGGGAGGGATTGGGGGCAGGAGGAAAAGGGGACGACAGAGGATGAGATGGCTGGATGGCATCACTGACTTGATGGAAATGAGTCTGGGTGAACTCCGGGAGTTAGTGATGGACAGGGAGGCCTGGCGTGCTGCGATTCATGGGGTCGCAAAGAGTCGGACACGACTGAGTGACTGAACTGAACTGAACTGAGATAGTATATCCATCTAAACAAAGAGGAGAATTCGTAATAAGGAACAGCACAGTGGCAGAGATAAAGTAATATTAGAATGATTGGCTCATCTATTTATACTCCCTAACCTTCAAATTCTATTTCTTCAAAAATCTATAGCTACCTGTCTATTTTAATCATTAACAAATCTCCCACCAATTCACAGTACTAAAATGCAATATAGCAGAGCTTCAAGATGTGGGAGCTTCATAGAAAAGAAGAATCTTCAATTTGAAAGAGACATTAAAAGCTATCTAGTTCAAACTTCCTCCACTTGCCAAAATCTTAGAACACCTGTGACAGAGTCAGCTACCACTGCTAAAGTTCTTCCAAAGCTGATTACTGCCAAAGACAAGCCATTTTATATGTGACAGTTCATATTCTACTTAGCAAAATCTACATCTTTATAAATGTACCCACTGGAACATCTACTGTACTTCAGAACAAGTTAAATTAATTCATGTTTTACACAGCAATGCACAAAACATTTGAAGACAATGGGCATATCCTATAAGGTTTCTCTTCTGAAGGTCAGCATCCTCACTCCCTGCTGCCCCATACACTGATTCATCTGATAATGTTCAAGGAACATCTCCCCAGCACAGCATATAATAGGGCTATTATTACCACTGATTGTTTGCTTTTCACCAGTGCACACCAAAATTGAAATAGGTATTGCATACATTAGATTAAATTCTTGGCGTAACGTACTATATACTAGAGAAAAGAAATGTCAACTTAAAGAATGGTTACAATTTAAGCTGGGAGCTCTAAAATTGGGAGAAAGGCAGTTTGGTCTTCTGGTCTTTTCTTTGTAAGATTATCTTCATAAGGCTTTAGGAGAAGATTCATTTAGAAGTTGGAAAATATAACAAAAGGAAAACAAAATTGTTCTGCATAACCAAGTAGCTGGAATTTGGAACTAGTTCCTTGGCAGTTCAGAAGGAAGATCATTAAGCCCATTGTGGAAAGATAACAACTAAAATTAAGCAAAAACAAAATCAAAAACAAAACTCTAAAACCACTTGGGGATGCTGGCTATAACAACAACGAAAAAGTTAGTGCATAGCTCACTTCATGAGAAAGAGAGAGTAATCTTCCATCCAAGTTTTCAGAAATAAAGATGGAAATGGAGTGCTAATAATTGTTTAATGTATTATTACTACTGCTACATCGAGAAAAGGTGATTGGGTAAAAAGCCAAGGTCTTTGGCTTTTATGTCACATAGGAAAAGAAATGCAGAACTTCTATGAGATTGGAAGTTGGAAGTGAGGCCCCAGAAAATATCCACAAATCTATGTCCTCTGCTAAAGTGAGTACCAGAAAAAAAAAAAAAAATCACTAACCAGCAAGGGAATTTTGACTGTCTACTGTATGTTACAAAAAAATCTGCTCTGAAAAGTTAAAACCTGTTCCTTGGGGAAATACAGATTTGGGAGAATAAAAATAAAACAGATTTAAAATTTTTCTATATCCAAAATATGGTCACAATTAAATGCACATTTTGTTCAAAAGTAAATTAGACTCAGCTGAATAGATAAGTAGTGATCTGGATGAGGGTGTGAGAAATAATTGCTCAAGATACTATATAGAGAAAAAAAGAGATGGAAAATAGAAAAATTAAATTTAAGAGCAAATGGGGATGAAATGTAAGTTTAATATATTTTTAGTATATGTTCCTGAAGGAGAAAAGAGTAGAGAGATTATCCATTAGGTTTTATTAGAAGGGATGATGGCTGAGATATATTTTAGTACACACAGAAGATATTGATACTTAGAAATAAAAGCATAAGTCCTGAGCAGAATAAATAAAATTGTTCCACAATTTTATGAACAATATGAAATCCCAGGCCATTAATGAAAAATCTACATTAACAGCACTTTGAGGATGACACTAAAAAACAACCAAAGGCACATTTATAAAATTAAACACACAGACTAGAAAAGGAAGATCAAATACACAGCAACCAAGTCGAGATTTTGGAAAAAAAAAAAAAAAGGAGGGGGGAGTATGAAAAAATAAAAACAAAAACAAAAGCAGAACAAAGCAAATAAAATAAGCATTAATGAAAGAAAAAACTATAGAAAAAATTAACAAAAACAGAAGTTGGCTATCTAAATAGACTAACAATATAAAAAGCTATGAAAAGGTTGGTCAATTTATGAAGGAAGTATGTGTGTGTGTGAGTGTATGTGAGTAAGAGAGAAAGATGGTATATACCCAATATTAAAAGTGAAAATGAATACATGACTGCAGTAATTATGGCAAAATTTGTTGCCTATTAGAGTACACCATGAACACAATAAACAGAGTGAAGAGGCAACCTATGAAATTGGAAAAATACTTGCAAATCATATATCTGATAAGGGGTTAATATACAGAATATTAGAGAAACTCTTACAGTTCAACAACAAAAATCAACCCAGTTAAAAAATGGGCAAACAACTTGATAGAACATCTGCAAAAATGATTACAAAAATGGCCAACAAGCATAGAAAATATGTTCAATATCACTAATCATCAGGGAAATGCAAATCAAAACCACAATGAGATACCAACTCACTCTCATTAAGATAGCTACTATCCAAACAAATAAAACATAAAAGAAGTATTGTCTAAGATGTGAAGAGAATGGAATCCTTGTGCACTGTTGGTAGGAATATATTATAAAATGATGTGGCTTTTATGGAAAACTGAATGGCAGTTTTTCAAAAAAGTAAAAATAGAATTACCATGATCCAGGTATCCCACCTCTGGATATATACCCAAAAGTTTTGAAAGCAGAATCTCAGGGATATTTGCACACCCAAGTTTATAGCGGCACTATTCACAATAACCAAGAGTTGGAAGCAACCCAAGTGTTCCTCAATGAATAAATGAATAAGCAAAAACACACAATGGAATATATTCAACCTTGTTAAGGAAAGAAACTCTGACACAAGCTACAACACAGATGAACCTTGAAGACATGACGCTAAGTAAAATAAGTCGATTACAAAAAGACAAACATTGGCTGGTTCTACTTCCATGAATTATCTAGAGTAGTCAAATTCACAGAAACAGCAAGTAGAATGGTGGTTTCCAGGGGCTAGGGGGTGGGGAAAATGGGTAGTTGTTTTTTCATGAGTATAAAGTTTTACTTTTGCAAGATGAAACAGTTCTAGAAATTGGTTGCACAATATACTTAACACTACTGCACTATACACTTCATAAAGTTATAATGGTTTTATATTATGTATTTGTATAGCAATAAAATTGATAAACAAAAAAGGGAATACCTATTTACAATGACCAAGATATGGAAGCAAACTAAATGTCCATTGACAGATGAATGGATAAAGATTTGGTGCGCATATACAATGGGCTACTATTTAGCCATAGAAAGAATGAAATAATGCTATTTGCAGCAACATGGATGGACCCATGAAGTATGTGGAATCTAATTTTATAAAATGATGCAAATGAACTTATTTACAAAAGAAACAGGTTTTACAAACTTATGGTTACCAAAGGGGGAATGTGGTGGGCAGGGATAAATCAAGAGCTTGGAATAAGCATACACACACTATATATAAGATAGATAGCCAACAAGGACCTACTGTATAGCACAGGGAACTCTACTTAATATTCTGGGATAACCTATATGAGAAAAGAATCTAAAAAAGAATGAATATATACATATATATATATATATATATATATATATATATATATATAACTGAATTACTTTGTTATACCCTAA